>CAWUFW010015549.1:0-356064 GCA_963921515.1 Calotriton arnoldi | reverse complement strand
AAGAAGCAAGAGAAGTGCAGAAAGAAGCAACAGAGGTGCAGAAAGAGGCAAGAGGGTGCAGGAAGAAGGAACAGTAGTGCAGAAAAAGGAACAGAGGTGCCAAAAGAGGCAAGAGGGGTGCAGACAGAGGCAAGAGAGGTGCAGAAAGAGGGAAGAGGATTGCACAAAGAGGCAAGAGGGGTGCAGAAAGAGGGAACAGGGGTACAGAAAGAGGCAAGAGAGGTGCAGAAAGAGGGAAGAGAGGTGTAGAAAGAGGGAAGAAGGGGGCAGAAAGAGGCAAGAGGGGTGCAGAAATAAGCAACAGAGGTGCAGATAGAGGGAAGAAGGGTACAGAAAGAGGCAAGTTGGGTGCAGAAAGAAGCAAGAGGAGTGCAGAAAGAAGCAACTGAGGTGCAGAAAGAGGCAAGAGGGGTTTTGAAAGAGGCAAGAGAAGTGCAGAAAGAAGCAACAGAAGTGCAGAAAGAAGCCAGAGAAGTGCAGAAAGAAGCAAAAGAGGTACAGAAGGAGGCAGGAAAAGTGCAGAAAGAGGCAAGAGAGTTGCAGAAACAGGTAAAAGAGGTGCAGAAAGAAGCAAGAGCAGTACAGAAACAACCAAGAGAGGTGCAGAAAGAGGCAAGAGGGGTTCAGAAAGAGGCAAGAGAAGAGCAGAAAGAAGCAACAGAGGTGCAGAAAGAGGCAACTCTCTTGCCTCTGTAGAAAGAGGCACGAGAGTTGCAGAAACAGGCAAGAGATGTGCAGAAAGAGGCAAGAGAGGTACAGAAAGAGGGAAGAGAGGTGTAGAAAGAGGGAAGAATGGGTACAGAAAGAGGCAAGAGGGGTGCAGAAAGAAGCAAGAGAGGTGCAGAAAGAGGGAAGAAGGGTGCAGAAAGGGGCAAAATGGGTGCAGAATGAAGTAACAGAAGTGCAGAAAGAAGCAAGAGAAGTGCAGAAAGAAGCAACAGAGGTACAGAAAGAGGCAAGAGAACTGTAGAAAGAGGCAAGAGAGTTGCAGAAACAGGCAAGAGATGTGTAGAAAGAGGCAAGAGAGGTGCAGAAAGAGGGAAGAAAGGTGTAGAAAGAGGGAAGAATGGGTGCAGAAAGAGGCAAGAGGGGTGCAGAAAGAAGCAAGAATGGTACAGAAAAAGGCAAGAGATCTGCAGAAAGAGGCAAGAGAGGTGCAGAAAGAGGGAAGAGAGGTATAGAAAGAGGAAGAATCGGTGCAGAAAGAGGCAAGAGGGGTGCAGAAAGAAGCAAGAGAGGTGCAGAAAGAGGGAAGAAGGGTACATAAAGAGGCAAGATGGGTGCAGAAAGAAGCAAGAGAAGTGCAGAAAGAAGCAAGAGAAGTGCAGAAAGAAGCAACAGAGGTGCAGAAAGAGGCAAGAGGCCTGTAGAAAGAAGCAAGAGAGGTATAGAAAGAAGCAAGAGAAGTGCAGAAAGAAGCAACAGAGGTGCAGAAAGAGGCAAGAGAAGTGCAGAAAGAAGCAAAAGAGGTGCAGAAGGAAGCAGGAGTAGTGCAGAAAGAGGCAAGAGAGTTGCAAAAACAGGCAAAAGAGGTGCAGAAAGAAGCAAGAGCAGTACAGAAACAACCAAGAGAAGTGCAGAAAGAGGCAAGAGGGGTGCAGAAAGAGGCACGAGAAGTGCAGAAAGAAGCAACAGAGGTGCAGAAAGCGGCAAGAGAGGTGCAGAAAGAGGGAAGAGAGGTATAGAAAGAGGAAGAATGGGTGAAGAAAAAGGCAAGAGGGGTGCAGAAAGAAGCAAGAGAGGTGCAGAAAGAGGGAAGAATGGTGCAGAAAGAGGCAAGATTGGTGCAGAAAGAAGCAACAGAAGTGCAGAAAGAAGCAAGAGGGGTGTAGAAAGAGGCAAGAGAAGTGCAGAAAGAAGAAAGGAAGTGCAGAAGGAGGCAAGAGAAGTGCAGAAAGAGGCAAGAGAGTTGCAGAAACAGGCAAAAAAGGTACAGAAGGAGGCAAGAGGGGTGCAGAAAGAGGCAAGAGGGGTGAAGAAATTTGCAAGAGAGGTGCAGAAAGAAGCAAGAGCAGTGCAGTAAGAAACAACAGAGGTGCAGAGGGAGGCAAGAGGGGTACAGAAAGAGGCAAAAGAAGTGCAGAAACGAGCAAAAGAGGTGCAGAAAGATATAAGAGGGATGCAGAAAGAAGCAAGAAAGGTGCAGAAAGAGGCAAAAGAGGGGCACAAAGAGGGAAGAAGGGTGCACAAAGAGGCCATAGGGCTGTAGAAAGAAGCAAGAGAAGTGCAGAAAGAAGCAAGAGAAGTGCAGAAAGAAGCAACAGAGGTGCAGAAAGAGGCAAGAGGGCTGTAGAAAGAAGCAAGAGAGGTATAGAAAGAAGCAAGAGAAATGCAGAAACAAGCAACAGAGGTGCAGAAGGAGGCAGGAGTAGTACAGAAAGAGGCAAGAGAGTTGCAGAAACAGGCAAAAGAGGTGCAGAAAGAAGCAAGACCAGTACAGAAACAACCAAGAGATGTGCAGAAAGAGGCAAGAGAAGTGCAGAAAGAAGCAACAGAGGTGCAGAAAGAGGCAAGAGAACTGTAGAAAGAGGCAAGAGAGTTGAAGAAACAGGCAAGAGATCTGCAGAAACAGGCAAGAGAGGTGCAGAAAGAGGGAAGAGAGGTATAGAAAGAGGAAGAATGGGTGCAGAAAGAGGCTAGAGGGGTGCAGAAAGAAGCGAGAGAGGTGCAGGAAGAGGGAAGAAGGGTGCAGAAAGAGGCAAGATGGGTGCAGAAAGAAGCAACAGAAGTGCAGAAAGAAGCAACAGAGGTGCAGAAAGAGGCAAGAGGGGTGTAGAAAGAGGCAAGAGAAGTGCAGAAAGAAGAAAGGAAGTGCAGAAGGAGGCAAGAGAAGTACAGAAAGAGGCAAGTGAGTTGCAGGAAACAGGCAAAAAAGGTGCAGAAGGAGGCAAGAGGGGTGCAGAAAGAGGCAAGAGGGGTGAAGAAATTTGCATGAGAGGTGCAGAAAGAAGCAAGAGCACTGCAGTAAGAAACAACAGAGGTGCAGAAGGAGGCAAGAGGGGTACAGAAAGAGGCAAAAGAAGTGCAGAAACGAGCAAAAGAGCTGCAGAAAGATATAAGAGGGGTGCAGAAAGAAGCAAGAAAGGTGCAGAAAGAGGGAAGAGGGGTGAACAAAGAGGCCATAGGGCTATAGAAAGAAGCAAGAGAGGTATAGAAAGAAGCAAGAGAAGTGCAGAAAGAAGCAACAGAGGTGCAGAAAGAGGCAAGAGAAGTGCAGAAGGAAGCAACAGAGGTGCAGAAAAGGAAAGAAAAGTGCAGAAAGAGGCAAGAGAGTTACAGAAACAGGCAAGAGAGGTGCACACAGAGGCACGAGGAGTGCAGAAATTTGCAAGAGAGGTGCAGAAAGAAGCAAGAGAAGTGCAAAAAGGAGCAACAGAGGTGCAGAAAGATGCAAGAGGGGCGCAGACTGAGGGAAGAGAGGTACAGAAAGAGGGAAGAGGGGTGCAGAAAGAGGCAAGAGGGGTGTAGAAATTTGCAAGACAGGTGCAGAAAGAAACAAGAGCGGTACAGAAACAACCAAGAGAGGTGCAGAAAGAGGCAAGAGGGGTACAGAAAGAGGCAACTGAAGTGCAGAAAGAAGCAACAGAGTTGCAGAAAGAGGCAAGAGAACTATAGAAAGAGGCAAGAGAGTTGCAGAAACAGGCAAGAAATGTGCAGAAAGAGGGAACAGGAGTGCAGAAAGAGGCAAGAGAGGTGCAGAAAAAGGGAAGAGAGGTGTAGAAACAGGCAAGAGAGGTGCAGAAAGAGGGAAGAGCGGTGAAAAAGAGGCAAGAGGGGTGCATAAAGAGGCAAGAGGGGTGCAGAAAGAAACAACAGAGGTGCAGAAAGAGGCAAGAGGGGTACGGAAAGAGGCAAAAGTAGTGCAGAAACGAGCAAAAGAGGTGCGGAAAGATGTAAGAGGGGTGCAGAAAGAAGCAAGAAAGGTGCAGAAATAGGCAAGAGAGGGGCACAAACAGGGAAGAAGGGCAGCCTTGAGGGCCAACTACTCCTCCTATTACATCCAGTAAGTCGCACACAGCAGCATTGGTAAGTTCTCATAGCAGGCCACACCCCCTTTGCCCACCAGTCTGCAAAAACGCTCTCTGGCACGCTCTTCGATGGGGATTTAAGTCCCCTTCGCTGCTGGGGGTGGTTAGGGGCCAACTAGCCTACCTGCTACCTCCAGTAAGTCCCACGCAGTGGGATTGCTGAGAGGTGGACAAAGGCCATGCCCCCTTTGTCCACCACTCTGCAAATGCTCCTCCTGGTGTGCTCTTGGTTGGGGTATGAAGTCCCCTTGCCTCCTGAGGGTCCCTGGGGGTCTACTAGTCCACCAGGTATCTCCAGTAAGCCCCACACAGCTGGATTGCTGAGAGTGGTCCAAGGCCACGCCCCCTTTTTACACCACTCTGCAAACGCGCCTCCTGGTGCACTGCTGCTCGGGGGATGAAGTCCACTTTAGTCCTGAGGTCCTGTGTGGGGCTTACTGGAGGTACCTGGTGGGCTAGTTGGCCCCTAAGGACCCTTAAGATTCTAGGGGACTTAATCCCCCAACCCCGAACACGCCAGGAGAGGCGTTTGCACAGTGGTGCAGGGAGGGGGCTGGGCCTCCAGTGAGATGCTTTTTTTACTTTGGTTTTTGGAAGGGGGGCTGTGTGCCCCCTTCCCTTAATTATTTTTGGTCCCTGGGGACCCCATCCCCCAGGGCATAAGCATTTTTTGTAAAAAAAAAAAAAAAAAAAACAGGAAGGGGGCCGCGACCCCCCTCCCATGGCCGATTTCGGCCCCAGGGACCCCACCACCTGGGACACGGCCACATATTTAATTAGTTTAAAAAAAATTATTTTTGAGGAGGAGGGCCGCGTGGCCCCCCTCCTGAGGCCATTATTGGCCCCGGGGACCCCATACCCCGGGGCATTGCCTCGTTTGTTTTAAATTTCTTTTTTTTCACAGAATGGGGGCTGCGTGGCCCCCCTTCCCTTGGCCACTTCTGGCTCCGGGGACCCCATCCCCAGGGGCCTGGCCTCAACATTGGGGACCGCGGGGGAGCCCCAATGCCCCAGCGGTCCTAGCCGGCTCCCCGCCTTCTGCGGGAGCCGACATTGCTTTTGGACAAACGGAGCTGCTAACATGCAGCTTCCTTTGCCCAAAAGCAATTCTGCTTTGCTTCCTGGAAGCGAGAGCAGGTTTCCTGCTCTCGCTTCAATGAAGCAAAGCAGTAGTTTGCTATGACAGGGCGGGAGCAGTGCTCCCATCCTGCCATAGCAAACTGCAATGTCCCGGTGATGGGCACCCCTGGACATTGCTGGAGCCGGCCCTGGGGGTGGTGGTCCCCAGGGCCATGGAGGGCTCCAGGAGGGGGGCCTCTCCCAATGTATGCAAAGCCCCAGGGAGGTGATGGTCCCTGGGGCCGGGGGGCCGCAACGGACCCCCGCCATTAATTAAAATTGCCCCAGGGAGGTGGTGGTCCCCGAGGCACTGTGGGGAGGGGCAGGAGCCCCCCACACTTAAAAAATCTAATTTAAGGCCCGGGGAGGTAGCGGTCCCTGAGGCTTGGAGGGCCCGCGAGGCCCCCGCCCATTAATTAGCATAAATGCCCCGGGGAGGTAGCGGTCCCCGGGGCAGCATGGGGGGGCAGGAGCCCCCCATGCAATTTTTTCAAAGAAGCCCCAGGGAGATGACGGTCGTCGGGGCTGTGGTGGGTCCGTGTTCACCCCCACATATTGTTTCAAAATACCCAGGGAGGTGGCGGTTCCATTATCAACATTGCCCCCGGGACCTGGCCCACCAGGGGGCTCATTAAAACGCGCTTCGATTTTTTCTATTTTCTCGGTGGGATTCGCACACCCAGCGCAAATCCTGCTGTTTTAAAAAAATGCTTTTGAGGCCCTGGGTGCCTGTGGGACCCAATGACCGGGCCTAGGGGGTCAGGGTGTTGCTACCCTGCCCCCTTTTCTTTGTTTTTATCATTTTATTTCCTTTTTTCTTGTGACTCGGTTTTAGCGAGTCACAAGATGGCTGCCAACACTTCCTGGTTTGAAGTGTTGGCAGCCAATCAGAATCAAGCTCATGCTCAGGAGGGTTCGCGAATCCTCCTCGGTCCCCAGATATCGATATTCTTTATTTTTAAATTTCTCAGGAACTTCTGAACTGATTTACACCATTTAAAGCAAAGAGTGCACTCCGAACCAAGAGCTACCTCTCTGCCAAATTTGGTGTAATTCCGTTCAGCAGTTCGGGCTGTAGCCGTGACAAAAGTAACTATGGAAATTAACATGGAGAAAATGCGTTTTGGGACCCCTTTTTTTCACAGCCCCCGCTTGACAAATCACCCCGAAACTTTCAAGACAGGAGCTCCCCGGAGCAGGCCATTAGTTTTGAAAATTTCGCGAAGATTCGTCAAACGGCGCCAAAGATATTGGCAAATCAAAAAACGGTTTGCCTATGGAAACTAGGTCCTAACTATAACTACCTACTGGCGACTGCCAGTAGGTAATATATATATATATATATATATATATATATATATATATATATATATATATATATATATATATTCACATATATATATATATCCAAATGAAAGTCCCAAAGTATCAAGACCACACCGGCGCAACACCAGGGCACAGACTCCACAGGCAGTGATATAGTTGTATTTATTCACATATCAAGGTCCAAATGACGCGTTTCGGCCACCAGATGTGCGGCCTTGATCACATAGCGCGTTAATGAAATGAGAGTGACTTTTATACACACGTGACAAATAGGCAGTAGTGTTTTTACTATGTTGTTTGCTAGCATGAGGAAGCAAATTTACTACACTGTGACCAGAATGACATGGACGATTGCTTTACTGTAGGCAGTAAGTTAGGTGAGTTATGTCGACATAGTTAAAAGACTCACCTATTATGGATGTGGTCAGACGAATTGTATGTCATGTGAGCAATATCAACGGCGAATATACACGATAAATAAAATGTGGATCCTAGTATTATGTGGTGGATCTCATGTGTGTAATGCAGCGTATGGCTTAAACCACGCTTAATAAATGAAGGCCTAAGTGACCCTAATACGTAAGCCTACACTGTAGCCTGCATGTTCAGTATGGAAATCTCTGGTGTTTCTGGAGCATTGGAGCATGGCAGTCACATGTGATTAGCACCAGGAGCTATATATATATATATATATATATATATATATATATATATATATATATATATATATATATATATATATATATTATCTACTGGCGGTCGCCAGTAGATACTTATAGTTAGGACCTATTTTCCATAGGAAATCCGCAACATTCTATTTGAAATAACTCTTGCGTCGGTTGACGAATCTTCGCGAAATTTTCAAACTTTATGGCCCGCTCCGGTCCGCTCCTACCCTGAAAGTCTCAGGGTGATTCGTCAAGCGGGGGCCGAGAAAAAGGGGGGTCCCAAAACGTGTTTTCCTCATTCATTTTCCCATAGGAAACTTTAGACACGGCTACAGCCCGAACTGCTGAACGGAATTACACCAAATTTGGCAAAGAGGTAGTTCTTGGTTCAGAAAGAACCCTTTTTGTTAAATGGTGTAAATCCGTTCAGTAGTTGCGGAGAAATTAAAAAATAAGAGTCAAAAAATCAATTTCCCATAGGAAACTTTATGCAAGGCTACAGCCCGAACTGCTGAACGGAATTACACCAAATTTGGCAAAGAGGTAGTTCTTGGTTCAAAAAGAACCCTTTTGTTAAATGGTGTAAATCCGTTCAGTAGTTGCTGAGAAAATCAAAAGTAAAAACACATATATATCTGGGCGGAGCCTAACCACACATGTCATCGTGAGATCTGATTGGCTGTCAGCACTTCATCCTGGAATTGCTGGCAGCCATCTTGGGACCAATATAAATGCATTGTAGTGAATCGAAGATTTTGAGGGTTACCAAAAGGAGAACTATAAAGGGTGATAACAGACTTTAGTTACATTAGAATTCATTTGTTGATGGTACCATACTAATTTCAGGAATTGTGGTGTGTTCGAAGGTGATTATACCCTGTGAAAAACCTTCTGCTGGGATATCATGAATCATGTTTGAGAGAACTATTTTCACATGCTTGTCCCATACAGTTTTGGAAGGTGCTCCAGAAGCTAAAATGAGAGCATATTTTCTGTAAATTCACATTATCTTTCTCAGTCATGTGAGAATGAAGTCTGACATTCTCAGTAAAACATGTACTTCCAACAAGGGCAGAGACTGTCAGTTGATTCCTTTGTGTTCTACTGCAGCTTCCCAGAGTGTTCTAAAGAACAACTAGAGTGCCAACAGCCTTACTTATGACAAAAGTATGGCACACCTGAAGCCATCTTGATTGGAATAAACTGGTAACACTTAAAACATTTAATTTAAAAAGGAACAAAATGATGGGGTTCATCTTGTCATAGAAATTATGGTTAGTGCTCTGGAAGGAAAAATTAGGACATGTTTCAAGTGTGATCTCAAATATCTTCCTGTTATATTTCAACAGGAGCAGCCTGTCAGTTGATGCCTTTGTGTTCTACTGCAGCTTCCCAGAGTGTTCTAAAGAACAACTAAAGTGCTAACAGTCTTACTTATGACAAAAGTATGGCACACCTGAAGCCATCTTGATTGGAATACACTGGTAACACTTAAAACATTTAATTTAAAAAGGAACAAAATGATGGGGTTCATTTTGTCATAGAAATTATGGTTAGTGCTGTAGAAAGAAAAATTAGGACATGTTTCAAGTGTGATCTCAAATATCTTCCTGTTATATTTCAACAGGAGCAGCCTGTCAGTTGATGCCTTTGTGTTCTACTGCAGCTTCCCAGAGTGTTCTAAAGAACAACTAGCGCGCTAACAGTCTTACTTATGACAAAAGTATGGCACACCTGAAGCCATCTTGATTGGAATAAACTGGTAACACTTAACACATTTAATTTAAAAAGGAACAAAATGAGGGGGTTCATTTTGCCATAGAAATTATGGTTAGTGCTGTAGAAAGAAAAATTAGGACATGTTTTAAGTGAGATCTCAAATATCTTCCTGTTATATTTCAACAGGAGCAGCCTGTCAGTTGATGCCTTTGTGTTCTACTGCAGCTTCCCAGAGTGTTCTAAAGAACAACTAGAGTGCTAACAGCCTTACTTATGACAAAAGTATGGCACACCTGAAGCCATCTTGATTGGAATAAACTGGTAACACTTAAAACATTTAATTTAAAAAGGAACAAAATGAGGGGGTTCATTTTGCCATAGAAATTATGGTTAGTGCTGCAAAAAGAAAATTTAGTGCATGTTTTAAGTGAGATCTCAAATCCTCTTCTATTTCATTAGAAAATTCTGACATGCAGACTGAAACAATCACTTTCAATACCAGCTGTAGACTTCCAGTTAACTCCTTGGTGAGCAGTAGCTTTACTACAGTGATCTAATGAACAACTAGAGTAATAACATTCTGAATTTATGGCAAATGTGTGACACATCTGAATGCCTTCTTGATGGAATCAAAGTAAAAACTGAAAGCATTTCCTACTGAGGAGACTGCAGTAAATGAGGAAATTAGGAAACTTCATAACAAAGAAGTCTTCCAAGATGGCCACCAGTGAAAAAAGAGCCCAAATGTAGCACAAATATTACCCAGATGTAGCCCACATATAGCCAATGACAAAAGTGTGCAAAACACTTTTTATTTTTAGTTTTTTTGCAGTTTTATGTAGTGCAGACTGGTCAGGTATTGGAGCGTTGCATCTTAAAACATGACCCCCTACACTACAAAAACACCACTGCACTACCCTAAACCCTAAAACACTACCCCAGCACGACCCCCTACACTACACAAGCACCACTGCACTATCCTAAACCCGAAAACACTACCCCCAGCATGACCCCCTACACTACACAAACACCACTGCACTACCCTAACCCATAAAACACTACCCCAACACCACTGCACTAACCTAAATCCTAAAACACTACCCCCAGCACGACCCCCTACACTACCCAAACACCACTGCACTACCCTAAAACATGACCCCTATACTACACAAACACCACTGCACTACCCTAAACCCTAAAACACTACCCCCAGCACGACCCCCTACACTACACAAGCACCACTGCACTACCCTAAACCCTAAAACACTACCCCCAGCACGACCCCCTACACTACACAAACACCACTGCACTACCTTAAACCCTAAAACACTACCCCCAGCACGACTCCCTACACTACCCAAACACCACTGCACTAACCTAAATCCTAAAGCACTACCCCCAGCACGACCCCCTACACTACCCAAACACCACTGCACTACCCTAAAACATGACCCCTACACTACACAAACACCACTGCACTACCCTAAACCCTAAAACACTACCCCCAGCACGACCCCCTACACTACACAAGCACCACTGCACTACCCTAAACCCTAAAACACTACCCCCAGCATGACCCCCTACACTGCCCAAACACCACTGCACTGCCCTAAACCCTGAAACACCAGGCCCTGCACGACCCCCTACACTGCCCGAACACCACTGCACTGCCCTAAACCCTGAAACACATACCCTAGCACGACCCCCTACACTGCCCGAACACCACTGCACTGCCCTAAACCCTGAAACACCACCCCAGCATGACCCCTACACTGCCCGAACACCACTGCACTGCCCTAAACCTTGAAACACTACCCCCAGCAAGACCTCCTATACTGCCCGAACACCACTGCACTGCCCTAAACCCTAAAACATCACCCCCCAGCAAGACCCCCTACACTGCCCGAACACCACTGCCCTAAACCCTGAAACACCACCCCCAGCACGACACCCTACACTGCCCGAACACCACTGCACTGCCCTAAACCCTGAAACACCACCCCCTGCACGACCCCCTACACTGCCCGAACACTACTGCACTGCCCTAAACCCTGAAACACCATCCCCAGCACGACCCCTTAAACTGCACGAACACCGCTGCACTGCCCTAAACCCTGAAACACTACCCCCAGCAAGACCCCCTACACTGCCCGAACACCACTGCACTGCCCTAAACCCTGAAACATCACCCCCAGCAAGACCCCCTACACTGCCCGAACACCACTGCCCTAAACCCTGAAACACCACCCCCAGCAAGACCCCCTACACTGCCCGAACACCACTGCCCTGCCCTAAACCCTGAAACACCAGACCCAGCACGACCCCTACACTGCCCAAACACCACTGCACTGCCCTAAACCCTGAAACACCACCCCCTGCACGACCCCCTACACTGCCCGAACACCACTGCACTGCCCTAAACCCTGAAACACCTCCCCCAGCACGACCCCCTACAGTGCCCGAACACCACTGCACTGCCCTAAACCCTGAAACACCACCCCCTGCACGATCCCCTACACTGCCCGAACACTACTGCACTGCCCTAAACCCTGAAACACCACCCCCAGCACCACCCCCTACACTGCACGAACACCACTGCACTGCCCTAAACCCCGAAACACTACCCCCAGCAAGACCCCCTACACTGCCCGAACACCACTGCCCTAAACCCTGAAACACCACCCCCAGCAAGACCCCCTACACTGCCCGTACACCACTGCACTGCCCTAAACCCTGAAACACCACCCCCAGCATGACCCCCTACACTGCCCGAACACCACTGCACTGCCCTAAACCCTGAAACACCACCCCCAGCACGACCCCCTACACTGCCCGAACACCACTGAACTGCCCTAAACCATGAAACACCAGCCCCAGCACGACCCCCTACACTGCCCGAACACCCCTGCACTGCCCTAAACCCTGAAACACCACCCCCTGCACGACCCCCTACAATGCCTGAACACCACTGCACTGCCCTAAACCCTGAAACACCACCCCCTGCACGACCCCCTACACTGCCTGAACACCACTGCACTGCCCTAAACCCTTAAACACCACCCCCAGCATGACCCCCTACACTGCCCGAACACAACTGCACTGCCCTAAACCCTGAAACACCACCCCTCAGCACGACACCCTACACTGCCCGAACACCACTGCACTGCCCTAAACCCTGAAACACCACCCCCAGCACGACCCCCTACACTGCCCGAACACCACTGCACTGCCCTAAACCCTGAAACACCACCCCTGCACGACCTCCTACACTGCCGGAACACCACTGCACTGCCCTAAACCCTGAAACACCACCCCTCAGCACGACCCCTACACTGCCCGAACACCACTGAACTGCCCTAAACCATGAAACACCAGCCCCAGCACGACCCCCTACACTGCCCGAACACCCCTGCACTGCCCTAAACCCTGAAACACCACCCCCTGCACGACCCCCTACAATGCCCGAACACCACTGCACTGCCCTAAACCCTGAAACACCACCCCCTGCACGACCCCCTACACTGCCTGAACACCACTGCACTGCCCTAAACCCTTAAACACCACCCCCAGCATGACCCCCTACACTGCCCGAACACCACTGCACTACCCTAAACCCTGAAACACCACCCCTCAGCACGACACCCTACACTGCCCGAACACCACTGCACTGCCCTAAACCCTGAAACACCACCCCCAGCACGACCCCCTACACTGCCCGAACACCACTGCACTGCCCTAAACCCTGAAACACCACCCCCTGCACGACCTCCTACACTGCCGGAACACCACTGCACTGCCCTAAACCCTGAAACACCACCCCCAGCACGACCCCCTACACTGCCCGAACACCACTGCACTGCCCTAAACCCTGAAACATCAACCCCAGCAAGACCCCCTACACTGCCTGAACACCACTGCCCTAAACCCTGAAACACCACCCCCTACACTGCACGAACACCACTGCACTGCCCTAAACCCTGAAACACCACCTCCAGCAAAACCCCCTACACTGCCTGAACACCATTGCTCTGCCCTAAATCCTGAAACACTAGCCCCAGCACGACCCCCTACACTGCCCAAACACCACTGCACTGCCCTAAACCCTGAAACACCACCCCCAGCACGACCCCTACACTGCCCGAACACCACTGCACTGCCCTAAACCCTGAAACACCAGCCCCAGCAAGACCCCTACACTGCCCGAACACCACTGCACTGCCCTAGACTCTGAAACACCAGCCCCAGCAAGACCCCCTACACTGCCCGAACACCACTGCACTGCCCTAAACCCTGAAACACCAGCCCCAGCATGACCCCCTACACTGCCCGAACACCACTGCACTGCCCTAAACCCTGAAACACCAGCCCCAGCACGACCACCTACACTGCTCGAACACCACTGCACTGCCCTAAACCCTGAAACACCAGCCCCAGCACGACCCCCTCCAATGCCCGAACACCACTGCACTGCCCTAAACCCTGAAACACCAGCCCCAGCACGACCCCTACTCTGCCCGAACACCACTGCACTGCCCTAAACCCTGAAACACCAGCCCCAGCACGACCCCCTACACTGCCCGAACACCACTGCACTGCCCTAAACCCTGAAACACCACCCCCTGCATGACCCCCTACACTGCCCGAACACCACTGCACTGCCCTAAACCCTGAAACACCACCCCCTGCAGCACCCCCTACACTGCCCGAACACCACTGCACTGCCCTAAACCCTGAAACACCACCCCCTGCACCGACCCCTACACTGCCCGAACACCACTGCACTGCCCTAAACCCTGAAACACCACCCCCAGCACGACCCCCTTTACTGCTCGAACACCACTGCACTGCCCCAAACCCTGAAACACCACCCCCAGCACGACCCCCTACACTGCCTGAACACCACTGCCCTAAACCCTGAAACACCACCCCCTGCACGACCCCCTACACTGCCCGAACACCACTGCACTGCCCTAAACCCTGAAACACCACCCCCTACACTGCCCGAACACCACTGCACTGCCCTAAACCCTGAAACACCACCCCCAGCACGACCCCCTACACTGCCCGAACACCACTGCACTGCCCTAAACCCTAAAACACCACCCCCAGCATTACCCCCTACACTGCCCAAACACCACTGCACTGCCCTAAACCCTAGAACACTACCCCCAGCACGACCCCCTACACTACCCGAACACCACTGCACTACCCTAAACCCTAAAATACTACCCCCAGCACAACCCCCTACACTACCCGAACACGACTGCACTGCCCTAGACCCTCAAACACTCCCCCCAGCACGACCCCCTACACTACCCGAACACCACTGCACTGCCCTAAACCCTAAAACACTCCCCCAGCACGACCCCCTACACTACCCGAACACCACTGCACTGCCCTAAACCCTAAAACACTACCCCCGCATGACCCCCTACACTACCCAAACACCAATGCACTACCCTAATCCCTAAAACACTACCCCCCGCATGACCCCCTACACTACACTAAACCCTAAAACACTACCCCGCACGACTCCCTACACTACCCAAAGACCACTGCACTACCCTAAACCCTAAAACACGACCTCCTACACTACACAAACACCACTGCACTACCCTAAACCCTAAAACACTACCCCCTACACTACACAAACACCACTGCACTACCCTAAACCCTAAAAAACTACCCCCAGCACGAACCACTACACTACCCAAACACCACTGCACTACTCTAAACCCTAAAAACTACCCCCAGCAGTATCCCTACACTACCCAAACACCACTGCACTACCCTAAACCCTAAAACACTACCCCCAGCAGTACCCCCTACACTACCCAAACACCACTGCACTACCCTAAATCACTACCCCCAGCACGACCCCCTACACTACCCAAACATCACTGCACTACCCTAAACCCTAAAACACTACCCCCAGCACGACCCCCTACACTACCCAAACACCACTGCACTACCCTAAACCCTAAAACAATCCCCCAGCATGACTCCCTACACTACCCAAACACCACTGCACTACCCTAAACCCTAAATCTACCCCCAGCATGACCCCCTACACTACACAAACACCACTGCACTACCCTAAACCCCAAAACACTACCCCCAGCACGACCCTCTTCACTACCTAAACACAACTGCACAATTTGTTACAGGCGTTGCAACGCAGGCCTGTGGTGTTTACTGGAAGTACCTAGTGGGCTAGTTGGGCCCCAGGGACCCTCAGGATTCAAGGTGACCTAATCCCCCAACTTAAAACGCACCACAGGGCGCGTTTGCACAGTGGTGAAGGGAGGGGGCGGGGCCTCAGGTGACATGTGCGCAAACACGCCCTGTGGTGCGTTTAAGTTGGGGAATTAATTCCCTTTGAATCCTGAGGGACCCTGGGGGCCAACTAGCCCACCAGGTACCTTCAGTAAGCACAACAGAGTTGCGTTGCAGAGAGGTGAAAAAAGGTGCGTGGCCTCGGAACGCCTCTCTGCAACTCAGCTCTGTGGTCCTAACTGTAGGTACCTGGGGGGCTAGTTGGGCCCTGTAGCGCGTTTTAAGAGGTAGTTTTAATCCCCCTGCCCTATTATGTACTAGGGACTTGCAGAGGAGGTCATGCTAATCACAGGGGTACCCCAACGCATAGTGTTCCCTAGTGTATGTAGGTGTTTTCAATGTATTCTAAGTGTCTTTTAGCATAGCACTGGCTCTGGTTAGTCAGAGTCAGTTACCACCAGTACCCGTCTGAAAAAGTTGTGGGCACAGGATGATTTTGCAACAAGGCCTCTTTCTGCTCCTCTGTTGGTTCTTTCTGCACATCTTTTGCTTCTTTCTGTGCGTTTTTTCTTCTTTCTTCACATGTCCTACCTCTGTAGGCATAGTTAGAAACTAGCATTTAAAAAAACCTTTGAAATTCACTTAAAAAATCATAGGTTTCAGGCACGTTATAGTTAGAAATTAGCATTTAAAAAACCTTTGAAATTCACTGAAAAAACCATAGGTTTCAGACACGTTATAGTTAGAAATTAGCATTTAAAAAACCTTTGAAATTCACTGAAAAAACCATAGGTTTTAGGGACAGTTATAGTTAGTTGGACATTTCACTCGTACAAAACCATAGAAATTCCCCCGTTATAGTTAGTTCAGCTAACTATAACTCGCGCCCCCGCAATGCACTGCTGATGACGTCACATATTACATCACTCATGACATGGTCAGTGACATCACTGATGACATCACTGATGACATCTCAAATGACATAATATGACATAAATGACATAAATGATGTATGACATAATCTGTGCAGCCACTGAGCAAACCATCTTGTACTACCTGAGGAAGGCGGAAGCTGAAACGTTGTAGTGGAAATATATTTTTGTTCTTTGGTGAATTTATCTGTTTGAGTCACTTCTTTCTTGGATATTTTATTTCTTTGTGACTCATTGTATCCTTTGGGATCCAGATTTTTGCCCTGGCTGGCTGTTGTTTTCTTGTGATCCTTCATCTTCAAGTATATATATATATATATATATATATATATATATATATACATTGTTAAGTACATTAAAAGATCGTTTTATACGTAAAAACTTCCTTGGAGTGGGGAACTGCCCACTTCAGGGAATATTCATGAACCTTGTCGGGGTAAACCCTACAAATCACTAAATTATTCTGAGCTCAACCCCCTGGTCGCTACGGCACAAAAGGCAGACAGACTTAACTTAAGGCAACATGTGAACTACTTATGCAGTACCAAAACAGTAAAAAAGTCAAAATTCAAAACAATTAATTTTAAACCAAATTACAATGATTAAGGAACATTTAAAGAAATTAAACCAAAATGACAAAAATCCAATAAGGGTAACCAGAGATATGAAGTTTTAAGTAGAAGTAGCAGCAAGAAAGAGTAAAGCATCAATGGTTCTGGTAGACTGTGACTAATGTGTAATTTGAGGCTGACCGCAATGGAGCCCGGGTCAATTACACCAGGAGCATTGGTCCCAGTGAAAGTTTGGAAGTCAGAAAATTAAAAAAAGTTTCTTAGTCACGCTGCTCTGGATGACATTTTACAAAAGTTTACCAACTTAATTCTGGTGCCCAAACAACCACTAGAGTACACTTCTAAAGCCCTCCTCCCAGGATCTCAGGGGGGGAACTCAGAGACTCCCAGGGCTATCCAGGAGAGACCAAAAACAGGGTTCAGTCCAGTTGTCTCTGGTCAGCTGGGTACTTCCAGGAAGAAGCCTCTTGCAGCTTGTTGTCTCCCTGTAGCCACAAAGGAGGTTAGCTAAATGCCCCCTGCAGTCCACTTCTTTGTCCAGGGTACAAGTGGGAGCAGGTCCATTCCTCTTCTGATCTTCTGCAGGTACAGAAAGTGTTCTGAAGTGAATGTCTGGAGGTGCCACATTCATGGCTGGCACCAGCTAGTGGGTGGGGTGACTCCGAGGCACTCGCTAACTAATAGGGTAAAAGATTCCAGGATCCAAGCTAGCAACATTTTTCAGTAGTTCCTGTTCGCAATCAAACTCAAAATGCCATGTGTCAGGGTATTTTTAAGATGTAGAAAGTCCTCGGCCACACATAACTTGAACTTTGAGGTCTGGTTGTATGTGTGGTAGTGTCATAGGGAAATTACCTGTGTCCTCCCACATCTAACAGTTAGTAGCAGCCAGGGTACCTACAACAAACTCAGGGGGAGATTTACTAATATTTTGCACCTTGTTTGCATCCCCACAGTGAAGCAAAATGGCGCAAAATCTTTCTTTCCTAATCAACTTTCCAGCACTAAACTTGTTTAGCGCTGGAAATAACATAAAAGTAATGCGAAGCAGCGCATTGCGTTGCTTCGCATTACTTTGCGCAATGGGGGTGTACCAAGGGTGGTGCATGGGTGTTCCCATGCAACCACCCAAGGTTTCTCATGCTAAACCCAAATCACTAAAAACAGTAGATAGAGTTTAGCATGAGAAAACTGCACCCTTTTCAACTAGGTGCAAGGAAGGAGAAATGTTTTCATTTCTCCTTCCTTTTATGACTTTGCATGGGTGCTGTACTGTGCAGCACGTATGCAAAGTGGGAAAAGATTAGCATTGTGCCTAGCATAGTATTTTTTACAGGAAGGGTACCCTTCCTGTACAAAACCTATGCTACACTCATGCACACACCCTAGCGCTACAGCGCTAAGGTGTGTGCATGGTGCACAGCAGCTGAAATCAGCACCGGCGCAAGGGGAAGGGGAGGAGGGAGCCATATCTTAAAAAATATGGCACTCTCCTGCTCCCTCCCTATCGCACAACACAGCCTCACGGGGGCTGTGCTGCGTTGCGTGGAGATTTTGTAAATCTCCCCCTCAGAATCATAAGTCTGGTAAGACAACAGAAGGGCTCTTCAGCAACCAGACAAGGAAAACATAAGAACTGTCTTGGCATCCTTCTCTTTTGCTTTCAATTGCTCCCAAATTGTTACATGTGGCTCAATACACCTGTCAATCAGGATATCATAGCGTGGTGTCACAGGATGCCCATAGCCATAGCTTTGGAGTTCAGAGAAATCATCTTTGTCCATTCAGTTCAGCCTTTTGCTTGCTCCTGGGAGGTACTTCACAACTCTTACATACCTCATTCCTGGGCTAAGTAAAGGTTTAGAGTTGCAGAAGAGCTTATGCAATATAGCCCCCAGGAACTTCAGTCAGGGAATAGGTAACTTGCCAAATTTGGCATAAAGGTAGCTGATGGTCCAGAAAGCGACCTTTCTGTTAATTGGTGTAAATCCGTTCAGTTGTTTTTGAAATATTAATGAAAACCCAAATTTGATTATCTAGGGGACGCGGAGGATCTGTGACCCCTCTCGATCTTGTGCTGAGATCAGATTGACTGCCAACACTTCAAACCAGGAAGTGTTAGCAGTCATGTTGTGACTTGGTTGAACGGAGTCACAGAAAAAAACATTTAAAAAAAGAAAAGAGGGCAGGATAGAAACACCCTGACCCCCTAAGCCTCTTGGAGGCATCTCACAGGGACCCCGCAGGGCCAAAAAAGCATTTTTTATTTTTCAACTGGAGTCGCGCTGGATCCTAGAATCCAACCAATTTTTTGGACCCCCTGTGCCACCACCTCCCAAGTGCCATATGCAAATTGTAAATAGACAGGCATAAATGACCACCCCATGCCCCAGGGACTACCACCTCCCTGGGGCCAAAATGAATATGTGTTAGGGTGGGGGCCTCAGACACCTGCCGAGGCCCCAGGGACCACCACCTCTCAAGGCCATCCTGATTTTAAATAATGAGAGGGGGCTGCGTGGCACCCTTCCTGGCCCATTCTCAGCCCCAGGGACCACCACCTCCCCGGGGCAGGTCAAAAACAAAGCAAAAGAGGGGGGCCACATGACCCCCCTACTGGAGCTATAAATGGCCCTGAGGACCACCACCCCACAAGGCTGGCTCTTGCTATGTCCTAGGGTGCCCACCCCTGGGACATAGCTGTTTGCTACGGCTTGGCAGGAACTTTACCGTTCCTGCCCAGCCATAGCAAACTGTGTTTGCTGAAAGTGAGCACATTTATCAGAGAGAGAGCTGCACGTTAGCAGCTCCCTCTCTGTCAAAGCAATGCGGGCTCCCACAGGAGATGGGGAGCTGGCAGGGACCGCAGGGGCCTTGAGGCTTCTCTCTGCGCTCCCCAACACTACACAGTGGGTACCCTGGGTGGGACCAGGCCACCCACACTAAAGGCCAGGCCACAGGGGCAGGGGTCCCTACAGCTGAAATCGGCCCGGTAGGAGGGCCGTGTGGCCCCCTTCCATAGTTTTTTATTTAAAAAAATAAAGGAAAAGGCCAAGCCCCAGGGTATAGGGCTCCGGGACTGAAATTGGCCAATTACCACTCCAGGCACAGTATTACAGCTTTGAATTGAATTGGTTGGTTTTTTACCAATTCAAAGCTGTAATACTGTGCCTGGAGTGGTAATTGGCTTTTGTCATTTTACAGTTCGGTATGGACAGCACTGTGCTAGTCTTATGCTTAAAGACTTTGCTGTAGAAATGGCAAAAGACTTTGTCCCTTTCTATCTCGGCGTGGATGGCACTGTGATAATCCTATGCTTAAAGACTTTGATAGAAAAGCAGACATTTGATTTGAGCAGATCTAGAGTGTCACTGGTGTTGCGAGTGCTCTATACAGGATCTGCTTTCCACCTAAACTTGAGAACTACCCAGAGTTCCCTGCTTCTATTTTGCATAATTTATGTGTCACTCTATGCCTGAAAGGATATATATATACCAAATCCATGCGTTCAGCAACCTCCACGTTGCCACATAGAGATGGACCACTCAATAGGTACAATTTATAAGTGCTTTATTCAGGTAACAAATTACTAATAGTTAATTCAGGCTACATGCCTTAGGTCCACGACGCGTTTCGACTGTTTAGTCATGGTTTTGATCACATGACTGCCCTGCGTTTCAAAGTGCTATTTAAACCCCTTCACCGTGTTCACGTATAAAAATAATTCATTGCAACGGAAGACAGACTCATATACTTTTGGTTAACCGATCTGAATCCTGTTCTATGTAGACATTGACATCGTTAAAAAATATACATTTAGTAAAGCAATATCAGTGAAACCATTCAATAACCAAATTGTTCATAAAATATGTAAAAACATCTACTGGTTAATTAAAATGTTCACAAGTAACTTCATACATTTTTGCACATTCATGAACATGTGATGTATGACATTTCTTCATACTAGCAGAAATGCATCTCTTTGAAATATCAACATGAACATGTTGATCTGTGATATCATACATACTCTATATATGATAACCAGTCTGCCCACATCATCTACTCTTACTCTTTTATATTTTCTAAAGTGCTTCCATATTGCTATTGCACAAAGGTCATAAAGTGCAAAAAAGTGCTATAAAGTGCTTAGGGCCACATGCATCATTGTAAATTGCGGTTGAAAAGGGGCAGATTCTGCCTTTGCAACCACAATTTTTGCATTTGGGATGCATCATCCCAAATGCAAAAATCGCTATTTAAGTAATCGCTAAAATTGCGATTACTTAACTTGCAATTGCACTTAGGGAATTGCAAATTGCGATTCCCTAAATGCAATGCACAACCCAAACAAAAATGCGATTTCGCAATCAAGAAACACAAATTACCATCAGTTCACAGTTCACGGTAATTTGTGAGAAGTTTGAAAAATGCACAAAAGTGCATTTTTCAAAGTTCTATGTTGCACACATACATGTCCTTGGGGCTGGTGTGTGTGCAACATGTATTGAAATTGCAATTTCAGGGGTGCATCAGGGTGTCCTTTTGGCATCCTTGCACTCTTGAAATTGCATGCGCAATTTGCAAGTGCCTATTTGGTACTTGCAAATTGCGCACGCAATTCCCATTGATTCCTATGGGCCTCTTGGAACATAGGAATGAATGGGAAGCAATTCCTTATTTGCGAATCGCAATTTGCGAGTCGCAAATAAGGAATGTGTAGGAATCGCAATTTTTTTTGCGATTCCTACATGCATAAGCATTTGCGATTTCTAAATTGCGATTTCTTAAAAATCGCAATTTAGGAATCGCAAATGCACAGTTTGATGTATGTGGCCCTTAGTGCTTAAAAAGTGCAAGTACGTGCTACACATATATACATTATTTCAAAAGCCTCATAATGATAATCATATTGCGAATAATCATATCTAAATCAATATATGTTCGCCAAAATTTTGATACCAATTAATCCATACAATATATTCTTACCCACACTATAATGGCAAGACTCTATTTTTTGCCAAAGTGTCTAAGTGCATGTGGCTACAGGGACGTTCTAGTTAGCAAACAGAATTAAAAAAAATCTTAGAAATTCACTAAAAAATTAAATGTTACAGGGATGTTATGGTTAGGCTGACATTGCACTCGTACAAAACCAAAGAAATTCAGCTGCGCCCTCGCAATGCACTGCTTATGACCTCACATATTACATCGCTGATGACATCTCAAATTACATCAGTGATGACATCAGTAATGACATCATCCAGTGACTGTGAGTTTTTTAAAAATGTTTATGAGTGTTAAATATATATACCTAGGTGTATTGGTGAATCAGTGGGAGTATGAGTGGCTGTTTGGATGACTGAGTGGGTGCGTGACTGACTGTATAAGTGAGTGATTAGGTGTCTCAGTGAATGTATGGATGAGTGACTGGTTGTGTGAATGTATCTGTCTGTCAGTTGAGGCCTAAGTGAGTGTATGCGTGTGTTAGTGGGTATGTGAATGGATATATGGGTGATTGATTGGTTGACTATCTCTATGTTTATCTGGGTGTCTGTGTGTGTGGGTGAGGAGGTATGTGACTGCCTGTATGGATGAGTGAGTGGGTGAATCAGTGCCTGTGTGAGGTTGTGAGTGTGTATGTGAAACACTGTATGGGTGAGTGAGTATCTGAATGGCTGTGTCAGTGATTGAATGCTTATGTCAGTATGGGTGAGTAACTGGGTATGTGAAAGGCAGTATAGGTGACTGATGGGCATATGAGTGACTATATGGGTGAGTTAGTTAATGTGAGAGTGGCTGTATGGGTGAGTGTGTGCTTGTGTCAGTGACTGTAAAGGTGAGTGAGAATGTGTTAGTATCTGCATAAGTGAGTGAGTGAGTGGGTGTGTGTGTAACTGCATGGGTGAGTAAGTGGCTGTCTGATTGACTATATGGGTGAGTGAGTAGGCGTGCAAGTAGCTAAATGGATGAGTGACTCAGTGTGTGAGTGGCTGTATGGGTATATGAGTGTATATGTCAGTGGCTGTATTAGAGAGTGAGTCGGTGTATGAGTGGCTGTATGGGTGGCTAAGTGGATGTCTGTGTAGATCTAGGAATTGGTGAGTGGGTTTGTAAGTACTGGTATGGGTCTGTGAATGGGTTTGTGAATGATTGTGTGGGATTGGGAGTGGGTGCATGAAAGTTTTTATGGGGTATGAGTGGGCACGCCAGTGATTTTATGGATGATGTCAACAGTGATGTCATTAGTGATATCATTTGAGATGTAATCAGTGATGTCATCAGTGATATCACTGACCATGTCATGAGTGATATCACTAACCATGTCATGAGTGATGTAATATGTGAGGTCATAAGCAGTGCATTATGGGGGCACGAGTTAAAGTTACAAACAAGCAGTTACTTCAGCAAATAAGAAACAATAAAGTGTATTTTCACTACATTACCATTTTCTACAGCGACCAATTAAACACACTTGAAGAACAATCACAATAGCACACTTTCAGACACACAAGGTCAATTGGACACAATTCATTAGTGTTCTCAACCCTATTTTACTGTTTAGATGCACTATACATTTGGTGACCTGGGTAGTACTTACTAATTAGTCATTAACAATTAGTCCAGTTTGATGGAGGTGTTGCACAAAAGAGCCGGCTGTTTGTCAGTACATACAGAGGCAGGATTCATATAGATGCAACACTCATTCTGGAGAAATTAAATTTTAACTGGTTAGACGTGTGAAATAAAAAATAAGAAATTGTTCAAAGTACAATACACATGGACTCATCCAATCACCCAGGCACTACCCATGCACTCATGCAATCACCCAGGCACTACCCATGCATTTATCCAATCACCCAGGCACTACCCATGCAGTCATGCAATCACCCAGGCACTACCCATGCACTCATCCATTCACCCACGCTCTGCCCATGCACTCGTTGAAGCACCCAGACAATACACATGCACTCATCCAATCACCCTGGCACTACCCATGAACTCATGGAATCACCCAGGCACTACCTAAGCAATCATCCAATTGCCCAGGCACTGACCATGCACTCATCCAACTGCCCAGGCACTACCCATACACTCATCCAATCACCCAGGCACCACCCATACACTCATGCAATCGCCCAGGCACTACCCATGAACTCATCCAATCACTCAGGCACTACCTATGCACTCATACTATCACCCAGGCACTTCACATGGATTCATCCAATCACCCAGGCACTACCCATGCACTCCTACAATCACCCAGGCACTGCACATGCACTACCCAAACACTCATGCGATCACCCAGACACCACCCATTCACTCATCCAATTACTCTGGCAATACCCATGCACTCATTCAATCAATCAGGCACTACACATGCACTCATACAGTCACCCAGGCACTACCCATGCACTCATACAGTCACCCAGGCACTACCCATGCACTCATGCAGTCACCCAGGCACTACCCATGCACTCATGCAATCACCCAGAGGCACTACCAGTGCAATCACTTAGGAACTGCACATGCACTCATCCAATCACGTAGGTACTACACATGCACTCATCCAATCACCAGGCACTCCTTATGCACTCATACAATAACCCAGGCACTACGGATGCACTCATCCAATCACCCAGGCACTACCCATGCATGCATCCAATCACCCAGGCACTACCCATGCACTCATTCAATCAGCCAGGAACTACCCATGCACTCATGTGATCACCCAAGCACCACCCATGCACTCATGGATTCACCCAGGCACTACCCATGCACTCATCCAATCATCCAGGCACTACCCATGCACTACGCATGCACTCATACAACCACTCTGGCACTACCCATACACTCATTCAATCACCCAGGCACTAAACATGCACTCATCCAATCACCCAGGCACTACCCATGCACTCATACAATAACCTAGGCATTACCCATGCACTCATACAATCACCTAGGCACTACTCATGCGCTCATGAAATCATCCAGGCATTACCCATACACTCATCCAATTGTTTTTTGGGTGGTTTTTGTACTTTAATTTAAACTGGTTTTTTTTGGCCCTTTCTGATGCAGAGGCAAAAAAGAGGTGGCAAAAATAGAATATGCATTCAGGAAAAAGTGCAGAAAATAAAGTTCAAAACAAAATAACATGTGTGGTTTTTGGCTGCAACACGCATGGCCGAAATGACCTGCAGATAGAATAACACAGCAGTCCATGCAGTACATGGCTACATGGGCTTGGTTCTCCATCTCCACAGGAATATTCTCTCCAGGTGTTGATGTTGTTTTGATGCTGCTCGCACTGATGTAGCTGTCTTTCACACATTGCACTTTTTATTTGATTTTTGTGATAAATCTTCAAATAATAAATCATAGAAATTGTCCAGCAGCTGAACTTTTTGCTGGTACCTCTAGTTAAAACTTTATCACAAAGAGAGGACTTTACAAGCTTTGCAACTGTTTTGGACTCTCCAGATGAAATTACAAAACACTCCCAAGCAATGCTTGTTTTCTATTGGGGAGGGTCATATTCTTTTGATTCTTCTCCATGGATAACCTCCACATTTCCCTCTGGCTCCTGAGGGACCTCGTTGTCTTCTCCTTCTCCTGAAGCCCTTTTCCAACACAAAAATGCAAAAAAATTCTCTGCCTCTCCAGAAACCACAACCACCTTCTCTCAATGCTTCTGGAAAGTAAAGAACCTTCAAGAAAAAATATATGGATAGGGTCTTCCTGTGAAGATAGTAGAAAAGTGTATTATCCAATCACATCACTGTGTGTCCTGGTCACATGATCTTTGCGACTACTGACTTCATCGCAGTTATCAAAAATGGTAATAGATGTCATTTCCAATCAAACATGAACAAATATATTAATTTTGAGAATGTGTAAAATAGTACCAAGTTTGTATTACACCACAATATAACTGTATATTTCACTTTTAGACTTATTTAAAACCACGCGGTCTTCACGGATGGCGATGTCACAATGACTTCCGGTGTCACAGTGAGAAAAAGAAATACATTATAAATGTACATTTTACGAAAGCCAAATAAAAAATATTAGTTAATATAGCCCACTGGCAATCCCCTAAAGGCAAACATTGCCAACACTATCCAAATATATGTATTTTACAATATGTTCAAACCCACACGTTCTTCGTGGTTAACTGAGACATTGCTAATGCCAGCAGCGTCGTGAGAACAGAAAATTAAGTAAAAACATTATTTACAGCAACAACAAAAAATTCAAAATATGATGTTACTATAATCCTTACTTTAAACAATGTTTACATTACTTTGGTTTCACTATGGAACGATATTTATATATGCTAATGAAATTTACAAAGTAAAACACAGATTGTTTCTCCCCCAACTCTAATTTTCAATAGTAAACCTTGACAGATCACCCCCAAACTTGGAATTCACACCATGGTTTTATAATGTTAAGTGAAAAAATCATTCACATTCATCAAACAGTGTTATAGACAAAGTATAGTTAACTCTGCTAACATTCTAAATTTATGCCAAAGGTGTGACACATTTTGATGGAATTGAAGTTGAAAACTGAAAGTATTTTCTACTGCGGAAATTAGAGACCACCATAGCAAATAAGTCTCTCAAAATGGTCACCAGAGAAAAAAGAGCCCAAATATAGCACACATATTATCCAAATGTAGCCCAGGTATAGCCCAATGACAGAAGTGTTCAAAACATTTAATTGTATTCCAGTTTTATATAGCAAAGACATAACCTGAAGGTATAGGAGTGCTTTACATGAGCATCAGATACATTACACAAGGACGCATTCATTTTGGTTTTAGGCAAGGGGAGATTAAGTGATTTCACCAGAATTACAGGATGTCCAGCCGACAACCAAACTGGAGCCTGGTTCCCCAGTTTCAAAGTCTGCAGCTCTGTCCGTAACGCCACATCCTCCACCTTAAGTGTAACATATATTAAAGTGATCAACTAGATAAAAACAACACAAAGATAGCAAACTATTTAAAAGTGCTTTGTCGCCATTTGAGAACTCAGAAAATATGTCATCTTTCTAGTTGTTTAGAGCACTAACCATAATTTCTATGGGGACAAGGAGGGTGCAGAAGCAACAAGTTGACCAAGGTGTGCAGGCGGGAGGGGCAGTGGCAGCACAACAGACCATGGAGGACAGGGGGAAAAGGGGTCAGGGGAAACAAACCAACCATGCAGTACAGGCAAGAGAGGCTATGGCAATATAAAGACCACTGAGGGTAGAAGGACGAGGCAGTGGCAGTACAACCATACATGCCAACATACCGGATTCAGGCAGGAGACTTTAAATGTTTTTAAGCCCAAAAGGGATTTATTTTATCTGTCTACTGACTAAA
This sequence comes from Calotriton arnoldi, assembly GCA_963921515.1. Taxonomy (NCBI): domain Eukaryota; kingdom Metazoa; phylum Chordata; class Amphibia; order Caudata; family Salamandridae; genus Calotriton; species Calotriton arnoldi. The sequence continues at coordinate 329,049 of CAWUFW010015549.1, read as the reverse complement.
ATCTCCTCTTTTTCGGTGTAAGTCAATGAGGGAAATCAGTTTCCCAGTTTATTTTCAAAATCTTCCTCTTACCAAGTTCAAAATGTTGGCAAGTAAGGTACATTGGATCACGGAAGGAAGGAGGAATGGGGTAGGGATATGGACTTGGATAAGAGAGGACAGGAGGGAGAAGGCAATCAACATCCAGCTCATCAGACATCTGGATAACCACAACCTCCTGAATCCCACCCAATCCAGCTTCAGAACAAACCACAGCACAGAGACAGCTCTAGTGACAGCCACAGATGACGTCTGAATACTGCTAGACCAGGGAGAAACAGTGGCCCTCATCCTCCTTGACTATTTTGCAGCATTCAACACCATATTCCACCACACACTGATCAACAGACTCCACCAGATCGGAATCCAAGGAGCAGCCCTGAAGTGGATCGCATTATACCTCACAGGAAGAATACAAAAAATCCTCCTCCCCCTTACTCCTCGCACCCTAAGAATATCACCTACGGGGTACCTCAAGGCTCATCCCTCAGCCCAACCCTCTTCAACACATATATGACCCCCCTGGCCACCATTGTCAACAGCCACAGACTCAACATCATCTCCTACGCCGACGACTGCCAACTCATCCTCTCTCTGACTAACAATCCAAGAACCATCAAAGACAAGTTCCAAAGTTGCATGAAAGATGCTGCCAACTGGATGAACAACAATTGTCTCAAACTCAACGCCGACAAGACAGAAGTATTCATTTTTGTAAAAGGCAAGGACAGACACTGGAACAATGAATGGTGGCCCCTGGAACTGGGCCCAACCCCGATCCCCACTGAACACATCCGCAACCTCACATCATCCTCGACAGCCAGCTTTCCATTTAGAAGCAAGTCTGCGCCTTCTCTACCTCATGCTTCCTCATGCCTTGTATGCTCAGGAAGGTTTTCAAATGGCTCCACTGTGCATCGGGGACAGGGACAACATGCCCCTCCCTCTACAAATATATTTTGGTGTCCCAGGGCCACGATTGGCGCATGGAGATGGGCTGCAGCCAATCCCATACCGCTCACAGCCGAAGGCCATTATTGGAATGGGTTTGGCTGCCTGCGGGGGGTGTTGTATGAAGGACGTGGCTGCAGGCCACGCCATGCTATCAACCCCACACCGCGCTGGGGGGGTTGGCTTTACATATGCTAATAAAATATCACTTTACGTAAAAATAACTAGAAATGGACTTAAAATACCAAAATATTAAGGGGAGATTAAGTGATTTGCCCAGAATCACAGGATGTCAAGCCGACGACGAAAGTGGAACCTGGTTCCCAGTTGCAAAGTCTGCAGCTCTGGCCATAACGCCACATTCTCTCCCTTAAGTGTAATATATAATTAAGCAATTAACTGGATAAAAACAACACAAAGATAGCAAATTATTTAAAAGTGCTTTGTCGCCATTTGAGCACTCAGAATATATGTCCTCATTTTAGTTGTTTAGAGCACTAAGCATAATTTCTATAGGAATAAGACCCTCTCATGGAGATGGGCTGTAGCCAACCCCACACTCCTCACAGCCAAAGGCCATTATTTTACAAGGGTTTGGCTGCCTGCGGGGTGCTGCATGCAGGGCATGGTTGCAAGTCAGGCCATGTGATCAACCCGACGCCACGTGGGGGGTTTGGCTTTACGTATGCTAATAAAATACCACTTTACAATAAAAAAAACTAGAAATGGACTTTAAAAGCAAAAAGTTAAAGTCACGTTATATTTAGTTGAAAATTTCAGTGACAACGTAACGTTTTAAACAAAAAAAACACGGAAATTAACCAGTTATAGTTATCTCAATTAACTATAATTTTTGCCCTAAGTTAACTATAACTCATGCCTTCACCATGTAGAGCTAATTACCCCACATATTACATCACTCAGGACATCTTCTATGACATAATTGATAATATCACTGTAGGAAAGTGCCTCTTTTGACATTTTTAGCCCCCACTTCTTGCCTAATGTCTGATATAATTTTGAACTGTAAGTGCACTGGGTCCCTGCTAGCCAGGCTCCAAGTGCCAGATCTCCTTTCCCTAAAACTGTACCATGATTGGCACTACTTCTGTTGCCTCTGTAAGCCCCAGTAAATGATACCCCAGTAAACAGGATGTGCGGACAGAAGGAGGTCCATTAGGGAACACTCAACGGGATCAAGCGGTGCTGCTGTCGCAGGCTGCATGTCCAGGTGCAGGACAAACCGAAGAGTCGACATGGCACACAGCCCTGTGCGCCATGCCACCCTTACACTGCATAAGGTATAGGCAAGCAACCCCTAATGCAGGGCTTGAGCCCAAAGACAGAGTGCACTATATCCTACATGTGGGCATATCAGCATGAGCATATATGCCCCCTACAATGTCCAGTCTATTCTGAGATATTGTGGACAGGGAAGCCATAAAAAGTAAATGGGCTGGATACATGTCAACACAAGTTTCCTAGTTCCAGGATGACTTTACTGTTTTCATCTTATCTTAATAAACCTGTGCTGATGCCAGTATTGGATTTATTAACAAAGTCACACAGGAGACCCTGCTAGAGGGTCTCCTGAAACCTTCCAAACCCTGGTGTTGTCTCTGTCTAGTTTTAGCCAGCCTGACATCACCAGACATGTTTCTAGGGCCCTGGGTGGAGAGACACAGCTCTCCGGATGCAGAAACAATGCCTGCTCAGGCAGTGGTGGTCACACCTTCCCCCCTGCAGGATCTGCCTTGGCAGAAGCGGGAACTTCAAAGGACATGCCGCCTTTGAACCCTGTCACCAGCCTCTGCTGTCAGAAGCATATGGCGCTCCCAGCCCTGCCCCACTTTTGGAGGGAGGACTAGCGGGAAAATTAGGTAAAATAGGAGGTGGGTCTACCTTCACCTTGCACCACCCCTCAGGTGGGGCAGACAAGGTAGACCCCACTTTTTGCTATCCGCTATCATGAGGATGGGGATAGTAGCCAATTAGAAGTCAGGGTATGGCCACCCCCCACGTCGGGTGAGAATAAAGAGGGTGCAGACATCCTACAGGTAGATAGCACATTGGCTATTACCTAGCCTCCCCTAAAAACGCCCCTAAATTCAGTATTTAGGTGGGTCCCTGGGAACCAGACTTCAGATTTGACGGACACGAGAAGACAATGGAAGAAGTCCACTGCGGTTCAAGAACTGAGACCCAACGCAGACACAAAAAAGGCACAAACCCCTGCTGCTGCCTAGGACTTGACAATTGCAACCTGCTGTCTCTCCTGAAACATGTGAGGCCTCCCAAAAACACCGGAGCCCCTCTAGCCTTCTGCAAATTTCCAAGAGCCTCTCTTTGGGCTACAGGCTCTAGATCCCAGCATCTGCCGGTAAAGAAACCACTGAGGTCGAGGACCGGCACATTCCGTGTCGATGCGACTCACCACTGAAAAGAAGCATTGCAGCTTCCAGTTGGTTTCCCAATCTGGTGGAATCAACCCCTGCATGCCTACATCAGCTGGAGGGATCCGTTCCGCACAGCGACCGATGCTGGAACCAGCGCCACTCCTGAGAGCTCTGGGCTCTTGCCATTGGCGTCAACGGCGTACAGCGGCAACGTTGGTACAGCCGCCTCCTCTCGGGCAGTCTACCCTGCATTACACCTATGGCTTGAATACTGCTGGTAATCTCCTATAACAACACCCATGACCTCCGTTTCTCTGACCCAGGTTCAGCACGACTGCCTGTGGTACCCAAGTCCTGGGCCCCCAAAGACCTTCACCCTTTTGGCCAAGATCGCATCTGACCTTTAAAGGGACCGTGGTCATCTGAAACACCTTGGCAGAGTCCTCCTTCCAGCGACCACTATGGAAACTGAGTTGGTGAACCTCTGCTGCCAAGACTCTACACCACTCTCCAGCAACTGCAACCGCTGGGTTGGGAGTGTTCCGAATCCATTGGCTTACAGTGACTTGCTGCAGGCAACCACGACGGTAACCGAGCTGAGGGCTGACTAAACTCCATTGCAACTATATCCTTCCATTGCATTTCCTGCTGACCCTGATAGTAACTATTTGACGGTATCGACCGCCGAGTGCCTAGATACTGAAAGTACTACAAACTTTGAACTGCACTGCATTTATTTAGAGCCTCACAAGTATACAAAGTATTTAATCAAGTGTAGAAACTGTACAAATTATATTTCCAATGTGATGTCTTGCTTTTCAAAACATATATAAAGATCCTTGTTATTTTTATACAAAATTGGTCTCAGATTTATTCTTGAGTGTGTGTCTCATTTATTGCCTCCATGACTACTACAACTGCTTACACTGTCCTTGGATAAGCCTAGCTGTTTGCCCACACTACCACAAAAATAGAGTTAGTATTATCTATTTGTTGCCTCTATCTTCCTCTGGGGATTTCTCACACTCTCTACATAGTGCATTTCATTATAGTACACTGAAGAGAGAGGCGGTATCTTACAATCATCTTAACATTTGCAATAAAATTGCACTTGTAGTTTTTTCCAGTGAATTTCTAAAGTTAAAGGGATGTTATAATTAGGTGTAAATATCACTTAAAGCATACAATTTTAATTGAAAAAAAACACTGAAATTTACCAGTTATAGTTATCTCAAGTAACTATAACTCATGCCCTAAAGTAACTATAACTCGTATGCTCAATATGCACAGTCCTAGTTGTCATCAATGATTTCAGTTCAGATATTACAATGATGTTATGAATGATGTCATAGAACATGTCATGAGTAATGTAACATGTTAGTTCATTAACATTGCATGGTGAGAGCAGTTTTAGTTGGGGCTACGTGGGGAGCCCCAGGTTCCCAGCAGTCCCTGTCCACTCCGCTGGTGGGAGCAGATCCCTTTTCTTTTGGTGGGTGCCTGCCTGATGCCCATCTGGGGTACCCACATGTTCACCTATGCTGGGGCCACGGGGGGAGCCCCAGAGCCCCCACCGGCTCCCCTGCTGGGCACTGGTTACTTTTCTTTTGGTAGGTGCCCTGGTGCCCACCAGGGACACCCACATCCACAGGTATGTTGAGGGCCATAGAGGGAGCCCCAGTGACCCTCAGCTCATGCCTGCTCTGCAACCAGCTCTTATCCTGGGTGCTGGCAACCAGTATGCTGGTTAAGTAACTTCACCTTTAGCATCCGTAATATTGTGGTTCAGGGCACATAACTGACCGCTCAATCTGAATTAACCTTTCAGAGGTGATACAGGCTGGTATATGATAGACTCTTTCTTAGACCAGACAGTCTTTCAGAGGTTACTGTTGTGGTTTCTGACTGTGTCCTGTAGTACTTCCCTTTCAGAATCACTAATGTCACTCAAACATGTAACTCTTCTGAACCAGCCATGACTGCCTTTGAAGAATTATAATGGAATATCGCAAAATATTTATCAATTCTTTCGATTACCTAGTTGAGTCAGAACTGCCACATGATTGTCTCACCTCCACTCACCAAGCTTTCAAGGGTGATTTCTAAGGAGATTGGCACCACCTTTACCCTGCTTTTCTTTAGAGGTGATCCTTCCTGACATGAAACTGGAGTTCTGAAATATTTTCTTTTGACAGTGGTGACACCGCAAGTCTGTCCTACATTTTTAGGCTGCCTTGAGGTATTTATAGTTGTGTATTTTCCATAAAAGTACGGGTTTCCATAAATTAAAATTTTTACAGTACAATACAATATAGGTTTAATTACTTTTACCCATTTTGTAACAAGCATACAATATTGGGGAATATTGGAGTTATTATATTTAAGGAGTGTAATTGTGGAGCTGTATCTTCAAATTAATAATGGTGGTGTTAGCAAAGAGTTTGATCTGCAATTGATGAGTGGTAATGTGTGCCCAATATGGGGTTTTCAAAGAAGTGAATTTGCCCCCAACTGAATACTAGCTTATCAAGGGAATTTGGCACTAATGTGTAGCAATTACAAAAAAATCAGCTATCATGTGCAAGCTCTCTTTAGAATTGATGCTGAATTCACATGCTTATAATGCATGCTTCTGTCAACAAGTGTCTTTGAAATGCAAAATTTGTCAAATAATTTCCCACACATTACTTTGGGAACATTTTCAACCCCTACCTGAAAAGTATGTCATGTTATGTTATGTTATAGTGTTTATAAAGCTCACAGTTGCTCCAACAATGGGGCTTTCCAGCACTGGACCTTGAGGATGATTCAACTGCATTAAAAGAAGTCAGTTAATCCTATCAAATATTTTCTAATACTATTCCATTGTTCTTTAAAATGTAACATTCAATACTGAATTGCATAATCCAGAATTCTCCTGTAAAATTGTATTTATTCCTATCTAGATTTTAATAAAATGAGTGTTCATTGTGATTAGCAAGGGGCAATTCCCCCAGCCTTTGACAACAGTTCCTTAAGAGAAAACTCCCCTGGTGGATTATCTTTACATATTTTTGGGGGATTTTATTTTACAGAATATTTATATTTTAATTTCAAATTTTTATCTTTTAAATTTAGTAATGCATTTGAAAACTTAATTGAAATGATTTAATAATTTTATCATATTTTTTATTGTATTTAATTTCTTATTTTTATATTTAGAAATATAGGGCCTGATTATGATGTAAGTGTCGGACCCATGGACATCTGACATAGCGGTCAACCAGCCGCATTAAGATGCGGCGAAAGGAGGCATCAGGTAGAGGGACCATCCATGGCTCAAGAAGCCCATAAGTGCATCGGAAAGACAACATAATCCCTTAATGATGGCGGCTCCGCCGCCAGGAATATGATGTCGGTTTCGACAGCCATTCCTTATTGGCCTTTCTGACATGGAAAGGCTGTCAGAGAGCAACATTGGGGGCCCCTAGCAGGGTCCCCATACCCGTTGACCCTCTGCTATTGGGCCTGGGGGCACCTATGCTGTCCCCCTAAACATCCCTTCACCATGTGGCTGGCACCATGAGGTGCCTGCCACATGGTGCATGGATGTTCAAAAACATCCATTGTTAAATGGAAGCTTGTGCTGCGGGCCTTTTCTGCCCACCGCACAAGCTTCCATTGAACAATGGATGTTTCGTAATACTTTGGAGTAAATAAAAGTAACCACTGACACATGTTGTTTCGCTCTTTGAGCCCATCAGAGAGGTAATGATTTGTCCAGACACAAGGAAGAAACCATTATAAGTCAAACAAGAATTTAGTAAGTCAGTGTTTGCTTTTATCCATTCTAGATTGGTGTGGATAACATTTGAGCCTCTCCTGGTGCAATTTCTCCTGCATTATGTTCCTTAGTTCTCTCCTCCTGGCTGTCCTTTTTACCTTGCTGTCAAGTTATTAGTTTGTAGTTTGGTAAAACTGAGTGAATTTCGAGAGGACTTCAATCTCCAAAACTGTCAGCCTCCTCCACACTTCACAGCACTCGTTGGTCTTTCTTGTAAGTGCACAATAACTTTGGCATGGCATAACAGTAGAAAAGAGCACAAATGGACACATAAGACTTCACTTTCTTCCTTGCCACATGTGCTGCCTGCAAGATATATAACTAATTGCATACACATATCATATGAAATAAAGCAACAGTGGGCCAATTATGACAGTGAATCTCATTTTAAAATATATGTTATTTTATATTATGCAAATACATTTATAGAAAGTACAGTTGTGTATGAAGTTATTTGAAAATTCATGACAAATTATGGATGTCAGCAAATGTAGACACATATATGTCATATGAGGGAGGCAAATGGGAAAGATATGGAGGATGTGGAGGTGGAAATTAGCATGATAACTATTCATGTAATTGATACAACCTATGACAATGCTGCCCTCTTCTTTTTCCATCAGAGCTCTTTACAATTTTGACATTTCAGTGGTGGGGGGGGGGGTGTGTAGGGGAGGGTGAAGGTGCATTGAAATATCACCCAAAATAAGACAAGCTGTAGGAATTTCCTGCATCATGTTTTGGGGGAGGGGCAGCAGTCAGTCCTGAGTAGGGGTGTGTGAATTCTGCATAAAATGCTTTTGCAAAGGTATGAGAAATTTGGGGAAAATTACGAGAAATTGCATGTCATTATATTATATAATTAAATTAAATGCTAACTAGAAATGGTTATTTGTGCTCTTCTCATGCTATATTTTCCCACAAACAGTTGTGTGATTAAGCAACATAGCATAATTTCAGGAATTTCACATAACAAGCATAATGCTAAATTATGCAAATTATGCTGGCATAGTATAGATTTCACCCAGGCCCAGTACTGAGATGTCACAGTTTTTGGGCCAATGTAGCACAAACAGGATGACCCCTTCCTGTAGAGGGGATTAATTTCTGCTTACCTCTGCAGTGGGGCAGAGGGCATAAATAAAATGGAGTTAAATGTTACAAATGCTTCATTTTTCCATTCGCTAATGTTGACGGTCAATTACTTTCTATAATCTATCTCTGCTTTGCTTCAACAACAGGGTGGAAAGATGACTTCCTATTCTAACAAGTGGTATTTATATCCATCTGAAAAGCCCCATTATTTTAATTCAGAAGGCTATATCCACCCATCTCTAAAGCAATCTCTTTGCAAATCTAAATGTGCTTCAGGAAAGGTAAATCAGGGAATCAGAGGAGCCTATTCACAAAGGTAAGGTTACATAAGTAGGTCTACTCATGTATAGATCTATTTCTACACCCACCTTTAACTCTTCACATTTTTGCTATTCTGTATTTCCGGGAGCAGGTTTAAACCTAAGTGGCTTCAGAATCTCCATCGCCCCCGAATGAGGGGTTAGAGACTCCTACGACTGGATTTACGAGTGAAAAATTACTATTAGTAACTATCCACCTGTTTGTGGAGATCTCCACCACCAGGAGGAGTTCTCCCCATAGCAAAATATATGGAAATTCAATAAAAATAGTTTTTGTTCTTTAATAATAACTTATTTTAATGTAAATAATAACGTAAAATTATTTTAAGCAAATAATATTAACTATAGTTACTTAAAGAAGCAGATACAACACACTACCAGCCTAAAACGAACGTTGTTTTAATTTGTAAAATAACTTAAATATGACTAATTCATTTTCAATATATTTTGAATAATTTAAAATTAAAATAAACCACCTCACTAATATTTAAATTGTTATTTAATTTTAACAAACATAGACATGAGTTATGCTATTTAATTTTATTTAATTTTCATAACTGTTAGATTTTCAAACGAAGTGAAAATGTCATTTCATTTATTTTACATTTAAGTGTGTTATCAAATTTAAAAAAATACAATTTATATTCATAGACAAATGTTGCAATGTGCATAGTCTGTACAGCACTCCAACATGTAACCAACACAAAATAAATCAGTAAATATGTGTAAACTGTACACTTTGCACGTATAAATGCATACCATGTTTGGACAGGCCACGTTTTCGATGAGGCCAGTTATATTTGAAGGATCTTGCATCACCTCAACATTTCAGTGCCAGTTTTTTACCTTGGGGCGCATAACTGTGCACTGCATGTTAGTTCAAACCAGGACAACTCATGCATTGTACAGTGTTAAAAGTGCATCTGTGCTTGTGCTTTTTATACTTCTTTCATCTATCGCAACCTATAATTAGAATTAAAATTGCGTTAACAGACCGTGAACTCATGTTCTTTCTTATTTCAACAATAGCTGCTTGATCTGTTTCTAATTCCCTCAATTCAACATTCATTCCCTGCATTCTTTTTTCTTGTAATGCCCTCTCGGGTGAATCATTGAAACCTGTCACACACTGAATGTCTTGTAATAAGCTGCTCTGCATCGCACATGTCTACACAAAACCGAAGGACAGTATATCATCCTCTGTGATCAGTTTGTGAATAACCTCAAATCTCAGCGGCATTCAGAAACCATACCAAAGTGGTAGGTGTGTCAGCCTGCAAATCCTTCAAAAGTTAAACGTACTCAATGTCTACTTTTTATATTATGTACGTAGTGAATGCTGAAGCAATGATCATGATTCCACATAACAAACACAACTCTGTAACTGTCATATTGGCTAAGATCTTGAATATTTCATTTTTTGCAGCTTCCTTAACAGAAACTTTTATGGGTTACCTGTAGTCAAGTTTACAAAAATCCAAGGCCATCAGGTTAATTCTTCCAGTCACACAATCAAGAGATTCCAGGGGTATATAGCTTCATAATCACTGGGGTACAGATTCTTTTTTTGTTTTTGATGTAATAGATAGCACAATTAGGAACCTATTCACAAAAGCTATTTTCTAGTAAAAACACTAGTACTACTTTACTTACTCCAAAATGCAATTCAAAAACCTCCGGCTGGTGATATCCACCTTCATATCCCACACATGCATAACATTTTAATAGTATATGTGTTGTGGCAAGAGTGAGTGGTAGGAAAATAGGCAATGATTACTATAATTATCATAAAATTGGTGAAGTCGATGGAAATTGAAGGACAAGAGTAAAAAGATCGCAGTTCACAAATTTGAGATTTAAATTTACTTCAGTATTACTATAGAGAAACAGGCTGAAACGTACTCTAGCCCAGCCTAGGAGTATATCTAGCACCACATCTAGCCAAACACTGGTACTGCAATGTAGTTCCATGGAAATCAATGAAATCAGACAATCAAACCAACGTATAGGGAAAGACATAAAATAAATTAACATTTTAAATTAGAAATAATATAAAAGAAGTTTGTTCATAATTTTTTTTTTTAATTAATGTTGTTTTTAATATGTAGAATAAAGATTACATTCCAAATAAAATATTGGCAAATAGGACTGTGACACATTCACAATGAATGATATCTTAAGGGGAAAGAGATTTTAATAAAAGGGAGAGAGAATTTAATTAAAAATAGAAACATGTAAGTTAACATTTATCAAGTAATTCAGAGTAAAGGAATCATTATGGTAGTTGTTTGAAAAGTTGTTTTGTTTTGAAACAACTTTGCTACAAAATCATTTTCAATTTTTGTGCCAATTTAACATCAGACCTGTAAGAAATTACCATATTTTGTGTGAAGTATGCCCAGAATGTATTGCTAGCCAATTTGTTGGCTTTAGAACTATGTAGAGTAGAGTGCCTGTGCTCCTCTTTAAACATGGTTAAATTGACTTTTTTCCTAATTGGGACATTTAACTTACTTGTAAATTCCTATTATGTGGTGTAGGAAGTATGTCCAAGGCCTAGAAGTTAAATGCCACTTGTTGACGGCAGCACCTATTGGTACATCCACAACAGTGGCAATGCAAACATGGAGACAGCCCTAACCTGTGTAGCCTGCAGTGCTACCTGTTAAAATACATTTTTGACCAATACAAACCTCCCTCTTAAATATTAGTAAGTCACCCCAAGCAAGCTTTGTAGCCAAAATATAATGTGCATGATATAGAAAAGTGAGGCATGAAGAAAATGGATATTACCATGTCCCTACAGTAATGAAGCCCCAAAGCTATTTCTCTCTGGCAGGCCTAGCTGCCTTATGCAGAAAAGCAGAGGGCAGATTAAAATACTAATATTGCTAATTCAAGAAAGGGACTGGCTGGAAAAAAATAAATAAACCACTCTTTTGATAGTTCTTAAAAATCCAATTCACTGGCAAAGCCAGATTTGTAATAAATATTAAGAAAAAGTAACATTTTAGAAAGTCATTATTTACCTGCTGAGCTTTCAGAAAGCAAAGCTAATTAGCATTAGCATCTGCTAGCTCACAGCGCACAGCCTTGAATAGGTTTTAAAGAGGTGTGAAATGACTCCCAGGAGCAAACGCCTGCTGACCTGAGTGAGCGGAAATGGCTCCTCTAAAATCAATAGAATATTTAGGGTGGTGGCTGTGGGCATCCTTTTGATACCAGGTGGCTTATTTATGAGCCCCTGCGTCACATTTGTGCCGCTGTTGCGTCACTTTTTGTGACGCAGAGGTGGTGTAAAATATGCACCATGTTGCACTCTATTTACAAAGTGACGCATCTAGGCTGATGTGTCACTTTGTAAAGCCCTGCTCCACATTATTCCTGCTAGGAAAAGGAACAAGGGAACCCTACTCGCAAGGAGCCTGGGTAAGTAGGCAAGAGAAGTAACAATGGCTCCTGTGGATTAATAAGGTTTATACTAATAGAAATACGCACAGTGGCAATATGCAGAGCTGAGTTGATGTCAGAAAGAAAGCTAGCCGCACACCACGAGTTCGTCCGGCCTTATAAGGGCGAACCATTACCCAGCGCCTATGATTGTATAAAGTGCTGTGTAATACAGTGTTTAAAGTCTTCAATGGTCGCCTTAATGTTTTACATTGAAACCTTGCACATATGTCACATAATATGTCACTAATAGTTTAGGTTCAATACGTTACACATTGGGACACCCTTCACTATTGTTCATTTATTGTTTGTTGTAAATAATGATTCTACTTTTGCAGCTTTATGTATATGGTGTTCATTTCACGTAACCATTATATATAAAAGCTTTAGCTTTACCTCGTGGTGTGCGGCTAGCTTTCTTTCTGACATCAACTCAGCTCTGCATATTGCCACTGTGCGTATTTCTATTAGAATAAACCTTATTAATCCACAGGAGCCATTGCCACATTATTCCTGCATTATGTATGTAGGGTGGGCGTTCCCCCACAAGTAAGCCTCGTAGAAGTGGCGCAGTGAAATCTATCAGATTTCACTGCGCCACTTCTAGGACGCCAATGCCATGAGGCAGGAGTAAGGGTGACGCAGTGCCATAGGCACAGGCCTACCCCATGCATTGCTGGAGTTGCGTCATTCTTATGATGGTACTGCAGCAATGCGTGGGTTTTGCACTGACAGATGCGTCAGGATTTCTGACGCATCTGTTTTTCCTTGTTTCCTTGCGACATGGAGCGCCGTACATTAAATTTGGCGGATCCATCCTGTCATAAGGAAGGCACAGAGAAACTGACTCATCAATGCCGATGCGTCAGTTTCTCATAAATAAGGCCCCCGAGTGTAATCCTACTTGACAGGTCTGTTGAGCTACATCACATTTTGATGCATATGAAAGTGAGAGAACAGGATTCCAAGCGAATTCTTGTGTATTCCCTGTATTGTTGTTGGAAGATCCTGTTTTGGTCCAAACAGACTTCTGTCCCTGGGTTTGTTGTGGGTACAGTGCTTGCTTCAGGACACTGGTGATTCCTCCATGACATTCCCATACAGAGCCCCAGCCCTCACAGACCAGGTTTAGTGTGGTTGAACACTTTTGCCATCTTGCAAATGCACATGGCATTTTGAGCATGTTTGCAAAAAGTCAAACAGGAGCTACTAAAAAAGTGAGTAGGTTTACCCCAGAAAATGTTACTCTGTTGCTTAGAGAGTGCCCAGTAGTCATCCCCATGCACTAGCTTGTGTCAGGGCATAAACGTGACATTGCAAGGCAACTGGATAGAACACTCCCTAGATATGCAGAAGAACAGGACAGGACCTGCTGTATGTGACCTAAAAGGAGCCACGAAGGACTGGACCTGCTCCCTCCTGTACTCAGAATAAGTTAGTAGATTTCAAGGGTCAGATGAATGACCTCCTGTGTTGACACAGGGTGTAGCGAGCTGTACAATGACTTAGCCTGGAAGCACCGAGCTGACCAGTGGCAAATAGACCTAGACTGGACCCTGCTGCTGGCTTCAGCTTGACACCCTGTGAGTCTGTATGTGCTTCCCCTGTTGTCTTGGGAAGGGGTTAGAAATGTACTCCTGCAGATATTTGGGCATCAGAAGAAAGTTTGGAAACATTAGAAAACTTTTGCCCCAGACCAGCGGGACTTGGAAACTTTTTTAATGTTTGACATGCAGACTTTTACTGGGCTAATCCACTTGGAGTGGTTGACCTGGGCTCCATCTCTACCTTGCCCTGGTCTGCCACAACCATTGAATATTATTGGGCCTTTACTTTTTCTGGGTGCTATTCCTTAAAACTTTAAAAATGTATTTCTCCAGCTATCTTTGTTGGATATTTGTCATTTTGTTTATTAAATTTGAATCTATTTTGTGAATTCAGTTTAGGTTTTTATTGTTTTTTCTTTTGATTTTATTACTGTTTTGGTGCTGCATAAATACTTTACACTTTCAGGGTTCACCCTAACAAATAATAATCAAATTTCTTACAAAACCCAATAAAGACCTTACTACTCAAAGTTAATGGGTTCACAACTTTATTTGTGGGACATCACAAAGAGGATATTCGGCCTCACGGAGCCCTGTTTGGCTACAGCTTGCAGCCTTGCCACATTGGAGGAATCCGAGCTTCAAAAAAGTGACTAAGTCAGAACATAGAAATCATCACCCATCAAAGGTGCCAAAAATATTTGATCAGCAAAGGATCTTCCATGGGTGCAAATTTTGAATTTCTCCTGCTCTGAGCTTTCCTGAGGATAGTCAACAGCTTCTTGTCTGGTGGCTAACTAGCCTCGTGCATCACTTCTCAGCCACGTGCCATATGCCATGCTGTGCTTAGGGTTTTTTACTCCATTTTAGAGACTACTTCTGACTGGGTTGAACCTCGTTTCTGTATCCGACTCATGCTCCATTGCAGTCAGATTTAAATTGCATCTATGTAGCAGTTAAGCACAACCACATGACTGCAGTTGGTGCTTTACTCCTTTTGGCACTATTTTATTTAAGCATTTAAAATTCTAAGACCTCCTGACCCATACTCTTTCAGCCAACAACAGGGATGTTTTGAACTTGGCTATCACTGTAGATGGATTGGGGGGGGCATTGGTACAGCTTCAGCTGGGGAAATCGGCAGGTCCCGACAGCCGCCCGGCCGAGTTTTACAGCATCACTTGGGTGCTAAAAGGGTCCCACTTGTTGAGAGTCTTTCAAGAGGCCCTTGGGGGCAAGCTTCTCTCTCTGCCTCTTAGAACTGCACATATTGTTGTCATCCCAAAGCCTAGCCAGCCACCGGATCTTTGTGACTCGTATTGGGCGAGCTCCTTTCTTAACATTGAGGTCAAAGTGTGGGCCTAGGCTCTCGCAAATCGATTGATCAAAATTATAGCTACCTTAGTCCACCCAGAACAGTATGGCTTCAGGCTGGGCAGGGCCATACGGCCTAATATCTGAAGGGTGAGCAATGCAATAGCCCTATCAAAGCACTACCATATTGAGAGTGCACTGCTGCAAGTAGACTTCCACAAGTCCTTTGACTTGGTAGGGTGGCCATTTCTATGTTATCGCCTGGCAAAAATGAATTTTGTACCCAGTACATTAGTTATGTGAAGCTCCTCTATACAGAACTGTTTGCTCAAATGAGGGGGGGCTACCTCCACGATATTTTGAGTCAAATGAGGTACACATCAGGGGTGCCCCCTTTCTCCATTTCTCTTCGCTATGGTTGTTGAGCCATTGGTGGAAAGGGCCAGAGTTGATGCACAGCTGAGGGGTTTGAGTGGGGGACAGGGGTCTAAGAAAGGATTGCGTTGTATGCTGAGGACATGCTCCTGTTCATGACAGACCTCCAGCATTTGGGGCCGCAGGCAATGTGAATGTCAAAGATATATGGAGACTTCTCTGGACTCCGGGTGAAGTTCGGCAAATCCTCGCTTTATATAGTGGGAGATGGTACGCCAGAGATGTCATGGAAGGTTCTCTGACAGGGATATAACTACCTGGGGGTTGATATCACTTCTGATGCAACTCGCGCATGGGCCCTGAACATCCAGCCCCAGCTTGAATGTCTAGCAATGGATTTGAAGTTCTGGGCCTCTCTTCCTCTTTCCCTTTTGGGAAGATTGGCTGTCTTTTAGATGGTGGCTCTCCCAACCTGCTACACCAACTTCAGAGTTTCCCATTTCCTGTTTCCGCATCATTTTCACATGCTTTAACTCGCTCCTGTGGGGTTTCCTGTGGAACCATGGTCTACCTTGCACTGCTTTGTATAAGTGTTGTAAGTCAACTTCTAACAGTGGTATTGCCACATCGGACATGCGGTCCTACTACAGGGTTGCCCAGTTGGCCGCCCGGAATGACTGTTGGTTTGGGGGGTGCAGTGATCTGGCCTATGCATCAGAGGGGTGGGCACTATGAGAGACGCCTCCCCAACATTTAATATAGGGGGAGACAGCTCCTCCACATCTCCCCCTGGCCACTTGCATGGTCCTTAAGGTCTTGAAAGAAGTAATGGCGTCCAGAGGTTGGACAGGATGACTTACACTGAAGATTCCTCTTTGGGTGGGCCCTGACATTCATCCGGTGGCTGAGCTGGAGAGGTTCAAACACCGGTACCTTGTTGGTATCTCTCAGCTGAGAGACACACTTAAAGACAATTCACATAAGACCTTCACTGATTTCCAAAAGGAGTTTGGTCTCCATTGACCTAATTTTATAAATATTTACAACTCTGTCAAGATCTTCTACCCTATATTACCTCTCTGCTCCGTGTCTATTTTACAAGGGAGAGACTGTGGAGAAGGGGGCTGATTGAGTCTGCCAGCTGCTTGCTGGAAGATTTCCAACATATAGTTTGGAGCTGCGATGTCTTGGTTCCCTTCTAGGAGGAGGTGTTTGATTGTTTGGAGGGAGTGCTGGACTGACCTTCCCAAGGACCCTGTAGTGCACCTTTTTTCACATCACAGAGGTGGTGGATGGCAACAGATACAAGCAGGCCTTGCTTTGGATGGGCCTTGCCATTGACCCTGAAATGTACCTTGTTGCACAGCACAGAGGGGGTGGATGGCAACAGATACACGATGGCCTTGCTTTGGGTTGACCTTACAATCACCAAACAGGATATTGCAAAAGCATGGAAGGATACTCAAACCCCTCCTTGGATTGTTGGAAAGGGGGCCTAGATCATAGTCTGGGGTGGAGCGTCTTAGCTATATAGCTTGGGGATGCTCCAGGAAATATTGCAAAGTATGTGAAGGTTGGGCAGCCTTTCATGGGATACATTGGGAATGATGCCCATAGCAGGAATGGTCCCTGGAGGTCGAAGTCAGATCATTCACATCATGGTCATGCCACAGATGCGGGTGGAGTGGGAGTGATGGGAGGCGTGGAGCAATCAATAATCTCATCACTGTGGGATGTGGTGCTGCTGGTGGGTGTATCATTATTTTGTTTTACAGTATTGTTTATTGTTGTTGCTGTTTGTATGGCAGAACCCCAATGGTCAGATTATTTGCCAGCTTCAGTGGTAACAGTGCCTACCTGCTGTCTGCTTGTATTGACTTGTATTGCTGTCAAAAAGAAAGTAAAAAAAAAAAAATATTCATATTTTCCCTTATTGGATTTTTGTCATGTTGGTTTCATTTTGTTCATTAAAGTATTCTCTATTGTTATGAATTGGAGTGGGATTTTATTGTGTTGTCTTTTTGATTTTTAACCGTTTGGGTGCTAAATGCCTTCCACATTTTTCTTAAGTTAAGCCTGCCTGTTCTGTGCCATAGCTACCAGGGGCTGAGCTCAGTTTTGAATTATTGAAACCTTAACTGGACCTAATAATATAGTGCCTTTATTACTTGTGGATGAATCAAACCCACCCCAACAAATAATCCACTTGCTCACACAGATGATCTGACAGGAATGCAGAAAAATATTCTCTTCCCTGGCATAAAGGGTTCTAATGGCCAAATATTAGAGTGGAACAGAAGAATGAAGGAGTGGACTAAGTATGACAAGGCAACTCACTTGACACATCTATAAATAAAGAAGCAAAACAGTCGCACAGGCGATTCACATAAACTCAAACACACCCCTTATTACTCAATCCCATAACTGGATCAACTTACAACTATGCAGCCCTTGAGTAAGTTGCACACAAGCCACGCATTGGAATAACAACAGAATGCAACACAAACACTAAAAACAAAAAGGTTTGTTTCTAAGTTTGAGAAAAAAAAAATGTCTAAATGTAGTGGGTAGGTGAAGCCTGCAACTCAGCATGTAAATTCATCCGTCTATAGCATGACATAGCCATTTGTCACTTATGACCACTGGCACCATGTAGAATGCCAAACGTATGATACACATTGCAGTGATCAATGATAGTCACATACCATAGTGGGAATGAAGCCTCGATACAGTGTATGAATCAGGAAAATGAATTATGTGTCAACCGGTCCAAAAGTTCAGTCATATGAACAGAAAATCTGAGTCTGAGAATACAAAGATAAATGAAAACATATGTATTCAAACATGAGCCAAATGAGATGACTCACACTAATATATGATTAGGTGGGTAAGACAAAGCAGTGGGAAAGAAGAAAAATGCATTGAGCACTACTTGCAAAATATGAATATGAGCATCGGTGGGAAACAATGAATGTTAAGAATGTAAAAAACTATTTGTAATAGGAACAGTGACTTATAAACCTAAAAGAAACCAATGTTCCCAAATGCAGTCAGAATACAAATGAGAAGGTTATGCTGCCCAAATGGGAAATATGCCCTCGGAAAGGACTACAGTCTTATAACTTGAGGATAATTGACTCATAATTCATTTTCCTGATTCATACACCGCATCGTGGGTTCATTCCCGATATTGTATGTTGTCCCGATTGATATAACGTGTAATGTACAACCTAAGCTACAACAGGATTCTAGCTAATTAGCATGGCTTTTTCTTTGTTTTGCAGGTTCGTACCATTGTCTTGCTTGTCCTGATGATGACCCTGAAAAATTGTTGATAACAGGGTCGAAACGCTGATAATTTTACTAGAGGACTGTTCTCATTAATCCTATTAATCTCCATGTACTCTCAATTGGAGTCTTGCAAAGATTAATTTCACCAGCCCCTAGCTATTAATGTACATATCAATTGTATTATAAATGTCTTCTGTACAGCACTTATGGTCATCTATCTCTCTGATGTCACTTTGCACTTTCACAGAGCCGGTTTTGGAGCACCTGCTTTACTATCGTTACCATTGTTTGATTGTATTAAATTATATGATTTGACTGTGAATTCTCTGGCCTAGGAAGACTAGGCTTTTGTACTGTTTTGACACACTACATCCCCTCAGACAGACTGGACATCCATCTAACAAATCAAACACATTTCAATAGATCAACATGCAAACAATTTGGGATGCCAGGGAATACTCCATGCATGTGAATGAGGCATCTTTTCTGGTGATTAACGATTGTGGTATAACTGTAGGCAAGCGATAATAGATGCATTTTTTTGCCTGGTGAGAATCTATAGAGGACAATCTGTATGCATTTCAGCATTGTGCACAGCCATAATAATATCAGGTGGGTGCTCACATATAACACCCACTCCAATACGGAAACGTACACTGGAATTCATATGCAATGTGTGAACAATATGCACCTTTGTGTGGCAGACACAAACTAATTCAATCATTTTTACACATATGATTCTACCTACTTTCTATCTATGTACATCCAGACTATCTTTTTATTCAGAACATCAGAGTACCGAAACTCAGGTATAGCGAAGTGCTCATGCACACATGTGACATTGTGTGTACTTTTGGTTTCCCTGAGATACGCTTCAAGAGTTTGGACCACAATGAGTGTGTGGCACTCTACACCCCAGAAGTAGTTTGTAAGATTGACTAGCCAGTTGTGTACTGCGCAATATGGCAATACATCATGCCACCCACATTTTTCTCCTTTCAAACACAGGACCTCAAACTTCAGCATAAAAAAGAGCCAGGATGTGGACTTGAGGAATTTTCTGGCTGTATTGTTATTTTTGATTATCCAAAATTCAAGGTCTGCTAGCAATATCTTGCAAATGTATATCAATGCTGAAAATGTCTAGCAATGATTGGCTAATGTGACAACCTGACATGCATTGGCCTGCATTAACTTACACCATAACTGATGGTTGCCTCAAAGCCTCTTCCTTTAAATTCACATATTGCATTAAAACATTATGACCAAATGTATATGAATTTCTAAAGATGACCAGTAACACTGTTCTGGTGGAACACTCACCCCTAACTATTCACACAGTGCAAATTTCACACTGACTGCACAACTGAATAGTGAGTACTTCACTAGCAGCGAATGTTTCCTAGTTTAAAATTTCAATTGTTGCGAGAAAGTAATTATTTGTGCATTGTCACCCCATTTTTTGTGGATTGATGCGGTTGGTTTTTGAACTCTGAACAGTGGGAAACTGCTGTACACTCCCAGATGTATGACCTCTGATCCTTAAATCACAACAGACTAGACCACTCCTAATTATCATATTTAACTTTCCACTAATGCCATAGTATATGGTACAGGAAATACACCAATGGCATTGAAGTTAAATGTCAACTGTGGACTGCTGCACATATTGCACAATCCACTAGGCTTTAGGACTACATGTCGAGTTTCATAATTGCAGCTCTTCAACCTGTAGGCATACCATTCAACATTTTAAATATTAGGTAAGTCACCACTAAATGTGTTTTGTAGCCACAAGGTAGGATGGCTAGTATTTACAAGTGTGACATGTAAAAATGTAAGGTCGCTATTTTCCTTCAATGACTAGCACCAAAATGACAGTTTCATTGTGCAGGGTCAATTAAAATTGTTTACAATATTTGCTAACAATCCCATCAATAGTAAAATTTAGATTTTTGATAAAAATACAGAAAAGGTATACAGGAAAATTTACTTTTAGAAAGTCGTTCTTGATGCTCCAGTAGACCAATTAGCATTAGCCTAACTGGTCTGGCCTCAGTGCCAGTGCCTAACACCCTTTGGAGCTGTGAATCTGCCTCCAGATCAGGAACAATGACTTGGCTCTTTTGGCATGATGATCTTGTGTGACGTATGTGGCCCTGATTTTGTCAGGAAAGCACATGGGCAGGTTTGGAAACATCATTACCTTTAAAGGGAACAGGCTGAGGCCTGCCTATTCATAATTAAGGGATATGGGGACCTGCGAAGAGAGACCTTTTGATCCCAGAGTACACTTCAGCCACCCTGGATCTATTCCCATTGGCAGAGAAGCTGCAATCAGAACCGGTTTGGTGTGTTCAAGGAGAAAGGGGTTATCCATTATTTTACCCTCCTCAAGGGGATGAAAGGTTCTGCCATTTTGATTTTCCCTGAGAATGGTACAATGTGCGATACTTTGTAGTAAGGCAAACAGGATATGCTGAAATATAGGGAAGAATAGTCCTCGGGGACTGTAAGAAAGAGGGTTATTAGGTGGAAGGATGTGGATTTTTCGCAATTAATAAGTTCACAA
The DNA here is from genome assembly GCA_963921515.1 of Calotriton arnoldi. Classification (NCBI taxonomy): domain Eukaryota; kingdom Metazoa; phylum Chordata; class Amphibia; order Caudata; family Salamandridae; genus Calotriton; species Calotriton arnoldi. The sequence goes on along the minus strand of CAWUFW010015549.1, from coordinate 307,876 downwards.
TCTTCCTTCCACTGGGAGCCTAGAACTCCTTTGCAGCACTTGACTATCTCAAGGTAGTGAGGCAGGGCAGTCTGAAGACTACCCAGGAAGTGGTGTGTTTTAGTATCAAGTACTTAGGCATGTAGCAAGCAACACTCAATAAATCATTGTCCAGCCCATGCTTATAACTTATAAATGGAAAAGAACATTATTACATACAGACTACTCTATGCAAGACATTAACTCTTAAATACATACAAGCTGGCGGGTGGAAATACCTATGCTGGCAACCTATAAAACGTATACATCCCCAGCAAGCACTGATTCCTAAAACCATGATGCTCCTCTCATATACTGTATACAATATAATTGGACGTAGTTTTCAAAGGTCAGACCTACTATCTTTGCCAGAATGTCACCACAACAATCATAACAGTCACCAGGACACTGGACAGGGCTGATTACAGAGCATGATGGTGCTCCATGGATATTTCCCCTGTTCCAGTCCCTGAGAATATGAGGTCCACATGACAGCTTGACAGCTAGAATGTAATGATGCTCATTTTCTCTTCTGACCCCCCACAGACAAAGTAAAGAACAAAGCATGGGACACTACACATGCAATCCTTAGGGAAATCCCCTCTTTGGGACTTAGCCCTCCACTGGGGGCGTTAACAATATTGCAGTGAGGGATGTCATGTACCCCAGCTGAATCTGATAACAAGGGGCATCACACTTATCTCTATGTTTTCTCTCGCCTTTTTGGGCTGATTTTATTGATGTTAGGCTTGTTTTGCTCCTGATGGCCTCCAGTCCTCTACTTTGCTGCAAATTACTAGGAGCTATATTCCTCATTGCTCACCCTTCACTAAAGGAGAGTTCAGGGCCTGCCCTCCTGCCCTTTAGCTCCTAGCCAAAGACCTGTCCCCTGTCCAGCATCTAGTGTTTTTTCCCAGCCTGGGTTCCCTTTCAGCGGCACCCCTGAGCCAGAATACTCTCCCTGCCTGCACTTTACATGTCCTAAAGCATTCTGTGGCCACTTGCAGGGCACCCAGGTGTTAGAATGAGTCAAGGCCCCCCTTGTGATGGGATAAACCCATCTACAGACCCAATCCTCAGAAATTCAAGGGGAACTCTTCTCCTACAGTGCTTCCCAGCATATCCAACCATCTCCATTCCCCAAATTGTTGTGGGGAGTCAAGCACCACTGGCCTCTGAGAGGTAGCTCCACAGAGTTCCACTGAGGCCAAGTTCACAGTGTCCCAGCACTCCAGACATGGGTCCTGTCTACTTCAGGGTCCTGTACAATCCATTCTCTCTCTTACTCAACTCTGTGCAGAAAGTTTCAAGTCGGGTGGAAAGTTTTAGAAAGTAGGTCCCTCTGTACAATCTTAGACTGACTCTTCATTACTCCACCCTTGCCCCAACGCTCTGTGAAGCATTTTGGAGAATACCAAACTGGTGACTTCTAGTGGTCTGTTGAAAGCCCTTCTAAAGAGCCTGAAGCCACACCCCTAACTACCACAGTGGCATGGTCCCTTCGATCCAAAACTTCAAAGAGGAGCTTCTCTTCTGTCTGGCTCCAGATATCTGGAAACCCTCCTTTATTTATATGGGTTTCAGAATTCCCAGGCAAGGTGAATTGTGAAAAGTAATTAGCACCTGCAAATCCTGTTGTCACTTTTATCTTTAATAGGGACAAGGATAATCACTGCCAAATGGCCTGTAGGAAATGACCATCTTGTTCATGATGAACCTCCAGATTTTTACAATATCTGTTTTTGCTGGCTATGCAGCTCTGTGCACACTACCCCTGCTAATCAGAGGTAAAGTGCCTGTGCTCCTCCTTTTATCATGATGGACTAGGTATACTCCCTTAATGGTATATTTAACTTACCTATAAGTCTGTAGCCAGGGCCTGTAAGTTAAATATCGCTATTGGACTGCGGCACCCATTGTGCCATCCACTTCAGTGACAGTGTAACACATGGCTTGAAGCCTACCATTATAACCTGACTAAAACAGCTTTTAAACTGCAATTCAACATGTCAAAATAACCCCTTTTCACAGGTATAAGCCTTCCTTTTGAATAATAATAAGTCATCCCTAAGTAGGCTGTAGATCCCATAAGGCATGGAGCATGATATTTATAAGTAGAACATGTAGAAATGTAAAATTAAATGTCTTTTCAGTGACTAGAACTTCAAAGCTATTTTCACTGTAGCAAGGCTGGCCGCTCCACAGAAAAACAATAGGATACGTTATAACATTGCTATCTTCGGCCACAAAACAACGATAAACTTCTACCTTAGACTCTTTGTAATAGTTATTAAATGGCAGATTCACTGGTGAAGTCAAATAAAAAAAATGAAGGACAGGGTATGTTTAGAAAGTTATGTTTTCCCTGCCTACAGCCTCCAGAGGCTAATTTGCATTAGTACCCATATGCAGCCCTCTAAGTGCTCAAGCCCTGAATGAGCTCCAAAAACTGCCTTCGAGCAGAGACTAAGGCCTGGATGTGACGAGGCATTTTCTGTTCCTGTGGCAGGATGACCATTTGGGCATTGTCCATGAACTTAATTTATTTCAAAGGGGCCTCCCATGTTGCAGGCAGATGTCAGATGACACCTGGACAGACCACTTCCTTTGTTGCCCCATTTAGACATGCTCCAATCCCAGTGGGGAGGAAGACACCACAGAGCCGGGGTTGTTCGTTACCCTGGCCAAACCTCTGGGGTGGGGCACATAGACTCTTTATAAGGAAAGGAGGGTTTCACCATCTTGGATTTAGGCACAGAGGGGCACTGTTGGGTTGTTTGCAGTGGGGCACACAGAAAGGTCTGTAAAAGTAGAAAAGGTTGATCCCTGGGACGTTTTACCCCATAGGTTAGGGAGGAGCCAGGAGTTACCCACAAGCTGGTGCTAGATGTAAATGTGGCATCCCTATTACCCTCCTCAGTAAAGTTTCTGGGCCTGAAGAAGATCAGAAGAGGACTGAACCTGCTGTTTGACACTTGAGTAAAGCCCTGAAGGACTAGTCCTGCTCTCCCTCTTGTAGCATGGGCAAAGAGGTGGACTCCAAAGGATATAAGGCTGACCTCATGGTCAAACTACAGGGACACCACAAGCTACATGAGGACTTTCCTGCTGCTGTGCAGCTGATAAGTTACAACTACTCCTGCACTGGACCCTGCTGCTTGCTGCCCCTAGAGTGAGCCTTGACCACAAAGTGATGTTTCTGAGGTCCTGGAACCCTGGGCTGTATCAAACTGTACTCCATTTAAGAAGGTGAGGGACCTTCCCTGGGCGTGAAATTTAGATTTCTCAAGCTCAGAGCTTTCCAGCCAAAGACCAACCATTTCACAAGGACCTCGTTTGACAGCTATCCGACCTCGTGGAGCACTCTTTGACCACAGCCTGCTTCCTTGCACTGCTGAAGATTTTGGACTTCCATTTTTTGTGACTAAGGGGCTTATTTACAAGCCCTGTGTGCTGCTGGAATGTCACTTTTTGTGATGTTCTGATAGTGCACAGGGCTTAGCCATATCTACAAGGCCATGTAAAGTCACCCTGCGTGGCTTTTCATGGTCTTGTAGATATGGAGTGAGGCAACCCAGTGCAAGTCGCTGAGTCGGGGAGGCGTGCCATGGCCGTTGCAGTGGGTGTTCCCACGCAACGGCCGAAGGTTTGGACCACTCTCTCAAATTTACAACATGGCATAAATCTGGGAATGTGTTAAAACTATGCGCCACCCCAGGGGTGGCGTAAAGAGGAGAAATAACATTATTTCTCCTAGTTTTTTCCTCTTTCCATGTGTAATGCATTTCGCTGCATAACATAGAAAGAGGAAACACCTACAATGATTGTTTTTGTACAGGAAGGAGTCCCTTCCTGCACAAAAACAATTATGCCAACAACACAGACACCCTTGCACCATGGTGCAAGGGTGCCTGCGTTGGTGCATGGCTGCTAATTATGCATCAGCGCTGGCTGAAAGGACAGGAATGCACCATATCTTGTAAATATGGTGCATTCCTGCCCTTTCAAATTGGTGTTGGGCAGCGCAGCAAAATGACTTGCTTGGCTGCCCTACACCAGTTCTTTGTAAATATGCCCCTAAATCCCAAGGTTAATCCTCCAACCTGGTGAAACCTGGGTCCTGTGTCCGACCTGTGCTTCATCGTGGTCGACCTCAAATCATGCACAGGTCCTTGTCTACAGTGACCAGTTGGCTGCAGGTGGCGCTTAACAATTTTTGGCGCTATTTTTGTTTAAAACTTTAAAGATTAATTTCTTCAGCCCCTTTATTGGATTTTTGTCATTGCTGGTGTTATTTAATTTAATAAAATGTACTCTATTTTTCTAAGTTAATTTGCAATTTTTCTTGTGTTGTGTTTTGGTACTGCATAAATACTTTACTCATTGCCTCTAAGTTAAAAGTGTCTGCTCTGTGACATCACTACCAGGGAATTGAGCTCAGGTTTATTTGGTGACTTTATTGGCTCAACCAAACAAGGATTGTGATTATTACTTGAGGTGGGTAGTTACTTCCCTCAACTAACATTCCCATTTCAGTGGCCCTGACTGGACTGTGATGGGGGCCTCTGCTTGAGTGGATTGAGATTCTTTTTCAGTGTCAACAATATTTTTTTAATTGCCAGCTGTTCTATTCGGGGTTACAGATTTGATGGCGTACCTTGTTGAGGTAACCTTTATTGAGAATCCCAATGGCATCACCTTTGTTGGTAGACTTGATGACTATTGATTCATTCCGTTTCAGTTTTGAAATGTTTTTCATCTGGGATATTGGCATGTTTGGTTTGAAATGCTTCGTTTTTTTCTATGGGCTTGACTGATAGGGATGGGACTGTATGTTTACTTGGAGTAATTTCACCCTCTCCATTCCTCATTAGGGCTATACATTTTTGTTTTCAGAAGTATAACCTAGTCTGTGTCCTGAGGAGACCCCCCTCAAGCACCTGGAGTCGAAATGCATTCACTTCACACAGTAGTGGAAAATGGAACCAGAATTATGGACAGTTTGGGAGAAAGACAAGGACTTTACTTTACCTACACTTTATCCCATATGGACAGTTGCTCACTTCTCTTGTTATACCCCTTATGAGAAAAATATAATACCTTACTTATGTCACAATCTTTATGGACTGCTATTTCTTCCAGGAACCCTGACATACAATAATTTTCCAATATCCAAATTACCATAGGCACTTCTATGCAGATGATGGTTTCGACTGTCAAAAAGTAAAATTTATGTTTTTGTCTCTAAAAAGTAAACATTATCCTTCTCAATTGTAAACGTCTTATAAGAAGCAAAAATTTGATGATGTTTCATGTCTCTGTAAAACATATTCATGGATAATACAACAATCCTCGAACAATTGGGTGTGCTCTTATTCTACGTGACTAAATCAAGTGGAAGAGTGATTAGGAAGGTGTTTCCTTTTGTGTTTGCCTTGCTCTATGCTTGGACATCAGACACATGTGATGGATAATACTTCATTGCTTGGCTATTGCTTCAGACAACTGCATACTTATCCAATGTTAGTAATATGTCTACTCACTGGCCATCGCTCGGAGTAGCATTCCAACCCGTCATTCTTTTGCCACCTCAATTTGCACCCAGCCATATGCAAATCAGTCTTGACCCTTATCCAATAGGAACAGGTCAGCGTAAAATGTAAGGCCAGGTCCTCCCTGAACCGGAACACAAAAAACCCAAGACCAGTTTTTTATGTACCGTACTAAGTGACCAGGGTATGCCCACACATGGGTCCCCTGCTCACTGTGCCACTGGAACTAAGTTACACCCAAATGATGAGGCCCAATCAGGGTGAAACCAGTCTTGGGTTGCTTGTGTTCAGGTTCATGGAAGGCCTGGCTTTGTAGTTCGGGCTGGACTGTTCCTACTGGAGCAGGGTCAACACTGATTTGCATGACTGGGTCCAAACTGAGGTCGCATAATGGACAAAACAACGATGGGTTGCAATGCTAAGCTGAGCGTTTGCCAGTGATTAGACAAATTGTAAGCATTACTCCCATCACGTTTTATGTGTTCTAATGGTAATACCATCATCATATAATTTGTACAATGCAATCCAAATGAAAATATTTTTCCACTTGCATTGGACATATATAGCTTCCTTGAGTTCTCATGCCATATGTGGCATTCAGCATACATACGCATTTCTTTTAGATTAAATGAATGCAAAAATGTAGGGTGCGATTCACAACAGGGCATTTACGAGTAGTAAAGTTAAACTTTTGCCTCAGTTAAACTTAAGTTTTGGTCTTAAGTTTAACTGAGATCTAAGGACTTTTGGTCTCAGTTAAACTTAAACCAAAACTTAAGTTAAACTGAGATAAAACTTTAACCTTACTACTGGTAAATGACCTTTATGAACACCGAAATTCGCAAAGTTCGACTTTCCTCTCAGTTTATCTTTGTGAAACGGGCCCATAGTATCTAAAGTGCTGTTAGATACATTGTCTACCATAAAGGATGTGTCTCACAAAGCATGAGTCCATTTGCCAGCTGTGTACAGACTGTAACACCATGCCCTACTTATGCCTAACATGGCTCTTCTGCAACATATGTCAAAATATGATACATATCTTGACATCTAATACACTGTGCAACAATGTAACCACTATAATTTGATGTAGACAGAGCTGCATGCCCATTGTAATGCTGTGAGCTTCTTAAATGCCACGTATATGTGACCAATGTCCCTTCATATTGCAATGTGACTAAAATTCAGTCATGGCTCTCATACAAGTGCCTGCTCTATTTGATCAGTCAGCTGGGTACTATCATTGTATGGTCTGGTCAGAGCTTCAAACACAGACATGCCCAACAATATGGGATTGTAGTGTAAAACTCTGTGTTAAATACAAGCAGCGTGTATTCCATATGTACCTTTGCAAAAACCTAAGTAATCATTAGCATCCAGGAATGTCCAGGTCAGTGATGCATTAAAATGGAATACAGCATTACAAGTCTGTCAAATCGCAGTGAGCATATTCTACATCAGTCCACCACGCATATGTGCATTGATGAAGATTTGTAATGGATATTGGCAGACACATTCACCCCAGCAGATAGCTAGTGCCTCCTCGCCTCAGCCTTGTACTCATGTGGACAAAGATAATAAAAGGGACTTCAACTAAGAGACAGCACAGCTAGGTTTGACTGAAGCTCACTCCAAAAACACACTGGATAGCATGCACTGCTTTAATGCAGACTAACATATTGCAAAGAACAATATATGTACTTGCGACAAATATCTTTAATAGCTAGGTAGAACTATTGGGTTAACTTCTGCAAGTTCTTGGCATCTCCTTTCACCAATCTGGAAAAAATACTCAAGTCTTCCAAAACTGGGTTGTCCTAAATATATTGTCAAGTAAAATCCACAGTTCAGCGTAACCCTAAATGGATTAATCAAAAGCTTGTCAAATTTAATACTCTGAAAACTGAATTTCTCCTCCTCACACCAAAACCTGACCCAAACACTTAAGTTATTTGGCTGAATTGCACAAAATCGGCAGATATCACACCACAACTGCCCACCTCAGCCAAGTCTTTGGAATTCTTCTTGACTCCAACCTCAATCTAAAAAGCCACATCAAGCTATGTCTAAATATGCCGGATTTCACCCTCAAAACGTTAAAAACCTTAGACACATTCACTCCTTCCAGGATATGACGCAAGTTGTGGAGGCCCTGGTTATTTCTAGAATGGACTATATGGCTCCTCCCTTCTCATTGGCCTGCCAAAATATGTGAGTCCCTCTCAGACCAGTGCTACGTGCTGCGGCCAGTCTCTTTACAAACACACAAAATGGGTTATAGTACCAGTTCGGGCACACTGCAGCATGAGAACGTGCCTTACCTTTAATTCGCTGAACCACCAAATGACAAAATCCTTCATCAAGAAACTGTGCTTTTCGGGAAGATCCCATTTACTCCATTGCAATTACAGAACATGACTCTACTCTTCATTTCAGGAAAACGTCCACAGTATGTAGTGGATATCTTTTCAGGTAAGGCCCTAGAGTATAGAACGCGCTAGTACACATTAAAAATGCCCCATCTTTCGAACTCTTCAAATCTCACCTCAAGAGCCTGCCAAATGAAGAGCTCTTGTCTCTGCCCATCTGAAACACACCTCTTAGCTGAACCCTGTGTTTTCTTTCATACTTACCACGTTGTATCTATTTAGTGAAATATTTACCTTAATGCCTAAGTCTGTGGGATGCACCACATCCTTAAACACTCCACCCTGAAACACTCCAGACTTCTACCGTCACCTATACATCATGTCTCATGTGTCCTTACCTCTATGACAAATGGCGCCATATGGAAACTATTGCTTTAGTCTCTCGTCACTATTTTCCTGCGGCGTTTCTCTGAAACATTGCTGGTTGAAATCCATGCCACATAAAACAACAAATAGATGAATAAAAAGAAATAGCCTATGCCTTCTCAGCCAGTGTCCAGAAGCACTCGAGATTAATTCACTGCTGGCACCTCCCTACCTGCTCCTGCTCTTGCACCATTCTAGGAGGTCAACTGGGAAAAAACAGGTTTTTAGGCTCTGGACTGTGCCGCTATAAAGAAGTGTTCTCATAAAAAAAACAAGAGCGACTCGTATGTCCTTGCGAACTGGGTATTGCTAATAAGCAGAGACAATGTTCACAAGGAACTCATTTTTCATAGAAATTAATTAGTTATCGCAGCAATTAATGTAACCTGCTTGACTCAAACAGAACAAACAGATATGGAATGAAACCTTAGCTTAAATAAGGCATACCAATATTTTGCCAAGGTTATACGTTAGAACGCTAAAGCCCGCAGAACAAGATTGTTTAGTACTCACTTCAGCCGAAGTGAGTCTTATTTATTTTGCATAGCGGTATTTCACATACATAATGGCATAAAATATTTGCTGTCTGTGTATTTACATTATATACATTTTCTGGTTGAGTCAAGCAGGTTACATTAATTGCTGCGATAATTAATTAATTTCTATGAAAAATGAGTTCCTTGGGAACGCTATAAAGAAGTGTTCAGCTCACTGAACAACGCAGGGACATCATCTCCTCCTGCTGTGCTTGTGCACAACTATATCCCACTGGAGATTTTAGCCCAACCTGTCCTGTCACCTAACTCCCTTAGTTAACCTCCGAAGGAGGGCAGTCACCCAATGGACTGGACCACAATATCTGACTTATGTATAGTGTTTTTGATACCTAATTTGATCCTTTGAAGACCTTGAGCTGTCCTTTTCCTCACAATCTACTTCCCCTGGTGAGGACAGTGTCTACTATTACATTTATTGTTTCCCAGACTTCTGACCTTTGCATTGATGACGTGGCCCAAAGTTAGTAATAAGGCCTGTTTAATGCACACAATATAACGAGCATTACCGTCTGTACTCAACATTTTCTTCGTAAACATAGTACTATACTACTCCCTACTCTGATCTGGACCTACTGCTGGGACTTTGTGGAGAGGTGTGGTGCAGCAGCCAGGGCAGCTGACTTCGAAGCACAGGGCTCACGGTTCGATCCCCGGCTCCGGCGGCAGCTCAGCACCATGTGACTCTGGGCAATAGCTCACTTAATTTCCACGACGGCCCCCAGCGCCTTGAGACCCGTAAGGGTGAGTAGTTCGCGCTTTACAAATATGGATTTAACTTACCGTAGGTTCTCCACCATTCACGTGTGGCCGAATTCGATTAATTTTCTTGTACCGATGTGTGTGGGAAACGCAGCCACAAAAGTTTCTATATACTTGACAATTTACTATTTTATTAGTGTTCACCAAATGAGCACAGCATGTTTTTAGTTGCTTCCGTGTTACCAAACTCCTACAGAAATTATGTGTGCATTAGTGTATACGGATCAGGCTCACAGGATGCCCTCAATGAATACACTTTTGCACACACATTGCACTTTTGGGAATCGAATGCACTGTATGAATGTGTACATAATTTTTTTCCGCGACTACATCAAAAACCCTGAAAAATCTTAATGAATTGGCGTCTCACAATTAAACATTACGCAGATGTTATAATAAACAAGCATCATCATTGTTGCCCCCATTTTTTAACCTAAATCACGACTTGAGCAAATAATATTATTCGCCATAAAAATAATAACAGAGGCGGAGCAGGGCACTTCCGTTAACTTAAAAAAACTAGATTTTCAGTTAGAGCATCACGCTTTACTGGGATGAAAATCTATAAAAGAATAATTTTATTACTATAAAATCCTTGGACGCTACTTACAATATGCGTGCTTACCATACAGTACATATATGATAACAAGTGTACAAGACTCGTTTGTTGAAAGCAATATATTTTAATAACCAAAGAGTTGTAGACTATGCATAATGTACGTGCATGTAAGTCCCTTAATGAGCTTACGATCCCTCATAAGCAATATGAAGGTGGCAGATTTTGTGACGTGCTGCTGGTATCCTTACTTAAAATGGCAGCAAAAGTAAGGAAAACTAATGTTATTATCATTTTATTTTGTTCTCCTGGTGCAGCAGCGTGCGTGAGGGGGCGGGGCGGGGATGCAGAGCAGGGGCGGAGTGGTAGAACACTGCTGTGTGCAATGACTGTTTGGTCGGCTCTCTTGAGCCGCCCAAAACAGTCATGCGCACTTCCCTGTTCTCCATGTGCTCAGACCAATCACAACGCTGCACGTGTGATTGGCATTGGGGTGGGACCCTGGCTGCTTGCTTCCTGTTCCTACCTGGAGTCGGACACAGGAGAGCAAGAGAGAAACACCACTGCTGGCCCAAAGATGACATCGTAATACTTGCCGCGGTGGTCTTCTTGGGACTGCTGCGGCTGCGGTACGACTGTAAGACTGCTGAACACGTAATCGGGCACTAAGTTCCTTTATTTAATCCTTGCTGCTCAAAGCCATAGTTACCCTGGGTTGAGCTTAAGGGCGTTCAAACAAGCCTGACTGGACCCAGGACAGTTTTTGCGAGTGTATTCCATGGTAAGGCTGCACCGTCATACCATGTAATACACAAATGCTCACAGATATAAAGTAGCAATTAATTATTTTAATCATGATGACCAAAGAATCTATTACGCAAGACACTTAATTATTGGTACATATCTCAAAATTCACAAATTCACTGAGATCCTGACATCAACAAATTTATACAAAAATGGTAAATTACAAAGCTACATTAAACACATAAAAATATACATACAAACTATCCAAGAAGGCTCCACATTCATTCCTAAATAATTAAAAACTTGGAAGAGCGAGTCATCAACAATATGTGGGGAGTCTATGCCTCAATTCTCCCAGACATAAAATAAATATATTAAGAAGACTCTTCTCTTATAGCCTTTGATTTCCAACAACATTGCCTAGGGCTCCATATATTTGAACACCTAGATACTTGTACGCAAATAGTTAAAACATTAGTTTCTCGTTGTGTTAAAAAATAACATCGTTTTAAAAATTGTTAAAAAGTTGTTCTAAAAAAGTGTTAAAAAAAGAAAAATATTAGAAATTGACACTTAAGCTACAGCTCTAATATGTCCGTAGGTATAGTCCGGACTACTACAAGCATTTGAAAGCCATACATGCTAAAAAGGAATGTCAATTTTGATATGGAGTTCTAATTATCCGTTTGTTTTCTCCCCCCCCAAAAAATTTCCCAGCACACGACGGGCCAAATGAGTCAAATGTTTATGTGTCCTGGCTGGTAGACGCAACATTTTCGTTGCTTGCCTCCGCAGTCGACGGTCCCTGTAACACCTCGCAGATTATGTCAATTGAGCACAGATGATCTTCCGTACTGTCCACAGCGGGTGCTGGGGCAGCACCATCCAAGGCCTGAGTGTCAGAGGAGGAGCCGGTGTCCATGCCAACAGGAGCAGATACTACCTGTGGTGGCTCTAGGAATGCCGCCATCAACATGTGAATATGCTGGGGACACTGCAGAACATGGGCCGTTATCGGGTCCAGTAAAGCATCAACGTACGGTTGCGCACATGATGGGAGTGTCAGACAGAGATCTAACATGCATTCTTCTCTGCAAAACAGGCATCAGAGGACAGGTAAGATGTAGTCCATCCAGACTGGTCTAAATGACAAGAACCAAGAAGCACTTAGTTCCCTTAGGCGAGGTGTGCCTAGTAGTTGTACCATGTGATCACGGTATTTTCGCTCCAAGAGTACTGTTTCCATCTCCTTGGTGACTGGGACGTCCATTGAGTAGCAGAAAAATGACAATCAGGATACCTGCTATTAGAAACAGGATCAGCTGCAGTTCTCCAAATATACTTCCAAATACGGAGTGTATAAAGTTTAGTATAACTCAGAGGACCGTCTGAAAGGTGCTTAATAGTCCAGAACCTATGGTCTTCAATAGGTGGACGATGCCTGTCGTATCAGACATGTTAAAGATACGATTTACCATTTCTGCAAAATGGAAGGGGCAATTTGTACGTATAAGCTCCTATATCTCTGCTGAAGACCTTGCAACTTGAAGATCAAAGGTCTCTCGAGCGGAGGTTAAGGGCACAGATTTCCGTATAAGCATGGCTTTCATTCTGCTCAAACGCTCCATCCATCATCCCCTTTGGTATTGCTTTGTTCGCCCTAAGTTGGCAGGGTATGCCCAGACGTGGGTCCCTTGCTCACTTTGCCTCTCGATTCAAGCTAGCCTGGCTGATGATGGCTGAATAGCCAGAAACCGGTCCCAGGATGCTTGTTTCCGGTCGAGGGAAGACATGGCTTGGCAGTTCGGGCTGGACTGTTCCCATGAGGCACAGGGTCAGACTGATTTGCATATGGCCATGTCTGAACTGGGGTGGTGGAGTGAGCTAAAGAATGATGATGGATTAAACCCAGATCAGTTGACTGGGGGTGAGTGTTTGATTAGCTCAAACGCTCCGTCCATCATCCCCTTTGGTATCGCTTTGTTCGCCCTAAGTTGGCAGGGTATGCCCAGACGTGGGTCCCTTGCTCACTTTGCCACTGGATTCAAGCTAGCCTGGCTGATGACGGCTGAATAGCCAGAAACCGGTCCCAGGATGCTTGTTTCCGGTCCAGGGAAGACATGGCATGGCAGTTCGGGCTGGACTGTTCCCATGAGGCACAGGGTCAGACTGATTTGCATATGGCCATGTCTGAACTGGGGTGGTGGAGTGAGCTAAAGAATGATGATGGATTAAACCCAGATCAGTTGACTGGGGGTGAGTGTTTGATTAGCTCAAACGCTCCGTCCATCATCCCCTTTGGTATCGCTTTGTTCGCCCTAAGTTGGCAGGGTATGCCCAGACGTGGGTCCCTTGCTCACTTTGCCACTGGATTCAAGCTAGCCTGGCTGATGACGGCTGAATAGCCAGAAACTGGTCCAAGGATGCTTGTTTCCGGTCCAGGGAAGACATGGCTTGGCAGTTCGGGCTGGACTGTTCCCATGAGGCACAGGGTCAGACTGATTTGCATATGGCCATGTCTGAACTGGGGTGGTGGAGTGAGCTAAAGAATGATGATGGATTAAAACAGATCAGTTGACTGGGGGTGAGTGTTTGATTAGCTCAAACGCTCCGTCCATCATCCCCTTTGGTATCGCTTTGTTCGCCCTAAGTTGGCAGGGTATGCCCAGACGTGGGTCCCTTGCTCACTTTGCCACTGGATTCAAGCTAGCCTGGCTGATGACGGCTGAATAGCCAGAAACCGGTCCCAGGATGCTTGTTTCCAGACCAGGGAAGACATGGCTTGGCAGTTCGGGCTGGACTGTTCCCATGAGGCACAGGGTCAGACTGATTTGCATATGGCCATGTCTGAACTGGGGTGGAGGAGTGAGCTAAAGAATGATGATGGATTAAACCCAGATCAGTTGACTGGGGGTGAGTGTTTGATTAGCTCAAACGCTCCGTCCATCATCCCCTTTGGTATCGCTTTGTTCGCCCTAAGTTGGCAGGGTATGCCCAGACGTGGGTCCCTTGATCACTTTGCCACTGGATTCAAGCTAGCCTGGCTGATGACGGCTGAATAGCCAGAAACCGGTCCCAGGATGCTTGTTTCCGGTCCAGGGAAGACATGGCTTGGCAGTTCGGGCTGGACTGTTCCCATAAGGCACAGGGTCAGACTGATTTGCATATGGCCATGTCTGAACTGGGGTGGTGGAGTGAGCTAAAGAATGATGATGGATTAAACCCAGATCATTTGACTGGGGGTGAGTGTTTGATTAGCTCAAACGCTGCATCCATCATCCCCTTTGGTATCGCTTTGTTCGCCCTAAGTTGGCAGGGTATGCCCAGACGTGGGTCCCTTGCTCACTTTGCCACTGGATTCAAGCTAGCTTGGCTAATGACGGCTGAATAGCCAGAAACCGGTCCCAGGATGCTTGTTTCCGGTCCAGGGAAGACATGGCTTGGCAGTTCGGGCTGGACTGTTCCCATGAGGCACAGTGTCAGACTGATTTGCATATGGCCATGTCTGAACTGGGGTGGTGGAGTGAGCTAAAGAATGATGATGGATTAAACCCAGATCAGTTGACTGGGGGTGAGTGTTTGATTAGCTCAAACACTCCGTCCATCATCCCCTTTGGTATCGCTTTGTTCGCCCTAAGTTGGCAGGGTATGCCCAGACGTGGGTCCCTTGCTCACTTTGCCACTGGATTCAAGCTAGCCTGGCTGATGACGGCTGAATAGCCAGAAACCGGTCCCAGGATGCTTGTTTCTGGTCCAGGGAAGACATGGCTTGGCAGTTCGGGCTGGACTGTTCCCATGAGGCACAGGGTCAGACTGATTTGCATATGGCCATGTCTGAACTGGGGTGGTGGAGTGAGCTAAAGAATGAAGATGGATTAAACCCAGATCAGTTAACTGGGGGTGAGTGTTTGATTAGCTCAAACGCTCCGTCCATCATCCCCTTTGGTATCGCTTCATTCTGCTTAGAGCATCAAACCATGTCAATGAAACATTTAGTGAAGGCCATAACGGTGCCTCCCTGACTGTATGTGTTGGTGGAAACAATACTTGCATACAGCAAGTAACCCTGGAGCTCACGGTTACCAGATATGCGATGCCCGGAATCATCCCACAGCAGCCTTGATCGTTCAGCATCAAGTAACTCCCATTCGAAAGCAGCCTGAACACTGGAGTGATCACGGCAGCTGGGGAACCCTTTAAGTGATAGGATAAGTTAGCTACCGAACCGTTACAGGCCCCATGAAGCATTATATCCTGGCATATAATTGATCCGCTTAAAGTATTCTCGCAGTTTGTACCACTTAGAAACACATCTTTTTCCCCACTCCGGCATCAAAATCTGTACGGTAATTCCGAGGATTCCTTAATGAATTCCCTACCCATCTCTTCATATCTGCCTGCCTGCATTTGTTCAAGGCAATATTGGAATCGAAAAGTAGTGACCGGAAGAGTTATGTGGCCATGGATTAACCATTCCTTGGACGGTGACCCTGCCACTGTAAATGCTAATCTATCCAATTTTTCAATATGCAGCATTGTATATTTTGCTCCCCTTTGTGCCATTTCTATCTGTTTTTCTGTCAGATTGTACGAAGAAAACAGAGACGTGCTGTTTATGAAACGCCAAGGCACATAGCCTGCGCACAAAGATTGCAGCATCAAGCTTAATAACATAATAGAACGTAATTGTGATTGCCCGTGTTGTAAAATGCACAGATCCTGTTCCAGTACATCAATAGCAGAAGTGACAATGTTTCCTAGGGAATATATCCTGAATGTTAGTGTCGTTAGCCCATTGTCGACCACTGCTAGAGCCTTCTCTAGATTTATACGATCTATTTCTCGTAATCTTTCCGCGGCCTCTTGTTGTGATATTTTCTAAATCTCATTATAGACAGCATAATAGAAACGTTTATGACGTGGCTTCCTAGGACCTAATAAAAAATCCCGTAGGTCCACATCCTCTGTAAGTAAGGATAAATGTTGTTTCACATGTGTGAGTGTTGAGGTTTTTAGCCAATCGAGGCATAACTTCCCAACACTGTATGATGTCACTACCCCTGGGTGTTGTCTCTGTACATAACGTGGATCTGGCCTGTTGATACTAAACCCTTTGGTTTTACCCAAGAATCTATTTTGACAGATATTGGTGTCTGTGGGCTAAATCAACCATCCCTTCCAATCGGGCACTGATCTATTGTATTGCATGATGGCATCTAGTGTAACCTCTTCTTGTGATGTTATGTTACCCTCAGTGTGTGATGGTGCTGGCACTCGAGGTGTATTCAAATCTTTGTTTTTGGCTAATCCAAGACAGGTTGTTTGTTGCACTGTTTCATTCAAAAACATTATTTGCTGAGGAATAAGGCATGCTCTAAATAGTGCCTCTGTTCCCTGGACCTGCCATTCTCTAGTACCCCAGACAGATTTTAAATCTATGGTGTCTTTCCAAAAGTCAAACCCTTGTTCAGACAACTAGGCAATAAAGGAAGCAGAATAAATCTGTTTGGTGTTTATCAACATATTTTTCTGTGCTGGTGTTGGTGCAACCTTATAATAATATGAGGCTGGGTCTGATGTGTTAAACCCTGAACAATAGGAGAATTTCTGTGCTAATGTTTTTGAACTGCTTTTCGGCGGTGTCAGGCAATGTTCCCATTGGTGGTATGTGTAAACATTTCTGGGATTAGCAGATTTCTGCAGAAAGTGATGACCATAATGTTGATAGCAATACATTGTTTCAAAGTCTGATGTGTCTTCCAATATTTCATCATTAGAAAATGCAGCAGATTTTACTAAATCAGACAACATATTATTTACAGTTTCATGATCCCAATCATCGGAAAATGTACTGGAGGTAATGATATCCCTCAATGAAATTTTAAATATATGTGGTATTTTTAAAAGTTCGGTCGGGCCAAATATATTGTAATCAACCTTGTCCCACACTATACCATCAGGTATAGGAACTGCTGTAATGTTCGCTGATGACAGGTCTCTTTTTTCACGATGTGAAGATAGATGTGGTTTCAGAATCACATTCACTTTTTGTGCTGCAGAGCTTTCTCGAAGATATGTTCCACCCAAGGTGATACCAGGTAAGTCTTTTTTAGAGAGTTCAGAAAATCTTTGAATCGCTGTAGACGAGATTTTTGGGCTGGCATTGTTTCAGGTTCACTTGGATCCAATGAAAAGGTAACGAAATCAATGAAATAGCCAGATGCAGTTTGATCAATTTTTGGTAACTCTGCTGGTTTTGTGGAAACTGTAGCTTGCTCTTGTTGGGGCATGTTGAGGTAGATATCCGTGTTTGGTCGAATTGAAATTTGTCTTTCAGTGGAGTTCTCATTTTGAACTTCAGTGTCAAGAGGAACAAGTTCCATTGCATTGTTGCTTAGTCCCTCATTCCGTGCAGGTGACCCTTCAAACGTGATGAGTCTTTCCGTTTGAACTTCTTGCATAGTTATGAGAGGAGGGTGTCTGTTACTTCAGAGTCCACGCTGCCTACTACTCAGTATCGGCCAGATAGTGTGGTTTGATCAGGTCTATAGAGACAAATCTTTTCTCCTTTTTACCGGCAAGAGGTAGCAGAAGTACTGTTCTTGTTCCTTCAACTGCCAAGACAGGTACAGGCTTTCTGTATGAAGACCCAAAATCTTTTTGGTCCGCTATTTTCTCTCTGACCAGATCCCCAACTTTATGGATCCAGACAGGTCTTGCCATGACACTTTTTGCTTCTCCAGTGGCGGTCCTTTTCACCTGGACATTACTCTGTAGTGCCCTGGATTCATTCAGGTCCTGTAAAACAGCCAAACGTTTATGGATGTCAAAAGGTTTTTCATCCGCCACTGTGCCTTCACAATCAAGATCAGGTACCCACATTCTCATCCCAAATAGGACCTCATAAGGAGTGACCCCCCCAGAGAGCTTCTTGGCTGATTAGTTAATGCTCTTTGAACTCCATACCCATGTTTTACCCAATTTCCACCCAAGCCTAATACTCTAGGATGCCATTTTCCTCACGGAGACTTGGCTAAATGGGAGCTCGGGACCTGATATTGCAATTGCTCTACCACCTAACTACACGATCCTTAGAAAGGATCGTGTGGACAAAATCGGAGGGGGTATAGCAATAATTTTCAAAATTGCGTACACATGCAAATGGGAGGACTTATCCTTTAAGGGCTGTGAAGCCAGTCTTTTTAAACTCTCACTCTCTTATAATTTTACCTTCTCGGGGATCCTGATCTATCGCCCGCCGGGACCGGCTGGGGCATGGGCAGCTGCATTCCCAGATCTTATTGCCCCTCTACTGTTGAAAGCCACTCATTTTATTATCTTAGGTGATTTTAACATACATTTTAATGAAGCCACTTGCAACATTAGCTCCACTCTCATTACTGATCTGGCTGCAATGAATGTTTCTCTATGCAACTCAGGCCCCATCCATAAGGCAGGGCATTTATTAGACCCTATTTTCTCTAATTTAGCTAACATCTCATGCCAGACAGACTTCTCTATTCTATGGTCTGACCACTTTCTAGTCGGCTTTAAGGTAAAACAAGAAATGTGGCGTGATAACCCCTCTATTCTTCCCATCAAATCGGGGTTCAGAAATTGGAAAAAGATAGATGTTGATTGTTTTAATCTTCATCTCAAAAATACCATGCCTGTTGTCACCACCCCCATATAGATGATGCTGACATCATTCAAAATTGGTTGACATCATCTATTGATGCATGCCTTCCTCTGTCTAATAAAAATTGAACCACCATCGTCCTCCTGCTCCCTGGTTTTCTGAAAAACTAAAGGTAGAAAAAACTAAATGTAAAACCTTGGAGAGACGTTGGAGGAAAGACTATGCGCCGGCAGCAAAACTTACATATAAACTAGCTTTAAATAGCTATCATGCCCTGTGCAACGCCGCTCGGGCTGAGCACGCTAATAATACTATTTTAATGTCACATAATAGCCCTAAAGTTCTGTTTAAAGTGGCCACCGGGGCTAGATGAAACGCAATGCGAAGATCTGGCTGAATTTTTTATTGACAAAATCAATAAAATTTACGCTGAATTTAATAACACTACAACTAACGTGGAGTTGCTATCTAAGACCTTTGCCTCACCATGTGATTGTACCATCATGTCCCTGTCGCAAGACACTAATGATAGATCGGGCAATTCGCTCGATAACTGGATACCCTTTGACATCTCTTCTTTTTATCGTATTTTAACTAGCATAAAATCTGGCTCTCCTAAGGATCCCCTTCCTATCTCCATTTTGCAAAACTGGATTTACCAATACTTAATACCATTATGGACCTCCTCAATGCATCGCTATGCGAAGCAAGGGTTCCAGCGGCTTGGAAACATGCCATGGTCCTTCCCTTGCTAAAAAAAGTTAATTCTGATCCAGAAGTTTTATCTAATTTTCACCCAATCTCCCTACTTCCAGCTTTCTCCAAAATTCTGGAAAAACATATCAACCTTCAGTTGACGCAGTTTGTTGACTCCCAGAACATTCTACATCCATCTCAATCGGGATTTAGAGCTGGCTTCTCCACCGAATCCACGCTCTTGGGAGTCACTGAAGCTATTCGCCAATGTGTTGATAAGGGAGATACCGTGGCACTCATTTTACTGGACTTGAGTGCTGCGTTCGACACTGTATCCCACACGATTCTTTTACAAATCTTACATTCTAGGGGCATTGTCGGATCAGCACTCAAGTGGTTGTCTAGCTTTTTGTCTAGTAGGACCTTCCAGGTCTTTTCTCCAACTGCAAGCTCTAAGACCCATGTTTCCCCGTATGGCGTACCTCAGGGCTCTATACTCAGCCCATTACTTTTCAACATCTATGTTAGCCCCCTGGCTACTATAGCGGAGGAGGCTGGGCTGACCATATATTCATATGCGGATGACACCCAGCTTATTTTCTCCTTGTCTTCTAAGGAGATTTCCAACGTGTCCTCTCTCCAGGTTGGGCTACAAAAGATAGCTGGCTGGATGCACACAAATAGGTTGAAATTAAATGGAGGGAAAACGGAACTCATTATCTTCGGTGGAAATAAAACTCTTTGGGGTCCCCAGCACTGGCCACCTCAGATGGGTGATCTCCCCAACCCTTCACAATCTGCTCGCAACCTCGGTATAATCATTGACGACCAACTTTCTATGAAACAGCAAGTGGTTAAGGTCGCTTCAACCTGTTTTACAATTTTAAAATGGCTCAAAAAAATCCTTTGGATGCTTCCACTATCTACGCAAAAAACTGTTATCCAGGCTTTGATTGTGTCCAGACTGGATTACGGCAATGTCTTGTATCTGGGCGCAAGTAAGGAGGTGATTTGGAAGCTGCAAGTGGTCCAAAATTCTGCGGCCAGACTTCTATGTCAGCTACCCAGAATGGCTTCTATTTCAGGTCCACTCCATGACCTTCACTGGCTTAAGATGGAAAATCGCTCCAAATTCAAGGCCCTCTGCTACATGCATAGGATCAAAATGGATTCAGCACCACATTATCTTAGTGCCTTGGTACATCCTTACCTCCCCCCACGCCTCCTGCGATCCTCTAATCAATTAAAATTTCAAGTTCCCAGGATCAAACGAGCACGTATGGGCGGACGGTCGTTTGCCTACTTAGCCCCATCTTTATGGAACTCACTCCCGTTTCAACTACGCCAGGAAACTATCTACCACAAATTTCGTAAAGATTTAAAAACGTGGCTATTTAACCACTAGAGTCCTGTCCTCTTCTCTCTAGTGCGGGTCCGTAGGTGCCGGGAAACCTCCGGGTAGCTGTGCGCCATATAAATTTAAAATAATAATAATAACTGTTAAAGGCTGCTTTAAGTACCGGTTTTTTCTCTCCACAACCAAATTTCCCTTGGGATGGTACGGAGAGGAGTACCGAAATGCTACACCCAAACTTCCCATGGCTTCCTTGTAAGCCCTAGAGCTAAACGCGGGGCCACAGTCAGAATGTAATGTGCTAATTGCGTATGTCCCTATAAAGACTCGCAAATCTTTTATAACAGTTCGAGCATCAGCTGAGCATTGGGGCCACACCCATAGGAACCTAGAGCAGGAATCCACTGCAACCATGATATACTTGTAAGCCCCATCAGATCGTAAGGGGCCCCAGTGGTCCAAATATACACATGCCAGTAGTTTGTCTGATATTAGTAATGGTGTCTGCGCTGGACGTGTTACTGTGGAGCCTTTCATCTGCTGACAGATGTCGCATTTCAAGACGTAGTCCTTAATTTGCTTTCTTAGTCCTGGCCACCAATAGCACTGTTTCAATAGAGAGACAGTTGCTGTAACTCCTGCATGTGCAGACCCTATACCCTCGTGTGCTGCTAGAATTAATCCTGACCTGCGATCCATATTTAGTATTACTCTATCCCCCACTCCAGGAATTTGAGCAAATGGAACATTGTTTGCATCTAACTTGTAGGAGTATTTGAGTGGAAACCTTTTCGGTACTGCTGAGTTATTGCGTGTAGCAATAATCGCAACCATTATCTCACCGTCTATTCTCGTTTTGAATGAGTGATTGCAGCTACGGAAGCCGTGCGTACAGCCCCCTTTGTGACTTCATCAGCCAATGAATTCCCTTCAACGTGAACGCCAATACGTTGATGACTCAGTATATGTATCACATGAGCCCTTGGTAGTTTGTTTTTCAACTCCACTACTTGTTCCCATAGCATTTTGTGCTTAACTGTGCCACCTTTTGCATCTTTAAACCCGTTTTGTCCCCAGTGATGTAAATATTCATTATATGATTGTACACAGTAAAAGGAATCACACACAATTAGTGTGGGGAATTCTCGATCCGTATTTACCAGTGCCAGTATTAGTGCTTTTAGTTCTGCTAGCTGTGCCATGCAGTCTCCTAGAGACTGTGTTTTTGTACAACTCGGATGAAACTTTCCATCCTGCATGCGACCTTTAACGATAGCACACGCTGCGCTGTATTGCTGTTTACTCCCTGTGGCTGGTTGAGCAGAACCATCATTGTAAATTATATATGCATACTGATCTAGAGGCATTATTTCATTTGGTAGAGGATATTCTTGTTCGTATTGCAGAAATGCTTGTGTTTTTAAATTTGGGTCGTACCTGAATTCTACATCTGTTACAGTGAGAGAATTAGCCCATTGTGTCCATCTTGGATGTAAGGCTTTAGCATTGGGAACGCTTGCCTTTGTTGCAGCCTCTAAGGCTGGAACTGGGGTCACAACTATTATACGCTTTCCTTGAGCCAGAGCTCTTTCTCTTACTACAGCAATCTGTACTGCTGTCAGAATTTTTTCTGTTGATGCAACGCGCATCTCAGCATTTGTGTACAAATGTGATTTGTACGCTATTGGTACTGTCTCACCTTCATTATATGTTAGATAGGTGTACCCAGATTGACCCGAAAGTATACGGATCACTAGGTTGCGTACATTTACGCGTGTCTGTAAGTGTTTTGAAGCTATCATGTCAGCTTGTAAAGAACGAAGGATATCAGTGTGTTCCTGTGTCCATTGTCTGATTGAGAAATCAGGTTTTATTAAATCGTAGAAAGGTTTTACTCTTTCTGCGTAATCCAAAATGTATGTTCTGCCAAAGTTCAGGAATCCCAAGATTGATTGTAATTTTTTTTGTGTTTTTAGAGGTTGGAGCAGCACACATTTTTCCAAAAAGTTAGCTGCTAGGCTTTTCCCTTCACGTGAAAGCTCATATCCTAGAAAGAGACATTAGGTGGACAATCTTCGATTTTTTGAAGTTGAATTTGTAACCCTCAGAGGCAAATCCCAAAAATTATGGTATTTACTCTGCTCAAGTGTTCCTCCAGGTCATCATCTGTCAGATAGATATCATCTATGTAGGACAATGCCTCCTCATCCAAATTTTGAAGTATTTCAGTTACCCTAGCCGAGAACAACCCCGGACTATTCTTATACCCCTGGGGAGTCGGCAAAATTGACGCTGGGACCCTAGCGCTGAGAATGCTGTCAAATGTCTGCTCTCAGGCGCTATATTTTGGCAAAAAAATCAATTTGAGATATCTAGTGTCGTTTTGTATTTTTTCCGCACAATGTTATTCATTAATGCGGCACTGTGTGCATTCTGTACTGCAAATGTTTTAGTGCAAGTGTTTAAATGTCTGTAATCCAACACTAGACGGTATGTGTTGTCCGGTTTTGATACGGGAAACAAAGGGTTATTCATTTGAGAGGTGCATATTTCAATCACTCTTTGGTATTCAAGTTGATCTAAGATCTCCCTGACCTGTCTTTTAGCTTTATTGGATACTGCCTTTGTGCAGTCGGAGTATTTTTCAATGGAATTATGTGGTGGGTTGAATCCTCATCCAATCCAACATGGTTTTTGTATAATGCCGGAGCTTGGGCTACCGCCCACTCCTGCGCATATGTATATTTCAGATGTTTGGGAACATGGTCAGAGAATGCTGGTAAAATTACTGTTTCTCCCCTAGGGCAATCCATGACGAATACTGGCGGCCAATCTTGTTCAGCTAACAAAATGTCATAGCCAAACGTTAGGTTCTCCCAACAGAGACCTCTAACTGTCCTGCATTTGTCCCCCTCTATTTGGAGTGTTATTTCATACAATTTATGTGGGACACTTACCCTAGTATCAGGTGTTTCCACCATGATATAATCATTCAAGTCCGCTGTCACCAGAAATTCCATCAGGTTCTGGCGAGCTATTGTTACTTCTGCCGCACTGTCTAGCATCGTCAGAGCCCACTCCCCGTTCAGTAGTCGAGTCCTCAGAATTCTGGGCATGTCTGATCTTTAGACCTGCAACCTTCTTTTTCTTGAACAGTGGCTTTTGTTTTGGTTTATCTTCTTTTTTGGAAGTATATTCTTGAGCGTGCTGCTTGTCTCTGGACCTTGTATTCTCTTCTTGTCTGTCTGACCGTCCTTCCCTCTCGGAGTTTTCGTTGAACCCTGTAAGGAACGAGAGGAATGTGTATCAGTAGCCTGATACCTGTCAGGTTTCCTAATATTGTCCCTATTCCCAAGGTTATACCTCTTTTCGGAGGGCTCCTGCGGAGAAGATCTACCTCTAGATTGAGATTTGTTTTCTTTAACTTTTTGTTTTTTGTTATTGTCCCACTTCTTTTTTGATGAAGCAGGTGTCTGCTTGATGGTCTCCTTTTCGGTATTACTCATCAGTTGTGGTTTTAATGCTTTTCCACCCAAACTGTCCCTGCCTAATTCTGCATATGCAGTTTCAATTATTTTAGGTAGTTCGTGCTCCTGTTCTAAAGGACTGAACTCCCTTAGGCGTTGGCGGATAGCCACTGATGCTGCCTCCCCTTTAATATTTGCTAATATTATAGCTGATACCTGGGCATAATTACCTAGTAATTTTATCCCTAAGTTCAGAGCAGACACTGCTCCGTACTCATTTTGTATTTGTTTTAATACATCTGGTATTACTGCTAAGGACGGTATACCATGAGTTCTGGTATATATTGCAGCAAAAACTGTACCCCAAGAGGTACAATCCTCTATCTGTGGCGTTATCCCCATGGGCAAGCAGATTGTCAGCATTCTGTGTTTTTCATAAGGGCTAGTATTCGGAAATACTGCTTCTAACTGTGTTATTTTCTGAGCTATCCAGAATGGCATTTGTTCATGTTTTGCAGGCATTTTACCCATTACTGCGTATAATGTTTGTGGTGTAATCTTAGTTGCTGTGTTCTGACTGTGAGCTGGTTTTTTTGTTACCATCGCTGGCTGGACTGTAAGTGTCTTCATGACGAATTGCATCTAGTTTCTGTAACGTTTTATTAATTCTTTGTGAAGTATGAGTAAGTCTGGTCCTGGCATTGTTTCGATGTCAGGATTAAGCCTGGGCGTAGTTCGCGAAGTAGCGCTACGCGAAGCTACGCAAAGTGCAGTTCGCACTACGCGAACTACGCGTAGCACTACGCGAACTGCGTAGTGCACTGTTCGCAATGATTGAACAGTGCCGGATGCTTGTCCGCACTGTGCAATCATTGAAAACGGCGTCTTGCACAGTGCGAGCTGTCTTTTACTGCCGCTCGAGTAGATTTTTACTCGAGCGGCAGCTTTCAACGCGAACTGGTAGTTTCTCATCGCGAGCGGTCGCGAGCATACGCGACCACTCGCAATGAGAAACCTGACCTCCCTGCGTTGAGAATCTCGCCGGGATGTCATTTTGCTTGCTCGCGGTCGCCAACTTGACGTTGAGGACCGCGAGCAAGCAAAAATGACCGCTGCACTACGCTACGCTACGCTACGCTACGCTACGCGTGTTTGCACTGTGCTTCGTGCAATTCGCGTTGTGCGAAGTAGCGCAAACTTCGCAAACTACGCGAGCGTAGCGTAGTGCTTTGCCCAGGGTTAGTCAGGATGTGGTGTGTAGGCTACTAATATTGGCCATGTTGCTCCCTCTCTTCCGAGCGGGCCGAGTCTTACTCTACTTCTTGTATGGGATAGGGCGCCTTTAAACCAGTATAAATGTTCCTGGTACGTGAGCGGAACCTCAATGTCCTCATACGGACAATATTCCGCTGGTGGTTCATCTTCTGTATAGAAATGAAATGTTTTTGTTCTTGCATTTGCTGCTGGGAATGTAACCCACGAATAAAATACCTCTGTTCTGTATGATTCGTGTGCCTCAATCATGAAAGCTACTATGCCACCCCTAGGTGTTAAACCATGCACATGCAGTTTCAGGGTGACTGCGTTTCTAATGTTTGCCGCAATATGTATTGCGTCTGCATCTTCCTCGTCTTCCGAGAGCGGCAGTGGCATGTTTAGTGGGTCTAAGACCTGATTAGTCATTGTGTTTAGAACATAAAATAACTTTTCATGGGAACTAAGATAAGGTGTTTTGCACAATTTTTAGGAACACTGTGTCCTTCAAGCTTGATTAACCAACAGCTAATAAATAGTATTTTTCGCCTACTCAGCTGTGGCGGAGTTTGTGCCCTCCCACTCCAGACGTCTCTTGGGATTTGTGAGTAGAGGTCTCTGAGAATAGCACGACTGAACTACTCAGATTCTACTGTTAAATAAGTACCCAACCAATGTTGGCGGCACCATGTCGTGTAGTTCCTATAAAAGTATACAGGATCTGCGCGTTTAGACAACATACACTGTAGGATTGGTGTCAGACTGACTCTGAGCACCCCCACCGGGTATGTTGGCCCTTTTGTACCAACTAGCTCACAGTGCCACTAGAATCTCCTCTTACCAAGGAGAGAATAGTTCCTGGCAACCATCGAACATGACAACCCTGATCCCTCAGGACCGTGGAAACAATATACTACCTTTCGCTCAGTCACTCGTGCTTACTTAGTCTGTCTCAGAGAGATACACCGAATAAAACAGGCTGGGCGTTTTTGAATAAGCATTTATTGAACAGTTGTTATTCTGGTGTAGAATAAATGAGCTGCAACAACCGTTAGACAGTATAAGATATAAATGATTAGCAGTACTATAAAGGTGAATGGATGGTATAGCTCTACCATCTTGCAATAATCATGATTACATTAGAGTATATAAAACACATGATAAAAGATGTGTACTCCTACGATGCCTCCCTAACTAGATGTACCTACGTGTACCTAGCATGTATGTAGGTGTTAAGCCAAGAATCCCTCTAGGATTTAGTCAACCCCATTACCTGAAGTGAGAGACTGTGGGACCCCGTCCTGGTCTCGAGTTGGACACCCCGTGATGGATGTTAGACCACTGCGAGCTGGAGTCTCTGCATGCAGGAACCTCAGCATCTCTGGTCAGTGTGTCGGCCGGGAAGTCTCGGTCTCCTCTGTCTATCTTAGCAAGATGTGATATATATATACCCATAGGTCTCCCCACGGGGCCTACCTCGCTGTATTACTGTGTCGGCCTAAGGATGAACTTTGTACATAGATTTTATACAGGAGATGGTAGTCCCGCTGTGCTTCCAAGAATCCTCATGCATAATGTATGAGATTTCGAACTAGGGAAAACCCGCGTTCTGAATGCAGTGTTGAATCTAGGTAAAAGGTCAGTCCCTGTAAACCGTGACAAGTGTAATGTAGGGAAGCATATAGGTGAAGGGTAATGAAGTTACCGGGACCTATATTATGGTACCTATATGGAATGTAACAAACTCAATGTATCCATTGTTCCTTGCTGAATATCCCATAAAGCCGTTTGAGCAGAACGTTCCAAATCTTGCCGTTCAAACATCTTCTTAGCAGCTGAAAAAAATACATCATAGGACTGCAAATTAGCATCAGAGCTGGTTACTAATAGAGTTGCCGGAGCCAAATCAAGATCAGAGAAGCACCTAATTGAATAACTCCCTTTGATTTGATTCTAAGTACACCGTCCAGGGTAAAAAGCAAAATGCACATTAAGAAAATCAAAAGATAATTGTAACTTAACTAGATCCCAAGAAAAGCATGGGACATTTGAAGGGACTAATGAGATATATGTAAACCATGCAATCATTCTTTTTAGCTGCACGTTTCCAGGCGCAATTGTGATAATTCTTGCACCAGTTCCTGAGCAGGCTCCATAGTACTACAAAATCATTGTTGTTGTAACTTGTTAAAGACTAGAAATTAAGTAGGTTGGTTGAGTGTCTCACAAAGGAGAAAACAGCAATCTATTTAGTTCTTGATTAAAGATGCAGATTGCGTTGGTGAAATCAGCAAGGTACCAAATACCCACTTACATCAGAAAAGGGAAAAGTATGGCTTGTAATAATAGCAGTGGCCAAACAGAGATTGCTTTATTCATATGATATTGGAGTCAGTAGGAACATAAACAAGTGCTTCACTCACCATCCCAGCCTGATGTTACTCTCACAAATATCAACATTCCATACTACTTTATGACATATATGCATTACAATATCCCACGCAGATTCTCCAACCACAATCATGCTATCACACACCTCACCCATTCACCAGAAAACAAACAAAACACAAACACAAAACAAGAATTAAAATGACCCTGAAAAGGTTTCTCCTTTTGCTTGGTCACCCCTATTTTTTGAGGATTGATGCTGTTGACTTTTGAACTCTGCAGACTCTGGCACTACTGCCCTGTAATATTTGTGCTCTGTCTCTAAATCATGACAGAATTGACTAATTCCGGATTGGTATATTTAATTTTCCAGTAAGGTCATATTATATGGTGTAGTAAAATACATGAATAACATAGAAAAAATAAATATAACCTGTAGACAACAGCACGTCATGCCATCCACTAGGCTGGCAAAGAAAAAATGGCTTCAGACTCACCTGTGTAGCCCAAGTACTGAAGCTTTTTAACTCGCAGGTGAACCTGTCAAAATAACCCTGTTTCACTGGTAGGAACCCTACTTTAAAATATTAATTAAGTCACCCCTAAGTGAGCTTTACAGCCCACAATGTATGGTGCCTAATATTTAAAAGTAAGAAATGAAAGAATTTAGTGTTGGCATGTACCTACAGTGATTTTCAACACAGAAAAAATAAGTTCAAAATAGAATCATTAGTTTTAGAAACACTATCAGAATGATTTAACTACTATTTATAATGATTATTAAAATCCACTTTACTGATAAGGATGAATTTGTAATAAATATTTAGGGAAAGTAACTTTTAAAAAGTTACATTGTCTGCCTGAACATCCATTAGGCTAATTAGCATTGCCATCCAGCAGTGGGCCCCTGTCAGTACTACACATAAAATAGGTGTGAAAACTTCTCCTGGAGCACAAACTGAAGCCTCTTGGCCAATCAGCTCCGCAACGGGAACTGGGGAGGATTCAGGAACTTCATTAACTTGAAACCGGCCAGGGTGAGACCTAGCCATTCATGGTTAAGAGTAATAGAAGACATGGAGAAGAGAGTTTTTGTTCCAAGGGCCATCTTTATCCAGTTTTGTACCAGTCAAGTGAGAGAGGGAACTGTCCCCAGAACCAATTTGGTGTGGTTGAGGGTGAGGGAACTGCTCATTTCTCTAAACACACCTCTGGCTAGCACACCAGCAGGCTCCAAGAGTAGAAGGGTACCCAAATGTAGAATTTTACTCCAGATAGTGCACTGTGGGATAGGTTTCAGTAAGGTAAATGGAACAAAGTGGGAAGGGTTGCCTTGAGAACTTCTTTATCATTAGTTAGAAAGTGTCCAGTATTCACCCCACCCACTGGCTAGTGAGTCCTACAAACGTGCCACCCACAGCTCAACACAACACATCTGGATCTGAGGAAGAACTGAAGAGGACTGGACCTGCTGTCTGTGCCCTTTGTAGAGACCTGAGGGCTGGACCTGCTCCCAACTGTACCTAGGACTGAGAAGTAGACAGCAAGGGTCTATGGCAGACCTTCTGTGTGACTACCCGTTCCATAGTAAGCTGCAAGAGTACTTTTCCCTGCAGTTCTTAGCTGACCAAAAGCAATTAAACCTGGACTGGACTCTAGTGTTTACCACTGCTGGATTGAGTCCTGGACCTGCATGGTCCCAAGATCCAAGTAGCCATTAGAGACCAAGAGGATGTGCTCCAAAAAGTCTGAAATGTTGAGATTTAGAAATTCTTTTGACTTCCAGAGCCTCCAGTGTCAGCCGGCTCACATTGCAAAGGTGTCGGACTTCAAGATAACGTAATTGGTTTCAGCTTCCGGGCTTGACCGAACTGGAGGATTTTAAGCTCCAAAAAGTCAGAAGGTACACATATTGACTAGGCAAAGTCATCCCGACAAGAGCACTTTGAAGGCTGCAAAATGTGAATTATTACGCTTTGAGATTTTCATGCAAAAACCAATGGCTTTAGGGGTACCTAAGCCAATGGCTAACTCAATTTGAGAGGGCTTTGGCAGATACAGCCTGCAACTGTGCCCTGCTGGAGGATTTTGACTTCCATTTTAGACACTAAGGTTCTGATTTGGATTTTGGCAGATGGGTTACACTATCACAATTGTAATGTAATACGGCAGACAGGATATCCAAGTGCCATTGGATTTATGCACTTGTAATACGGCGGACTGCATATCCGTCATATTTGTGATGTAGTAACCCATTCACCAAACTCTGAATTAGGCCCTCAGTCAGGAGGTACATTTTTTGACTGGGAGAACCTGCTTTGGGTATCTGGCATTCACTCCATCATTCTATAATTATGCTTAGGTCCCAGTCAACTGTGAATAGTGACTTCTGACTGCCACTTCACTTTTTGTTGATGTTTTTTTCCCTTAAAACATTAAAAATTCACATCTCTGGTTCCCGTATCGGATTCTAGTCATTTTGGTGTAATTTATTTTATAATGTTTTCTCAATTTTTAGCAACTTTGCATTGTGTTGTCATTTGACTTTTTCATTGTTTTTGTACTGCAAATTTCTTTGCACACTCTTTCTTAAGTTAAGCCTGTCTGCTCCGTGCTTTGGCTACCTGGGTTTGAGCCCTGGTTCACTTATTGAATTGTGTGTGGACCTAATAGGATTTTTGGATTTATTACTTGGAAAGGACTCATGTCCTCCCCAACTATTAACCCATTTTTGTACAGGTCTTACCGCACAGATAATCATGTAACTGGAAAGACAAACAGCTTTAGCATTCAGCACATTTAGACACATTTCCACGCAAAGCAGGACTCTCTCAAAAGGCCTCAATTGCTTTCCATTTCACACAAAGTGAAGCATCTACATCGATCTTCACATTCTGATTCTGAACAATAGTTTCTGTATCACATAGCCCCGCATCATCTTTAGAAAGATTATCTCACTGACTTCACAGCAAGTACTTTCCTGTGGAGAACACTGCATGAGAAGTACCATTATTAGGCTTCAATAATACTATCCTGGATGAATTTCAAACCCTCCCACCAACAACTTCAACACCTTTCTGATATGCATCAGAAAGCTCCACAAGGTCCCCGACCATGTGGCCAATCCTTTCCCCAATCCACAAGAAAAATAATATGGACGAACT
This sequence comes from Calotriton arnoldi, assembly GCA_963921515.1. Taxonomy (NCBI): domain Eukaryota; kingdom Metazoa; phylum Chordata; class Amphibia; order Caudata; family Salamandridae; genus Calotriton; species Calotriton arnoldi. Next base: position 276,933 of record CAWUFW010015549.1, on the reverse strand, counting down.
GTCCATGAAAATCCTTGACTTGTTATGTTTCCCACTTTTGTTATGTTTGTACATCTCCACTTTCCATTTGTACAACTTAACTACATGACTTATTCTTTGAAAATCAATCTTTGACTTGTCTCCAAACTTCTTCAACCACCATGGACTTAATGTGGAGACAGGTTTAATAACTCTAAAGGTATTACCTCATTAGGTGGTGTTCATTATCTAATGAACCTTGCATGTAGGTCTTTTCATAACTCGGCTCCTCTATTAGAGCTCAAGTGAATGCATTCTTTCACAACTTTAATAAAGGTTCTACTTGTTTGTTAGACTGTGGATGAAACAATATCCTTTTATCACAAAAACCACACTTGGCAAGATAATCCTGCATTTTCTCACTTATAAATTTTGGACCATTGTCAGATGCAATTTCTTCAGGGATCCCTACACTGCAAAAACATCATGGAGAACTCAATTATCACATCGGATGTAACTCTCCCCAACATCTGGACCTCTAGCCATTAAAAAAAATAATCAGCAAACACCTTCACACATTGGGGCCGATTCCGATCTCGGCCGGTAGGGCTCCGAATCGGATTCGGCTTAACCGGATCCGATTCGGAGTCCTATTTCCCGACCGATTCGTACGCGCGTCCGGGCGAGCGAGTACGATGCGAAATCGCCGAACGACTCGTCCGGGCGTCCCGACCGCTCCGTCCGACTCGTTCCCGGGTCTAACCGCACCGACCGACTCGCTCGGACTCGACTCGCACCGCGCAATGGAGACGTTCCCCGGCCGGGTAAGTACGATGCGCGCCGCGAGCAGTCCGACCGAGCAGCGCACTCCGGCTCCAAAGAGCAGTCGGAGCCGTACTTTGGGGGTCCGTGTCGGACCCCCCTGTACGCATAGCCGCGCGAGTCGCACACAGGGGGGACCCATGGGTCCCCCCTACCTGTGCGTGTACGGCGCGAGTCGCTTCGCCGCATACACGCTGTAGGGGGCGCCCTTGTCCGCCTCGCACCCATTGAGTCAATGGGAGCCCGCATACGCGTTGTACGACAGGCTCCCATTGACTTCAATGGGAGTCCGACCGAATCGAGTCCGATGGCATACGTGCGCATCGTACTCGTTCGGTCGGGCTGCACGGGTCCGATTCGGTCGGAAATCTCTCCGGGTCCGGATCGGTCGGAGAGATTTCCGGCCTATATCGGAATCGGCCCCTTAGTCTCTTTCATGGAGTTCTGAATCCTTTAGCAGGGCAAGGTTGCGGCTGCATCTGAACTTGGGTTCCACAAAGCCAGAAACCTTTTTCCCAAGGGTCTCCCAAATCATATTTGCAGCTGCAGAGAAGGTCTGAGGGGAGAAGTCTGTTTTCTCAGTCCAGCAATGGTGTGCTTTGGTTGGATAGGATGCAGTGGTATGTCTTGATCTTCCAGAGATCTGGAAGCTCAAAGGTTTTCCAAGACCCAGGTTTTCAGGAGTGGTAGGAGAGGTTCATTTAGACACAGCCAAGGGTACCAGGACCTCAGGACCCATACTTGGGGGGGGGGGTCATGACTCATTCCGATGCCACCAGTGTGTTCTAGATCAGGTTCAGTTGGTACTAGTCAGCTGGGCAATTCAGGAAAAATGCCTCTCGAAGCTTTTTGTGGCCATGTATCCAAACGGAAATTTAGCCAACTGACTGCTGGAGCCCACATCTTTGTCCTGGGTACAAGACAGAGCAGGCCCAGTCCTTCTGGGCTCCTCTCAGGCCACAGGCAGCATGTCCAGTCCTCTTCTGTTCTTCTACAATGTCAGAAAGTGTTCAAAGAGGGTGCCTGGGGATGCCAAATTTATGCCTGGCACTAACCGGTGGTTGGGGGGTGAGTCCTGGCCCCTCACTAACTAATGGGGTAAACGTTTCAAGGAGTAACTCTACCCACTTTTGTGGCAGACCCTCTTTACCCTGCTGCAAACCATCCCCACTGCCCCTCCCTCCTAAAATCCAAGATAGAGAACCCCTACTCCCCTTATGCAGATGAAGAGCCTGTGTGTCCAACCATAGGTGTGGCCAGGGCAATGATCTGTGTCCTCCTTCTTGATCACTTTAAACCATTTCTGGGGGGTGGCAGCACCCCTCCCCATGAGATTGGTGTGTGCCTGACAGGAAGGACAACATCTGGGGGATTTCCAGGTGTCACTGAACATTTGCTCTATTGAGGTGAATTTAGTTCCATACCCTCATTTGTGCTCCTGCCAGATGAAAAGAAAACACTTCCCAATACCCAAGTCCTTACCTCTGCTCTGGGAGCAGTTTTCACACATCATCAGGCTTAGCACTCACTGGGCTACTGCTGGAGAGATCAAGCAAATGAGCATCCAGGAGCTTCAAGCAGGGAAAAGGGGACTTTCTAAAAACTGTTTTCACTTAATATTTATTCAAAATCGAACTTCACCTTTGAGTTGGGTTTATAATAAATATTAAAAATAATGGTTTAATAATATTTCTAGCTGATCTCAATCTATAGATAGCGGAATCATTATTTAATACCACTTCCTAGTGTTTCTCGAATGGCCAGAAAGCCTTGCCACAATAAAATTAGCTTTTTGATGCTCGTCACTGTAAGGACATTTGCATTTCTAAATGTCCTATTTTTAAATATCTTGCACCCTGCATTGTGGGCTGCAAGGCTTACATAGAGGTAACTCATTAATATTTAAAAGGAAGGTTTTGTGCTGTAAAACAGAGTTATTTTGACAGGTTGGGCTGAAGTATTACAAATGCAGCAGCCAGGCTACAGTGCTAGGCCTGGAGTCATGTTTGCCTGTTCACACTATTTAATAGTACAGTAGTACTGTAGTTCATATGTGACGTTTAACTTTGTCCAGCATGGGTGCATTTTGGGCACCATATACAATGGCCTTATAGGAAAGTTAAATATGCCAATTAGAAGTTACAATAGTTTCACATGTTTTAAGGGTCAGATCACCTGGCCCTAGGGTCTAGTTCGTAGTGCCACAGTGCACAGAGTAAAACAGCAGCATCAGTCCACAAAAACATATGGTGACCACGCAAAAAGAGACACTTTCTCACACACACCATAATTCCACTCCACTTGACTTATAATCAGCGCCTAGGTCCATTTCTAGAAAGAAAAGCTTGCTTTAATGAACCCTGCACAAATCTCATCACATATTTTGATTTGGGTGATCTTTCTTCAATAAACTACCAACACTCCAGAAGCTCAGTAACACATCTTAAAATAGATACCTGCACATTAAGACTTAACCCTCTCACTTGCAGGATGAAAAATGATTCACACACAGCAAATGTGCCTTTGCCTGGGCTGCGACTTTATCTACTGACATTGAATCACACAAGCCCTGCATAAATGCCTGTCCAGAAAATGATACTCACCAGCAGCCACCAACACCCAAGCTAAGCGTGCCAATTGGCACATCATGTGGAAGGATCACAACCCACTAAATGGGCCTATTTAAATATCTAAATCCAATTAACAATGTTCAGTTCGTAAATTCAAATTCAATGAGTTATCACTTTTCATTATGCTGTTACAATTAACAACAGCATGTGGCTAATTGAAAACACATTTTATTAAACACCCATACAATTATATCGAAAAGGATTTTTGGTGACTTTAAAAAGAGTAAGCCTTTGAGAGATATTTTACTGCTGTAACTTTATTTTTATAAATAAAGCCATCATTATAAAAAGGATAAACGTGTGCATTTATTCGAAACCCAAACTAATCAATAATCCCATGTAAGTTATTCAAATTATTCAATTTACTCCAGCTGTACCTGTCACAACATAAAACGGTGTAAGTGCCAACTCCTTTTTAGAGCACTGCTGTCACCATTATCCCCATCCCAGGACTAGACAGCTACTGCATTTACTCGTTTGTATTGATAAATCACAGGTGCTGCACTTCTGTCTTTTTGAAATTAGGAGTCTACACATTTTCACAAAGACAGGCGATAACATAAATTGTGATAGTTCTGTTGCAGTTAACAGCACTTCGAGTGCGACTTTATTATATTTAAATGTAGCCAACACTTTTGATTTGATTTACAGCAGTGTTTGCAAACTGTAGTTTTGCAGGAGGAAAAAAAGTAATATTTGTTCAGCATAAAGTGCCAGTATTGCTTATCTCACTATAGTCTCTGAAAATAATTTTATCTATAAACGTTGGTGTCCTTCGAGATACCAGAGTAAGCTGTAAAGACAAAATACTTTACCGACAGTTCTCGTTTACTCACTTTTAATGCTAAATTTGTTTATATTTTAATTGTTAGTCACAGCAGTCGAAATACGAATAATATTTACTTCGTTCCTCAAAAGTCACACCTACAATTTTTAACTGTTTAAACATTGCAGTGTTGCCACACATGAATTTCTATAACTGAGTGCTCTTTCATGACAAATTGTATTTAGATTTATTTGCATACTAAGCTATGCTTATTTATTTTATTGTTTTTGGCATAGTGCAATCAATACCCTGAGCACAGGATCACAAAGCGCTTTACAACAGAATACACAGCTCGTTGAATAAAGCAATTTGCATTCACAGTGGGAGTAGCAATATAGCAGTAGAAGTGAGAGAGAGACACTTAAATATTGTGAGAAAACATTAGATATTGTCTAGACACTGGTGGTAGGTGCAGCCTATGCAGGTCGCCAAGAAAGTGAGGTTTGAGGTCCTTCTTGAAAGTAAAGAATGTTCTTAATTTTCAGTGCTTTTCCAGAGCTGGAGCGTTTGCGCCCAACAGTCTTTCCAAATCCACTTGTGTTCGACTTTAGCAGGGCTTTCACTCAGCCTGACTTTTAGCAATCCCATTTCCCATGGGTGTCCAGTTTCACAAACACTCTTGCTGTAGAGGTTGACTTCACTTTTGTATATAAGTAAATACTCATGGCGTTATGTGGGTATATGGATGAATTGAGGAAATTCAGGGGCATATTCACAAGAACGTGTGATAACCACCGCAAGTTTAGCTTAACGCAACTTTGCACATCGCAGTCCATCGCGGGAAAACAACGCTGTGTTAACGTAGCATTCTCAACCTGGCGTCACCATGCGATAGTCCCACGATAACGCGTCAAATGACCGTGTTAAAAATAACGCGACGCCGAAAAAATGCGAAACAACAACGCGAATAAAGTTGCGATGAGTCCAACCTCGAAAAAAAAAACAGCGACAACCAGCGATAGTCCTGCAATTCCCACGCGTCTGGCGGGAAAATGCACCATAAAAGCTGAACAAGAAAAACACACCACAAACAAATCAAACTGCGCAGCAACATGGATGCACCCGGAACCAGTGCCCAGGTCAACGCGAACCCCACAAGCCACACAGACCACCAGCAAGGAACCTCGGGGTCGGGGAAGGCCAAGGAGAAGAGGAAGACGGGGTACAGTCCGCAGGAAAACCCGATCGTCGTCACGGAGGTGACAGAGCACCAACAACAACTGTCTGTCACCACCACCGTGTCATTGGCAATACAGACGAAAAAATGGCATCCCATCCTGAATGCAGTCGGAGTGCCGAGGAGGCCAAGATGCGCTGGCACGATGTCAAAAGCCAAACCAAGAAGAAACCCGCTGCCAACAGGAAGGCGGCAACGGCGAATGGAGGTGGGAGTCCTGCGCCACAGGAGGAGCTGGAGCAAATGGTGGACACAGTCATTACTGTGGAGACAGTGCAAGGAGTCTGGAGTCCGGACCCTGCTCGCCATGAACTGACACAACATCAACAGGGTGAGTAACGAACAAGGGCTGTGGGGACGGGGGGACGGGCACAATGGCACACATGCACAACGACGTGTAGCACACCGCACACACACAATGACCCTGGGTCATGTCCCTGATCCCCGTGGCACACTGAAGCACACATACAAACATCAAGTTGGCCCCCGTCCACCATGTGCCCAAAGGGCTGCCACCCCACACATCACCAATTACACAACACACACATGCACCCGTGCGAAACACAGCAAAGATGCGTATGTGAGAGCCACACGGACAATGCAAGTGACACCACATGACCAGCAGCATGGCTGGAGTACAATCACCATGACACTGTGCACCCACGAGACCGAGGTGGCTGAGTGTGGACCACATCCGGAAAGGAGCAGGTCACACTCTGACACATCCACCTGCACAAACAACCACTGACGTCAACAACACATCTGCAGACAAACTATGCACAAGAGTACAAAAACCATCCAAGAGCACAAATGACCCAAGTCGCCAACATCACAGCCCCTCAAAAGCACAAAAGCCAAAGGCACACCGCCTCCATGGGATAAGGGACAGCAAAATCACAGCTGCAGGTGCGACTCCCACACAATGCAGCACACACACACAGCAATGACAGCACACCCGCATGGACGACAATGTGGTACACAGTCCAACACCTACACTGCAGAACAGAGGACACAACTGGGTCCGCCTGTGCGTAGAAAATGGCCAATCACATCTGACATAGCAGGAAACTGCGAGATGCAAATGTACGTGTACAACCTCACCTACGTCATGTAGTCCAAATGTCCACTGTCCCGCATCAAATAGTCCGCCCCTCCCAAACAGTCACAATGTACATTGTCATGAAGTCTGTATGTAAACTTGAACAATGCGGCAACATACATGCCAACACAATGTCAACAAGCATCTCCCCTTCACATTGCAGAGGGACAAACAACACCTCCAGCAGAGCAGACCAGACAACTCTACAGTGATGCTGAAGAGGACCACCACACTTCCGACACCTACGCCCCACAACAGTCCATGGAAATCTTAGGCAATCGACCTCCAGGAGCAGGGCAGCACCGCTGCATCGAGGATACCCCACCCCCTGCACAGACAACACAGCTGGACGCACCCACCACTCCAACTGGCTCCCAGCAGCCCACCGAAGCACACATTGCATTCCAAGGCCAGGTGTCAGACTGCCAGAAGGGGGTGGCCGAACATGTGCGGATGGGGTACTACCTCATGGAAGCCGAACTAGATCACATACGTGGGTGTCTAAGTCCCATCAGGGACCACCTACACTCCCCAACGGAGACCCACACTGCGACAGAGACACATGCCTTTGCTCATTTCCAGTACTGACCCACACCCAGAGCCACAGGATGATCATCCACACCCCCACGCTGGACTGGCGTACGCCGGCCCAGTTCACTCCTCTTACGTATTGAGTGGGGGACGACAGAGCTGCATGCGCAATGTCCCACCCGCTGCCTGCGGTGACATGGCTGCGTCCACTGTCCACTACACTCCAAACACCAGCAGTGCTTGTAGACATGGATATGTCTGTGGTCTGCATACTGCAGTCTGTCCAGCACATCTCCGCCACACTTGGCATTGTGTACATTCTCATTCATGGTTGACTTGCCTCCTTCGCACATGCCTGGTTCCCACCTCTCCCCACATTCCAGTATTGTGTGGCTGGGGTGCCATGCCGTTGATGGCTCATGTACATGGCTGACCAGGGTTGCCACAGTGAGTTGTGCTGTCGTGTCTGGTAGGTGGGCATGTTGTTTGGCATGTTGTATGTGATTTTGTGACGTGTGCAGTGCCAGGGTTGTGAGTTGCATGATTGTGGAGTTGAGGGGTGTGGTGTGTTCACTTGGTACTTGCCAACGTGCAGTGCATTTCCATAGGTGCCATCCTGGAAGCGCTGGTTGATGTTGGACTGTCGGAAGATGAAGGGATCATGCACACTGCCTGGGTAGTTGGCTACGACATTGGTGAAGAGTCCCCTGTGGTCCACTATTGCCTGCACGTTGATGGGATGCGTGTGCTTTCTGTTGCGGTACTTGTGTGCGGTGTCAGCAGGGGGCACAAGTAGGACATGTGTGCAATCGATTGCCCCCAACACGTGCGGGAATCCAGCTATGGCGTATAGTCCTTGCTTGGTCTCCAGCTGTTCCTGCGCAGTGTGGGGCACGTATAGGTACTGGGGTACCTAGCTGATGATGGCATCCAGGACAGGTGTGGGGAACTTGGATGGGGCTGGCTGTGCGACTCCTCCGACTCTGGCAGTTGTTGGTTGGGAGGTACCAGAGGCCAACATGTGCAGCACAGCCAGCAGCTTTGTCTGCGGAGGGATGTTGGTTGTCCGCTGTGTTGGTACGGTCAGCCTGTGGGCAATGATGTTCAGGATGCGGTGGATGGTTGTCCTTTTGAGCCTGTAGTGGGCATTGATGTTGTCTGGTGTTAGGTCTGTGAGGCTGGTGCATTTCCTGAAGGTCCGCTGTATTTGTCTGCGCTGCCTCTGTGGTGGTCCGGGTGGGTGCGGGGGGGCCGGAGGGGGGGGGTGGCGGTCCTGGGGGTGGTGGCGGTGGGTGTTGTTGCCCTCTTGGGGGCTCCATGGCATCTGTGCGTTCTTCATGTGTGGCTCTGGGCTGGGCTCCCTTTGATGGTGCTGGTTGTTGTCCGACTTTACACCAGGTCGGAGCAGGTGTTAATTTCCTGCTGCTAACGCGCCTTATTGCCTGTTTTGGGGTCTTACCGCCGATGTGGCTGGTCGTTGAGAATGTTGAGGTGTGGTGTTGTCGCAGCTTTTTGCTCGGGAATGCCTACTCTGCATCTCAATAGCGATAGTTGCCGGGGTCATCTGTGGCGATGTTTTTTGCGGATGCTTTTACAAGTAAACTGGTGTTATGGGCTGTTAGCACCAGCTTGTGAATGGGGCGATAAATTTAGCGCGACTTTGGATGCGTTAAAGTGCCGATAACTCGGCGATAGCTCCTTGAGAATATGCCCCTCAGTGTTTTTAAGATTTTGTATCATCTGCCCATTTTTAGGGTCATTTCTTTCACCCTTATTTCCACTAGCGTGGCCACAGAATCCACTGTGCATGGTCGTTGCCCATGCCGTGCACTCACTCTTGATGCCTTCATCTGTAGGCCATCACCATATCTTTGTCAACATTCAACAAAGCTACACCCAACATGGCATTCTATTGAGAAGAGCAGCTCAATATTCTTTTATAAAATTCATTTTAGATTAGTTGTCAGGGCAAAGTTATTTAGAGACAATTCAAATAATTTACTATTTTAAGTCCCTGAGGATGATTTGCTCTCCAGGACAGCACACTTAGGGCCCGATTCCGATCTCACTTGGAAAGCCCTCCGTAGGACTCGGATCTGGAGGGCTTTCCGAGCGAAACGTGCTCCGGGAGTCCGGACGAGCGAGTACTATGTTGCCATAGGCTTACGGACTCGGTTCGCTCGGACTCCCATTGAACTCTATGGGAGGCCATCTACAGACCCGTACACAGGCTCCCATATCAGAAAAGGGGTGGGTGGGGAAAAGCGTACCCCCTGTGGTGGGCACCCCATGGTGCCCGCCACACTGTGCATGCTCGGATTGGGGGGACGCATGGGCACCCCCGTGACCGCATCGGAGGGCCCCGGGTGAAGGGGGGCCTGCTTTGCCCCCCCAAAGTATGCTTCCGGCAGCCATTTCGTCTCGCTGAGACCGAGGCGAAGCGGCTGTCCAAATCGTACACCGTACTTGCTCGGTCGGAAATCGGCTCCATTGCGCGGCACGGTTCGTCTACAGACGAGACATACGGAGCGGTTGGGTCCGGAAACGATTCGGTCGGCGCTTATGCGATCTTCGCATCGTACTTGGTCGTTCGGACCTGTGTCGATTTGGTCGGAAATAAGGGCCAACCAATCGGATCCGGCTAAGTCGAATCCGATTCGGAGGCCTTCCGAACGACATCGGAATCGGGCCCTTAGTATGCACATCACAACAGGTACATCTGTTCGGTGCATTTTAAGACTTAAGTATATATCTGGGTTTTCGGTAATGAATTTGGGGCCAGATGTACGACCTGCCAAAAAGCGTCTCGCAAATTGCGTCGCATTTGCGACTCGCAATTTGCGAGGCGCTATTTGGCATGTACAACAGTGTGTTCAACACTGTTTGCGTTTCCCAATGGGGTTGCAAATTGCGAGGCTCATAAATATTAATCAGACTCTCGCAATTTGCGAGCCCATTGGGAATGACAGGCCCTCCCAGAGATGGTGGCCTGCTGGGCTCAGCAGACCACCATGTTTGGGACTGCTTTTAAATAAAACAGCTTTTTTTTTTCAAATGCAGCCCGTTTTCCTTAAAGCAAAACGGGAGGCATTTAAAAAAATGGGACCACTGCCTGCCCTTCAAAAATAATATTGCATGCATTTGCAAAGGTGGAAGAGGTCCCCTGGGGACTCCTTCCCACGAGTGTTTTGTGACCGCAATTGTGGTCGCAAAACATTGGTACATAGCTTTGCGGTCGCTATTAGGAAGGGAACGCCCCTTCCTAATAGCGAGTCGCAAATCAGTATTGTGCGAGTCGCAATTCATTTGCGACTCGCAAAATACTGTTTGTACGTGGGGCCATGCTTTTTAGCATGCGCAAACGGATCTAAGACCCGTTTGTGCACGCTAAAAAGCGTCGTACATCTGGCCCTTGGTGCCCTGGATAATTAAGCATAAAATCTGACAAAAAACCTTTTTTCCATTCAAGTAATTTTCTTTTCTTTCAAATTTCGTATAGATTTGTCAGGGGATGCGAAGGGGGGTGCTTTATTGATATAGATCTAAAAACATTTACTATAAAAACTCTGATAAACACTCCACTGCAGCTACAATTCTATAATGGAAATACACTACACCTGGCTTGAAGATGCATCTGATCTGAACAAATCTGATACATGTGCCATTAGTTGTTCTTGAACTAAATCCCAAACTGTTTGGCATCCTTTTCGGACAAGACATACAAAAGACTTCGGGGCATATTAGCAATGCCTGGCGATAAGTATCGCAAAGCGCAATTAGCGCTTGGATAATTATCGCCAGGCATCGCCGGTTTCTATCGTGGAGTTAGCGTGCAATCAGCAATGCTAATCTCCAAAGCGATAGAAACCTTGGAGAACAGTGTGAATATCGCCTGAAAACAGGCGATATTCACACTGTTCCCCAGTTCTGCTTGCTGATAGTGCGAGGGGACTTAGCCATGTAATCCACCTCTCATTGGATTACATGGCTAAGTCAGGGTGGGACCAGGTGTTAGCAAACCAGCGCTAAACGTGTTTAGCGCTGGTTCGCTAATCAACGCCCCTGCCTCGCTGATAGGCGTTAACGACCTCAGCGACTGTTTCCAGTCGCTGTTAGGTGGGGAACGCCTACTTTGCATGCCATTAGCAATAAATATCGCTGGCATGCAAAGCGGCACCCAACCCGGTCGCTATCGCCTACAAGCTGTCGCTAACAGCAGTTAGCGACAGCTTGTTGATAAGGCGATAATATTATCGCCGCTTTAGCGCGAAAAAGTCCCGCTAAAGTGGCGATAATCGCCTTGCTAATATGCCCCTTCGAGACGTATTTAAAGTATTGCAGGCTGTACCCTCTCCACCACAGTAGGAAAGGGATGTACTCGCTGCTCTGGTGGCCTACAAACCACAATATTCAGAGAGCTCCACCTGCCTAATGGAAACCTCTGTTCCTTCGGTTTAGTCACTGCTAAGGTGGCTCCTCTGAAAGCGCTGAAGGTTTATTATGTAGTCGCCATATTCAGTTCGGCTCTACAGCAAAGATTTTTATTTCATAAAAGCAAACTTCAACTGACTGTGAAACTTCAGGACCGAGAAGAAGTTAGCAATAGACAGGAGGTTTTAGTATCACTAGAAAACGTGATTTATTCCATATCACAGAGTTATGTCATTGTTTCATGCTCAATTCTAACTTTTCTTCTCCAAAGTGTAATATAGTCTTAATATAGTCGCCATGATTTATTTGAACATTCTAAATCACATCAGAGTTATTTTCACTACTTCTTTATAGTTCCTTTTATCATCAGTGTTCAGGCCATTCGGGCCCAGAACTCCAATACCCCCATATGGAGGAAGACAATAGCCCATAAGCATCCTTCTTCTTAGTCCCTCAATATCAACTTTTGAGTAACAGAGTTATCAGGAAAACTCCTTCTGATGTATTACGTTGGGCAATGGAAAACCAGGTGGTGAGTAACGTCCAATATGGCTTTAGGAATGGAACTGGCACTGTGGAACAGGGTCTTAACCTTTCGCTACTTAGCGGCAAGTAAACACAGCCCAAAAAGGGGATACTTTATATGTACAGTATGGACCTCTCCTGCACATTCAATTCTGTCAATCTCTACCCTTTGTGTGAGATTTTATTTGACATGGGAGTGGACGAGGGCATCTTTTATTTTTTAAGACAATTTGACATGGGAACATAGTGACATGTGTCCATTACGAGCAACAAAGGGAATGCACAGAGCACTTTAGAGTTGTAAGGAGCTGTAGGCAAGCATGTATATTTGCACCTTTTCTTTTTACTCTTTATGTGAATAGAATCGATACATTTTTAGTGGACATGCCAAAGATGTGCCATATATAGGTGCCCACCACATTCCTAGCTTGCTCTATGTTGACGATGCTGTGCTAAAGGCTTGAACAGGAAATGTACTACAGTGCCTTTTCGATACTTTTTTTCGTTTATGGAGAGGATGCAGTTAAAGGTTAACTGGGACAAAACATACACCATGATTGTAGAAGCAGGAAAGGCAAAGACCTCTACTTTTTTTCTACAGGGGGAAAACTGGGGATACAAACACCTTTTCTTAATCAGGTATATTATTCTATTTTTCAAACTCCTAGTACACTCATGTGGCTAATAAAAAGGCTGTATTTTGAGAAATCAATATTGGCAGGAGACAGATTAGCACTGAAGTTAGGACAGAAGAAGGTAAAATAAATACACAAATGATGCTTCTTTGCAGATAGTGAAAAACAGGTCTGTTATTTGTTCCTTTAAGCTTCTCAAATTATGTTTGTCATGTTGAATTGGATATGCGGTATATTGAGAACTTCATTTTTATAGCCCCCTACTTCTATGTCAAGCAGTTTGGAATAAATTAGGGATTTCTTGCCTCTGAATTGTGCCAATCATATTCCCTGGTTACTGACCCTAAAGTCTTGCAGGGCATAAGTCCAAAAGATCTTATGTTGTTGATATTAGAGTAGATGGAGAATGAGTGTGTTTATGCAGATTTTAAAAAGAGTCTGTTTGAAAGACAAGATCACTCTGGCCACTCCGCTCTGGCACTCAGTATGCCTGGGACTGCTGGCAAATCAACTGGGTTTCGACAAATGTGACCTCATCGGTCTCTCTAGAGTGGGAGATTTATGGGCGGGAGGGAAGATTATACCCTTTTTAGACCTCCAAAGAGACTATGAACTCGACCCGGTGGAAACATTCCGCTATCTCCAGATATGACATGCACTGCAAAGAGCCATTCCTAGTGGTGCAGAGCTCCCGGCCTCCTCCCCTTTAGAGGATAGGCTTTTAGATGACTATTTGAAGGAAAAGACAATCACTGACATACAGGAAAATACTGAACAATTCTCCTAATACCCTGGGGAAAATACGAGCTAAATGGGGGACCGACCTGGGAGACATAAGTGATGAGCAATGGCAAGAAGCATTCGCATCCCCCGGGAGGTAGCCATACGCTCCCGATTTAGATTGATACAACTCTTGATCTTGCACAGGACATACTATACAAGCACTACACTAGTTAAAATGGGCATAACTGATTTGTTGCAGTGCCCCAGGAACTGTGGTCAAGTGAGTACATTTTTACATTAATGGTGGGACTGCCTAATAATACAGAAATACTGGAATAAAATTATTACACGTATGCTGACACTGTGCGGGAGGGAGGTAGTGGCCTCGCCCCAATGGTGCCTATTAAACATTTGGGAGAAAATAGACCTAACGACACTACAAAGAACCTGGGTTACACTAGGTTTTATGGTAGCAAAATGCAACATTGCAAGAAAATGGAGGGTGGAGACTGGACCTGTGTATTGGGATTGGGAGGTTGATATGGACTGGTGTATGCAAGCTGAAAGGGTGGTCTACGAATGAAGAGGCTGCCCACAAAAATTGACAAAGGTTTGGGGGGGATGGAACAAAAGCAGAGGGATGCTCTGCCTGCCTGTCAGTAAGAATCCCTCACCCGGGGAGCACTAGGGGCAGGGTAATGTTAGATACAAAATAGATAAATGTTGCAATATGTAAGAGTGATGGGGCAAAACGCACAATACTGTACAGATAATAGATGTTTGTCCTGATATATGTAAGACATGTAAAGTATGGACATGTGCTGATTGAAGCATTGGTTATTGCATCTGGTTTGCTGCCAATTTCCAATAAAAAGATTTATCCCCAAAAAAAAAGAGTCTGTTTATTAGTACACTCATTCAGCCAGGCATCCAGCCATATTTAAGTCAGGTATCTAACATGCAACACTACTCTGCTGACTAGATTTCACTTTAATATAGTGCACTTGCTTGTCGCTTTTAAGCATCAGGCCAATGAGATGATACTTTATTTGTATGACCATGTGATGATATTTCCGAACAAAATACTCTATTTTGGTTGTAATTTGTATTTTCAGCAGAGGAGAGTATTATTTCCACTCCTATTGAAAGACATACATTTTGCACATTGTACTTGCAGCATTGTTACTCACACTTTTATGGGTTTCTGAGTCGTAAATTTAATAACCCAGGGTTTAAAGATACAGAAAGGCTTACCTGACATTGCCACCATTGTTGGATTTGGCCCTTTCCTCAGGGTCATCCCCAAACGTTTTGCCTTCATCCTCGTGTTTTCTGAACTGGTTTTTGTTGGTCTTTAGGACTCTGTGCACTTTACCACTGATAACCAGTGCTAATGTGTTTGTGCTCTCTCCTGTGAACACAATGTAATTGGCCTACATCCAATTGGCACTTTTATTTTACTTCTAAGGCCCTAGTAAAATAGTACTACATGTACCCAGGGCCTGTAAATTAAATGCTAGTAGTGGGCCTGCAGCATCTATTGTGTCACTCGCTTAAGTTGCCTTATAAACATGTCCCAAGCCTGCTATTACAGCCTGTCTGTGCAGTTTTAAACTACCATTTCGACCTGGTAAAAAAAAATCTTTATGCAGGCCTAAATCTTCTTTTTTAATAATTATAAGTCACCCCTAGGGTATGCCCTGCACAGCACATAGGGCATGGTGCTGTGTATGTAAAAAGTTGATCACTTAAACAAAAGGAACCAGGAGTTATTGGTTAGGTCCAGCACACGTGCTCCCTTATTTAATGGCCTTGATGCATGGATGTGCAGTTCCTTGGACAAGGTATAGATGCTAATAGTCTGTTAGGTCAGTGGAATATGCTCCAATAGGAGCAAATACCCTCACACACCCTGAGAGGTGTCATGCTTCACCATTTGGGCATGCTCCTCATCGGGCCGGCACTGCAATGCCCGACGGGCACCCACAAGGGGGCTCTTTGTCGGAGATCTTTTGATTATGCCGTCTGATGAGTGTGGGTATATGGGGTGGGAAAAGTAGTGTGGTGAAATATTGCAGAGTATCCTGTGGTAACTGAGCGTCGCAGCCACGGGGAGCTAAATTGTTAACTGAGTTCCACCTCATAGGCACAGTCAATAGGTAACGTAATAAATTTAGCCTGTACCTTGATAAAAAATACCAATGTTCACTCTTAGTACTAAAAGTGAGCCAAGGTTCAGTATGAGGTACATATTTCAATAAAAGTTATTTACGGATGCCATCTTTGGAAAGTTTTAAGCTTCCCTTTCATGTGCTCTAAAAGTTAAAATGTCTTGCTTGGTCCAATCAATATCTTTCTTAGTGAAAGATGCTGGATTATTAAACATATTAGAATAGCCTAGAGCACAAAAAACTGTCTTTAAGTATTTTTGCCAAGGGATCTGCATAGCCCTGTCCAGAACTAAACAATCTTTTAATATGGACTGGTTAACAATAATTCCGGTTTAGTCCATACAGAAATCCATCTAATCGGTGGATGAAGTGAAATAACATGAAAAAGATAAGCCTAACTGTTGGTGAGGTATTAAAGCAGGAATAGAACTTGGTAGGCACAGCAAGCCTCTCGTAAACTGATTTTCTATCGAATAAAGAATGATAAGATCCCTGTTCCCTAAAATATCACTACATAAGCTGTGACAGACACACATCGCTTGGTAGTTTTGCAGGATGGCTTTGATGGGCTTGTTTCCCAATTTTGAAGCAAAATCAAATCCCGCTGCAACTTACCTCAACGATATGTTCATTTTCTTTGCAATTAGTGACCCTGCTTGATCAAATAAAACATCTAAATACAAAATGGAATCAACTCTTAGGACAGAGCTATCTTGTACATAAAGTGATGTAGACTTCGTGGATCTGAGGCCTCCCACCATGATGAAGGACTTACTAAAAGTGGTTGACAATTCTAAAGGGTCCATAAGCAAAATTGTCGAGCAGACGTTGCAGACCCAAAGCTGTTCTGCATCGTTCACCTAGAGTAGTACAGGAATAAAGCGGCTCGGCACTTGGTGAAAAATTAACACTTTCATTCAATAATGCTGCTTCTAAACAATTGATCTATGGCCTAAATAGGAATTGAGCTAAAAAACACCCTTGTCTAACCCCTCTTTTGATAGGAAAGACTTTTGTACATGTGTCATCATTATTAAACCTTACCACAGCTGGCATGTTAGTGTACTGGCCACTCAAGAACAAAACAATATCCCATTAATTAAAATGTTCCACAGTTTATCTCGCTGCACTCTGTCAAAATCTGATGTAAGGTCTATGAAGGCCATATGATTGGACCTAGATCTACATACTGTATATTTGTTAATAAGCAGATACAAGTTAAGACACTGATTAATTGTACGTAACCCAGACTAAACCCGAATTTTCAGTCTGACAGAATTTGCTTTTTATTGGCCCAGGCTAATCATCTGTTCAAAATGGCTCACTGTATGACCTCACAACTGAATCGATAAGGGATATGGAGATATAACAACAAGGGTTTGCTCTATCCCCTTTTTTAAAACTGGGATAATGGTGGATTGGGACCAAGAGCTTGGAATAGATACTTTAACAGAGATGAACTTGTGTTAGCAAAGGTGCCATTACCAAAAGTTCATTAACATACAAGTCAGGGGTATCCTGTTAGGGCCCAGGGCTATATTTCTAGACAACCCAAGGAGCACTTCATGAACTTCCTCTAACATGAATACAATATTAGAAATACCACTTAATGGAATAATTAATCCTATTGAAGACTTTGTCCCTGTGCCCCCATAGATAGAAGCAACATGAAAGAGAGAGTAAATAACACGCTCTGCAGATTATGCAAAAAGGTGCCTGTTTATGACCCCCCAAATTTTTCACTGTGTGAAAGGCAACTAGCTTGAACAAGTTGATTCCAAGCATCTTCTTGTAAAAAATGTTTCTGATGTTTAACGACAGCCTTATATTTAGCCCGTCAAGATGCAACACATTCTTGGTCTGGAGGACTTACTTTAAGGACTTGCTGTAGAGCTCAATGGACCCTAGGACACTCTGCTTCAACCATCTATGAACAAGGGGTACAGTCAAAAGATTACTAGATTTTATGTAAATCACTGAGTATCTCATTCTCTGGAGTACCTTCTGTGAAACAGGCCTTAAAATGATTTGGGCAGGAAGTAAAAAGCTTAACCTGAACGTCTTTTTCTACAACCTTGGACTATTTTAGGCGATGTCCACCACCTGAGGTTATCATACAACCATGCTTCTGATAAATAACATTTCAAAATCTAAATTGCTATGATAAGTAACATTTCAAAATCTAAATTGCCAATCAAGAACAAAGTCAATAGTGTTATGATCACTAAATCATAGTAGGAATTTGTATATTCCGTAAACAATTGGAATGTGAGGCACAAGCAAATATGAAATCAATTACAGAGGAACAACCTCAACCAATAAAGATAGGAGGGATAGGAGACTCTGATTCCAAATTAATCTTTTCAAGAAAATAAACAAGATTGTACTCGTGAATTAAAGTGTCTCCCCTGTCCTGAATGCTGCATATGTAGTTTACCAAAAAATGGAAGCTAGGTAATCCATTTTACCCCTGAATAAATCCCTTACATAAATAAATATTAAAATCTTACATCAAAAGATAAGAAACAGATGAGGAGCTTTCTCTGTACAATGTACCATAGATAAGTACAAAGACTTTACATGTTCTAAATTTCTGCCTAAAGAGCTGGCATAATGAAAATTAATAATCAAGACACTCATATTCTATAAAGCAGAAAGAATTACTGCCTTTATATTCGGGAATCCTGTTGCGATTTCCTGTCAATGCCCCTTAATAGAAAGAGACCACAAGATCTGCAAGCTACCCTTAGCTCTACCTGAGGAAGAATAAACAGCTGGAACATAAATTGAGTGATAAAAAAAGGATTAGTAGTGGACCATGTTTCTAGTAGGCATATTAAATCAAACTTAACAATAGAATCAAACCATAACTCATTTGTCATACCAGCAATAATCCAACATAAAAATGTAAACAATTGAAATCCCAGGTATCATGATCAGTTGGAGCACCATAAAAAGTTGGGCACAGGAGGTTTGAAACTTCAATAACAGTTGACTGTTAATCAATATTATCCAGAAGACTGAAAGCCTCTAACCTATTGCTTGTAGTCAAAGTAAAAGGTTCTACTAAAACTTTCCTCCTTGCATGCGATTGAACAGAAGAGGGACACTTAGAAAAATTACCACTGGGTCTATAAACGAAACCGAGAGGCAAGGCCTGAATAGCAGTAAAAGGCGCATGTACATTTGACAGCTGGCTCAATAACCTACCAGCCACCTCTGCTTGCTCAAATATAATTAAAGTGCAATCCCCTTCAAATCACTTAGGGTCTGGATCGCTCCACCCCACCCCACCCCACCCGTCTAGCCATAATAATAGGATGAGTGATAAATTCTTCTCCCTCTACACAACTGGCAACAAGGGGTGGGCAAATAATTCCGCTCTGCCGGCGGAGTTTGCGGAGTGTTGGCAACACTCCACCAACTGCCACATGGTGGAGTTTCTTCTTGTGCATGGCTCGCCAACGTTACGTTGGTGAGTACTAGCGAGAGTTTGCAACCCCTAGCATGATTTCCACATGCTAGAATGCCTCCCAATGAGATTTCTTAACACGGTGGGTTACAGCAGGTCGTGATCATTCTCATTGAGAAGGCTGTAGCTCCAATAGAAAATCTACTTGAGCAGCAGAAAGAAGTAGTGCCCTCTGGCGCACTGCGCGGTGCCGTTCATGCAGGTTTTACAGCACAGAATAAGCTCCCAGCACAAAAAATCAGTGCGAGCAGTGCGACATGTTGAATTCCCCCCGCTTGCAGAACTCCTCAGGATCTCCTGGAGTTTTTATATAACTCCGAGAATTCCGTGGAGTGAAACTCCACAAGTTCCATCCACCCCTACTGCCAACCCAATTAAGTACCTTATTTTTTTAGTAGGTAAAAGTCTTCCTTCATCCCAATAATTAATGGGGGAACATTCCCAAAGACTAAATCATAGGGAATGCCTTCAGGTAAGCGTCACAACGGTGTTAAGACAAAGCCTTGATGGTAAAGTCAGGGATTTAGCATTACCCCAGGTATTCAACTTCTGTTGTGCTAATCTCTGGGGCAGCACTGAATGAGGGAGGGGGATACCTTGACCCTTGAGATTTGGGCTTCCCTGGTTCAGTTGTTTCAACATATGACTGACCTGGCTGTTATCAGAAAATCAGGGGGTCAGCTGCATACCTATGCACATTATCAGAAAAAAATAGATCTATATGAATAGCTACCACCAGGATTGGTGGTTCCTTCTGAAGCCAAGTTTTCCTGGTGAATTTCCAGGGGGAACAGTATTTGAGATTATTAAAGTAGACAAATTGGCTTCCGCCTTCTAAATCCTAGACAGCCTTTGAGAACAACCTCCATACATAGCTTTTATCATAGATTCAATTTTGAAAGACAGATTTTCTAACTAGGTATAAAGTACTAATGAGTCCACAGCCCTAAAACATTCTCTTTGCTATTCCAAGGTATGTTTAGACCCATCCTTCCTCAATGGAGCCTCATTATTCTTCCTTCGTTTTGCAGGAAGTTCCATCTCAAGGAAGGAAACCTGGGTCCCGAAATTGACTTAATGAATGTCAGCTCTGACTTTGATGACATTCCTGTTCTTCTCAATTTCCCTCAATATTTTACCGGGGATTAATCCTTCTTTAGCAAGTTTAGTGAAAGTTGATTCCAATCTCCCCTGCATAATATCAGTAGCTGGATATGGTGCTAAAAGACCTAGTTCTTCCTCAACAGTTGTTATTTCTTCAGTAAGTACCCCCACTGCTAATGACATAAAATACATTATTGTGGACTTATTTCGAGTGCCCTTCGAGGAGGAAAATGAAATTGCTGCTGATTTGCCCGTACCACTTTTAGGATCAGAAAGAAGGACGAAAGAGAGGAGGCCCAGCATGGTCTTGAATTGGCGTGGACTGGCATAGATAGGCCTGTTCCTGGCTTGGTCTTGGCCTAGGCAGCTCTTGAGCCCCCAATTGGAATGTGGTCTACTCACCCTGCTCTGACCACAAGCAGTCTCGGCAGACATCCTGCATAACGGGAGGTGTAGGTGCCTTACTTTTTCTTGTATAAGAACATTTTATTGTTTTTAGGTATTGCAACAATTGCTCTCACAATGTAAACACAATGTACACAATACATAACACTAATACTCGCCTCCACCCACATTTCCACCAATAGAATATGAAAATTACAGTGGCCATCCATAATTGCCTTAACTTTCTAGACCATGATAGACCCACCATTTGATCCAAACCTTCTCATATTTGCAGGGTCACCCTCGTGCTGTATATATCTCTTCCATCTTTGCGCACCAGTACATAACTTTCGTCCAGGCTCTGATGGAAAGAGCAGAAGGGGAATTCCAGTTTTTGGCTATAACCTTCTTGGCCAACAATGTACCTAACAATGTACCCAACCCCACCAGCATCCTGCTGGATGGAGAAAACATGTGATCAATAGTGCTGTATAATAAGGCAGGCCCATACTGTGTGGTAGAAATCCCTTCTGGGCTCCTGGTATCAATTGCATGTAGGTGAGGGGCAGACCTGAGCTTTCCAGAGATGGTAGGGTGTGAAGTAAGTCTGATTGAGAAACTTAAATTGTAAGAGCCAAAGCTGTGCAGAGATTACTAAAGTATGGGGTGCCATGCAGGCATTCCAAGAGTCTACTTCACCTAGGGGCCCCACCGACTTCTCCCACTTCACCCTTGGGATTTCCAGAAGGTCACGAGAATGTGCAACCAGGGTTTAATAGATCTGTGAAATCGCCCCTTTTCCCAGGGGACTTATAAGTACTCGCTCCTCAAGTGGACTATATTCTGGTACCTCCCACAGCTGCCCTTGATACTTGGAAAGAGAATGCCTAAGTTGTAAGTAATGAAAAAAACGGGATTTATGCACATGAAAGTCGGACTGAAGGTCTTGAAATCATTTAATATGGTCTCTGTCCCATACATCTCCCAAACGCAACACCCCAATATGGTCCCACCTTGAAAGCCTTTGGGGTTTGCCACATGTTCCAGCCAGTGACCTACACATAGGGGAGTCTCAAGCATGAGCCTGCGGTCCTAACCAGTCCATCACAACACCAGCCTCCACACTGGGAATACCTCCTTGGTCAGTTCCGGGAGAGGTGTCGGGGATACCCATCATGTTTTATGGTCCGAGTATGGCTAACTCTCCCTGGTATGCTGGGTCCTCCCAGCCCCCATATAAGCAGTCATTCACTATCAGAAGGTGTGCCACCCAGTAGTACAGACGGATATCCTCCATGGCAAGTCCCTGTTATAAAGGCGCAGTCGCAATTTCCAAATGCTACTCTCGGGGTTTGCCCATATGAACTGTCAAACAAGTGCCGCCAGGGTTTTGAACCAGGACTGCGGAACATGGAGGGGAAAGTTCTGAAGAGCATAGAGCAGCCGCAGGAGGATCATCATCTTAAAGAGGGCTATTCTGCCCATAAGATTAAGGGGCAGATTGCCCCATCAGGTCATATCCTCCCAGGACCTACGCAGCAAGGGGTGGAGGCTGAGACTCCAGGTGAGACGGTGTATGGGGAGCCCCAGGTGCCAAGTCTCATCTTGTCAGTCACCCTGTAGGGGGCCCAAAAGGGATTTGTCCCAATTAACATGCGGGCCAGAGGCTGAATTGAAAGTATTCAGGATGTGGATCAAGCAAGGGCCAGTCTCTGCGACCCAGGAGAGAAACAATAGGATGTTGTCCGCACATAGGGCAATCCTGTCTTCTGTTGCTAGCCCCTAATCAAAGTCCAATACCCGTACCTGTACATAACAATATGCACCCAGGCCACCATGGATATAAAGATTTTGTACACAAATGTACCCCAACAAGAGGCTCTCAAACTATTGGAAGAGCTCTTAGAAACAAGACCACGTCTTGAAAATAGCCTGGCATCAAGAATTTTGTCTCTGCTTTCAACAAAGTAAAAAGGACCTACTGAAAATGTGGTTAGGGTAGTCCACAGGAACTTTTACCTCATTGGTTAGGGAGTACCAAGGAGTCACCCACTCTATCTAGTGCCAGCTATAAATGTGGCACACCCAAGGTACCATCCTCAGAACTCTTTCTGGACCAACAGAAGAACAGAAGAGGACTGCTTCTGAACCTGCTACTCCTTCCACCCAGGACAAAGAAATGGACTCCAAGGGCCAGTTGGGTGACCTCTTGTGTTGCTACAGGGGTACAACAAGCAGCAAGAGGTCATTTTCCTGGGAATTCCATGCTGACAAGTGGCAACTAGAATTTGGACTCGACTTTGCTGGTGGCCTCTGTTTGACACCCTGAGAGTCTCTAAGATTTCTTCTGGAAAGTTCTTTTATGAAAAGAATGATAGGAGTGCATCAGCGATGTGTGCCGCAGATATCAACACCCAAAAACTTCCAGATGTCATATGACATAATCTAACTCAAGAAGGAAATATTTATGACCTCATCCAGATGGTTGCAACAGTATAATCAATTCCATCCTTATTCATTTGAATGGTGTTTTCAGAATAGGTAATGGTTAAAGCGGTGTCAACAGATGTGATGGGAAATTATCTTCCAACAGACAGAACACTGTTGGTAATCCTTAGTCAAATTCGCATAAAATTTGTTGCTGTGTCTTCTCTGCTCCTTGGAGCCCCCATTATGTGACCATCAGATACTAAAGAAGTGCAGTCTGAACTTTTGAGGAATTAAAAATTGCTTCAATTTGTTCTGAGGTACTCGTTGACAATGTAAACATTTTTCTCACTTGAAATAAGGCAGAGTGGTGGGTCACCTGGGTTATCTTCTTTTCTATTTTAGGTAATTGTGTAGTTTAGAACCAGATCATTTTCTTGTACATCCCTAAAAGTGGTTTGCTGATTGATTCGCCAGTCAATTGCTTCATCATACCAACTGCCTATAAGAAATAATCAGCTTTCTCTCTTTTTCTTTTTTATGATTTTACTTTTCTTTTCTCCTGTTTGATGGCCAACCTTTGACCTGAAATTATCTGTAGCAAATGGGGCTTCTGAAAGTCAGATCCTTGTTATTTCAGTAAGGGAAAAAGAAGTGTTTGAAATGAGGGATTTTAGTTCCCAGTACAATGATTTTGGATAAATGAGGAACTCCCCCTACCTATATGTCATATGTTTGACTTTTTCTTGTTAGACCTGACATCTTTGGTATGGTATTGCCAAAAACATTTTGCCTACATCCATCCAGTTTGTTGAATTCATTTTTATTGGCTTTAGGTCTCTGTGCACTTTACCACTAACCAGTGCACAAGTGCCTTAAAACATGGTAAAATTGGACTACACCAAATTGGCATATTTAATTTACTTGTAAATGTAGTACATGAATCCAGTGTCTGTAGATTAAATGCTACAAGAGGCCCAGCAGCTCTTGTTGTGCCACCCACTGAAGTAGCCTTTTAAAACATGTCTTAGACCTGCCACTTCAGCCTGTAGTGCAGTTTTAAACTGCCATTTCGACCTGGCAAACCTACTGTCAGGTGAAAACCTTCTGTTTTAATACACAGAAGTCACCCCTAAAGTAGCCCACAAAAGCTCATAGGGCAGGGTGCATTGTATTAAAAATAATAGAAAATAGGACTTTTGGAGTTAAAGTTTCCGTTCTGGCAGAGAAAAACTCCATAAGTCTCCCATTGACTAAAACTGAGTCACCATATTTCATTTGTTTTTTAGAGTTTTATATAGCGCGAAGTAGACCTGAGACATCGGGTATCAGAGCGCTTCTCATGAGCACCAGTTTCGTTACAGAAGGACACATTCATTTTTGTTAAGCATGGGGAGATTAAGTGATTTGCCCAGAATCACAGGATGTTGAGCGTCATTGCCGAGACTCGAACCCGGTTCCCCAACTTCGAGGTCGACCGCTCTAGGCGTAAGGCTACATCCTCTCCCCATTTAATGAATGATGACTATTGATTGGGGGCATTTAACGTTGTGGTCTTTACACTCAAATGAATTGTAATTAAAAATACTCTTTAATGGTAAAGTCAGATTTTAGGTCACAATTCTGAAAAAGCCACTTCTAGAAAGTTGTCACTTTGTCTTAACCATTTGTGCCTTCTGCTAGTGTCGTGGGTGACAGGACTGTGCATGGGTGTGCTGTCGGGGTTTGTGTATTCCTCACAAACAGTGACACAAAAGGGCACTAGGTGTGGGCAGGATGAGTCAACCTGCGTGGATGGCTGGGTGCAGAGCTGTACCTTGCCTCACTGAACCTTCAAAGGGCTTGCCTCCAGTACACACAAAGAAGAACTAGTCATTTGTCACCCCAGACTTTTTGGAGCCTTGACAGGGGAAGAGAAGAACTTTCTAGTACCAGATGAGGGGGTAGCATAGGGAATCCCCGCTTCAAAGGCTGGCATGAGGTAGAAAAACAAGACTTCTTGAGCGACTCACCAGTGCACTTCTGGACATGAGGACATTACAGAAGAAGGGCTGGCTTGCCCCCCAAAGGACTGCCCTGCTGCTACCAGAGAACTGCCCTACTGCTTGGGGACTGCCTTGCTGTCTGAGAAGGAAGACTGGGCCTGCTCTCTTCATCTCAGGCTAACCTGAGTGACACCAAGGGTCAGTTGGCTAGCCTCCTTTCTGAGCTTCAAGGACACAACAAGCTCTAGAGGCCTTCTTGCAACTGCCCAGCTGCACTGGACCTGCCTGAGCCCTGCTGACCCTTTCTGGCATGAGTTCCTGAACCCCAAGAGGTGTCTCCCCAGGTTCTGGACCCTTGGCTAGCATCAGTTGAGGCCCTTCTGTAAAGAGAGGTGACATCCTGTAGTTTTGAGCTCTTTGTGACTGTGAATTGGTCCGTTCGCTCTGAGACCCTGCCACCCACAATGACAACCAACGCAAAGCTCCAGTGAGCCCAACTCTTTGCGCTACAGCGACCACCAGTGGCGTTAGCAACATGAAATCTGCACTTCACAATATAGGAATGAAAGCACACAGTGATTGCCGATGCAAAGGCCCAGAAAACAGCCGTCCACAACACCCGACTGGCTCTTCCAGCTACAGATATGACAGCCCACGCTCCCTGCCCTGCTCATCGTGCTACAGTGACGACCATTCACAATGCTCTCCGTGCTCCTTGCGGCCTCCTCCACCGCGAGCGAAACTCTTTGTGACAGACTTTGAGAAGGTAACTTTTTCAGCTGGATTAACCTAGGCCCTGTATCCGACCCGTGCTCCGTTTCGGTCGGCCTGAACTTGCGACTTTCCCCCGATGTAGCACAACCGGATTACTGCGAGTTGCACTTTGTGCTTTTATGCACTATATCTATTTAAAACATTACAACTGAATATCTCAGGTCCTTCTGATTGTATTTTTGCCTATCCTGGTATAATTTAATGTATTAAAAGGTACTCTGTTTTTTTTAATTGATGTGGGATTTTGTTTGTGTTTTCACTTTACTACTGTTTGTGTGCTGCATAAATACTATACACTTTGCCTCTAAGTTAAACCTGACTGCTTTGTGCCAATCTACCAGAGGGTTAAGCACAGATTAATTATGTGTTTCAGTCTGATGAGGATTGTGGTTGTTGCCTGAGTGGGGCTTGTAACTCCTTCAACCAATAGTTCAATTTCTTACACTTATCATAAGAGATGCATCAGGAGTGGGATCAACCTTTGTGTGCCCTTGAATACAGATAAAAACCGAGGAGGCCCGTTTGATCCTGAGGGGCATAAATTAGGCTAATCACAGTCTGCAGACACCAACTTTCAACCAGATCTTTTGTAGTTTTCCCATGATTACTTACATCTTATATATAAGATTGCCCTGGAGACTCAAGTTCCTCATGATGTACCCCGCCACGACAATCTCTAAGGATTTAGGCTTGTTCCAATGTTGACAATTATATGCATTATGAACCTATTCTGCACACCCAAACTATAGTGGTCCCATGGGGCTATAATTCATTTTCCTAGGGTTCTCTCTGCTGAAACATTATAACTTTTACTTCTTCTGTGACCTATCATCTTTTTGTCTGGATGCACTCTAACCCCGACTGGGAGTCAGAAGAGGACCCACTTGATGTTATTAAAAATGACTAAAACATACGTGTAGCACTAATTTAAATTATTTTAATTATTACAAAAATGATATGACATTTATTTTTAAATTTAAAAAGTTATTATAATGTATAATAAAATATGTTTTTATCTATATACATTTTTAACATTAAATTACAGGTATATATACATTTTTTTAAAGTCTAAACAAATTAATTTATTTTAACCTTATTTCCTATGTGATTCCATTTTCAGTCCCTGCCTCCATTATTTTCTGAGTGTTGCAGTAGCAGTGGTTGGCCATGTGTGGTGCCGCTCTTACTCTAGATCTGAGCTGTGGTATCTTTATAACTGTTTTGAGAGCTTTTAGGCTGTAGTAGTTTAAGTAGTGTAGTTTGTGAATAGATATGAGCTTCGTCTTTTGCAGATAGGTGCATGCCCCTCCCTAAATCACTCCTTACTCCTCCATTGCCTCTCACTTTTTTTTAGTGCGTGTTCCCCATTTTTCAGCCACTGCTCCTCCCCCTACATTTTCTACTAAAACGTACAGCTAAGCATGTGGAAATCTGCACAATCGGGCCGGAATGTCAGCACAGAAAAGACAGGAGAGGTCTCCTCATGTAGGTTTGTGAATAGCAATTTGTAGTACATGAGTAGTACTACTAGCATTTTGTAGTACATGAGTAGCACTACTAAACGTACTACAAAATGAAGCTTGTCAATAAATCCCAACATTTTAAAATTACAATACATACTCAAACAAAAATATTATACGTTAGCCATAGATTTGTAATACACAATA
This sequence comes from Calotriton arnoldi, assembly GCA_963921515.1. Taxonomy (NCBI): domain Eukaryota; kingdom Metazoa; phylum Chordata; class Amphibia; order Caudata; family Salamandridae; genus Calotriton; species Calotriton arnoldi. Next base: position 249,592 of record CAWUFW010015549.1, on the reverse strand, counting down.
TTATTGATACGGTAATATGCCATGTCACTAGTGAGCTCATTTATGTCATTTGGAGAACTTCTATTCAATGAAGGGTGAGATCATGAGCATTGCATATGGAGTTTCAGAAGCAAATTTACAAAGGCATTTATCATCATTCATTTTTATGGAGATTAAAAATGCTAATACACATCTCAACACATGAAGATGTTAAAAAGTGAGCTTTAGAGTTTGCAGCAATTAGGGGGATTGGAGAAACTTCTAAGTTAATTATGACCCCCAGGTTTCATACTGCATGATGGATGCATTATGTTTTAAAACATGTACTTGCAAAATCACTTTAAAAAGTGAGTTTAACAATTCCTAAAAGGGCGAGGCGTAACGCGCTAAAGCTGCTGGAGCTGCTATAGATGCTAAAGTTCTAAATAAGAATTTGGGTTCATTGTGAGCTTTTGCCATTGTAGTTAATGATATTTGTTTCTTTCCTGCCCTCTCCATGTGGAAATTCTTCCTACGCTTTGGAAGAAATTAATTTTATCTGCATTCTGGTGTCTTCTTCTCCATGATGTTTCTAGTTTTCTTAGAAGTATTTTCTCCGTTTTAGGAGTAGATGCAAACCATTGACGGTTTACAAAACTCAGCATAAGTTTTATCAGTGTAAGCTGTACTAGCTTGTTCAGAGTTGAGAAAGCAATCTTGTTAAGTGAGTGAAGGCAGGAGGGTTTGCTTTTAGACTATCCAAATCCACTACTGAGCACACTATGCACTATCACTGCAGTGGCTGGTGACAATTTAGTTGCCATAAAGCTTCTGTCCCCCTGGATTATAAAAGACACAAACAATTATCAGATCAAATGACCAGAAGTGAAAGTCTACTGCTAATGTCTCCAGGAAATTAAAGATCAAATCTAAAGTGTGGCAGCTTTAAGGGTGTGGCTTTGAACTAAAAGAGGGAATGTTTTGGAATGAGCCTGCTCTATAGGGTCACCACAGCTTTTTGCCTTCCCTTGCCTTCCTTTACAGAACCTGTTTTTGTTAACTTTTAGGACACTCTTCACTTTTTGCCTGCTAATCAGTGGCAATGTGAGTGTGCTCTCCCTTGAAAAGACGATAAACTTGGCCTACACCTGAGTGTTATATTTAGCTTGCTTGTAAGTTACTAATGTAAGGCACTAAATGTACCCAGGGCCTAATCTACTAGTGGGCTGCAGCACTCATTTTGCAACTCACTAGTGTAGCCTTGTAAAACATGTCTCAGGCCTGCCTCTGCAGCCTTTAGTGCAATTTTAAACTGCCTTTTTGACCTGGCAAAATAAATCTTTTGGCAAGCCTAAAATGTTCTTTTGAATAATTATTATTCACCCCCTAAGATAGGCCCTAACGAGTCAATGGACAGAGTACATGGTGTTTATAAAGTAGGACATGTGTATTTAAGTTTTTCATGTCCTGGCAGTGAAAAACTCCTAAAGTTGTTTTTCACGGTTGTAAGTCCATATCATCCAACACTGGGTTCCCTTATTACACTTACTAACTGATAAGTTCAGATACAGAAATGCCTCTTCCACTCCAATGAATTGTATTTTAAAATCCTCTTTAATGGTAAAATCGTATTTTAAATTAATATCCTGAAAATTACACTTTTAGACAGCTGGCTCTTTTCTGCTAAACCAAATGTGCCTTTCTGTCAGTGTTCAGAGGTACATGACTGTGAATGGCTCTAATGTAGTGTTTTGTGTATTCCTTTCAGAGATTTGGACAAAAGGGTCTGGGGTGTGGGACATGGTGTTCATCTCCTCAGCAGGATGGCCTGGGGTTTGTACTTAGACTTCCTGAGCTTCAAACGGTAGCCTCAGGGGTTGCCCAACTCCTTCCTGTCTTCTAAGGGCTGCCTGCCCTTCCACTGATAAATGCAGCTCACACCTAGCCTTCTCTACCTTTTGTTACACTGAAGAGTTGGAGCCAAACAAAGGAAAGGGGGAAGGTTAGACATAGGGGGCATCCTCCACCCACAGGCTGGCAATGCGAATAGAAGTGGCACCTTTAGAACCTCTCATCAGAATGCTCATGGACGTGTGGAAGGTTCAGAAGGACTGCCCTACTATCTGAAAAAGGCATACTGGGCCTGCTTGCCTTGAACCCAGGCTACCTGGAAGCGACTCCAAAGATTAGTTGGCTGGCCTTCTCTTTGAGCTACAGGGACACAACAAGCTTCTAGAGACCTCCCTGCAACTGTACAGCTGACCAGCACCAATTGGACCTGCCTGAGCCTTAGTGCTTTGCTGGAGGGAGTCCTGATCCCCAGGAGGTGCCCCTCCAGGTACTAGACCCCTGGCTGGCATCATCAGACTTTATATTCCTCCTGCCCCAAAACCACAAGCCCTGATCTCCAGATGCAGATCCAGATGACTTTATGCTTGTTGCTACTGCAAATTGACTCCTTGCATCACCCAACGACTGTCCACAACACCTGCCAATGTGAACCTCCAGGAACGACTTGCTCTTCTCGTCGGATCCAATATTCAGCACCAAAGGCAACCGTCCATGTGTACCATCTGTACAAAACTCTAGTGATAACTGATCCTTGGCACGGGACAGTGACCATCCATGACAACCAACCTGCTCCTTTCACTGACAATGGTCTTCTCACATCGACCTCCATCGACAAGCTCCATGGCAGCTCCCCACATACACTTTAACACAGAGATGGTAAAATCTTCAGTAAGGTGAACCTGGTCCCTGCCAGCCTGAACTTGTGACTTCACTCCTGTCCAGTGTGACCAAATACCACAATTGGCACTTTGTGTTTTTTGGCTCTATTTTCACTAGAAACTTTAAACAAATTTGACTTCAGTTCTGCTATTTTGATTTTTGTTGTTTTGGTGTCGTTTATAGAATGAAAACTTCTTTTTTTCTAAATTGGTGAGGAATTTTTCTAGTGTTGTGTTTTTTTTATTACTGTTTGAGTGCTGCATAAATATTGCACATTGCCTCCAACTTGAACATGACTGTTGTTGTGCTGCGTTACCAGAAGATTAAGCACAAGTTTAACTAGTGACTTTTATGATTCACCCTAACAAAGATTGTGTTTATTGTTTTTGCGGGTCTTCCACCCCTCTAAGCTAATAACCACTTTTTTATAGAGTGTAATTGAAAATTATTTGACATTAAAAAATTGTTTTTGTCTCTGCCCAAATATTAAACTAGCCTATTAGTACTAACTCATCATAAACAGAAGATTGATTTACCATAAGCTCATCAAGCCAAGATTAATATTCATTTGAGATTTCATGTGCTGTTGATACACAAGGATCATGCCTACTTGCTTTTTGTCTGGTGACTGCAGTCTCAGAATAATAGTGCCTGGTTTTTTAAATTTGTCATTGCTTTGTGGTTTAATCATACAGTCTTTTGAACAAACCATTGCCACTCCGCCACCCATTTTACCTACTCTATTGGATTTAAAATGTAGAGTTCACTGAGGACTAGGTTCTCAATTAATGATAAACCATTTGATGTCCACCATGTTTCTGTTATGCATAGCTGATCAATTTTACTAGAAGTTGTGGGGGAAATTTAAGAACAATTACTTTGCCGTTGATTAAGTATTAATTAAGCCAGCTGATAGAATATTTCTGTCTTTATTATCTTGCCTATTATTGCACCAGAAATAGGATTCAACCTGCTGGATGGGAATGTTATGGGACAACGTTTGATTGTGACTGCTATAATCTGTTCCCTTACCTGATGAGAAGGCATGAAGATGTCAAGTAAGGCGACCCCACTGCAAGTTAGCAGCATGGGTGGTCCCGTTTCCTGGGCAGTCACTTATTCGAGCAAATGGGCTTGCCTTAGGTGTGCCCACTGTATGTGTCTGCTACGCGTCTGGACCGAGACTACCATAAGAATGTAACAGAGGCCTAAGATGTTAGGTATGTCGCATCTCCATGCAGAAATGCCGTAAAACGAGCCGAATTAATTAGCCAGCCAATTGAAGATAATTAAATTAGCAAACCAAGATAATCCGAGTGCCAGGAAGCACATTTAAGGGAAAGACCATATACAAAACGAAAGTTTAACAAACAAAATAAAATTAGTTTAAAGTGCAATCAAACCTCATTGCTGGATTTTTGTAATTAAGTCTACATGCATCTTCCAGAAAACTCAAATAAAAGCCTACAGGTTACACAGAATTCTGCCACTAGGAGTCTTTGGAACAAAACATTGATACCGTTTCTGAAAGTCTGAAGGCATTGCATTGTGTCAGTGATCTTTAAGGTAGTAGAGATAATGCACCGGAGCGTCTACCTAAAATCAGCCATCTTTTCTAACCAAGAACTTCAAAATATATATCCTTAAACATCCACCACTGTCAGCCTGGCACCTTCTGTTTGAGGCCCGCACATTCAGGCGCGCTAAAATGTGTAACATCTTTGAGCTATCAGCGATCAGTACTGTGGAACTCGCTTACTCTTAAAATGCGTCTTGAAATATTTCTAATTTATTTGATTTTAGAAAACAATGAAAGCGCATTCATTTAAGCTGCTATATGAGGCACTAGTCTGTTTCAGCTTTACCGTGGTGGCAGAGGATGCCAGTGGAGATGGAAGAAACGGTGGCTATAGCTACGGAAGATTCCTATAGCGCGATCCTCTGGGTTGAGGGGAGTCCCCCACTTGCACTCGTTAAAGGTAGTTCAAATTGACACTTTGTTAATCAAGTTCTTTTTTCAATTGAATGTATTCAATTTTTTCATTGGTATTTATGATTGATAATCATAATTCCATCATTATGATAATTTTGTCACACTTTGTTCAATATCATAGTTTACAACTGCCCAATGCATTTGGGGCTGTGGCCCTTCATCAGGGGCTTGGGGGCATATCAGCAACAACTGGCGATAATTATCACTAAGCGCACTTAGCGCTAGGATAATTATCGCCGGCTATCGCTGGATGTTATCGCTGAGATAGCGCGCTAGCAGCGACGCTTATCTCAAAAGCGATAAAAATACCAGCGATAGCTACAAAATGTGCGATTATCGCTGGAAAACCAGCGATAATCGCACAGCGACAGGCGATACCTTGCTGATAGGGCAGGGTGGACTCAGCCATAGTATCCACCTTCCATTGGATACAATGGCTAAGTCAGATTGAGAGCAGGCGTAAGAAAAGTAGCGATAAGCGCGGTTATCGCTACTTTTCTTATCGCCATGCATGTTAGCGGGAAGTTTGTTGATAGGAGAAATGTCACTTAGCGACATTTCTCACGTTATTTCAGTGCGGAACGCCCACTTTGCATATTATTAGAGATGCAAAGCTGGGCGTTGAGGGAAAGGGTGCTAAGGCAAGGATTCATGCGATAGCGTGACCTTGCTGATAATGCGATAAAATTATCGCCGCTTTTCGCCCGAAAACGGACGCTAAAGCGGGGCCTTGATGATATGCCCCTAGGTTTCTCTAATAACTCAGTAAATTACATCCCCTGTGTCCTCAAGATGATGGTCAAAATTACATCGATAACCGAGTGTTAATCAGATCGGCGTTCTCTGTGAGGGTGTAGCCATCTGAGTGCGCTTGTCTACTTTACTTTCACCCATATAGCTACGGACGGACATCTTTTTTTCTGGAATTTGAGCTATGAACTGATGGAGAAATATTTTTTTACTATTCAACCGACCTGAATGATTTCTCTTTATGTACGTGGAGAGCAGGTAATGCGATTTTGCCTCTTGATTCGCTGTTTCCGACAAAAGTTACAGTTTAATTTCAATGAGAGTTTTACCTGTAGTGTCAAGAGAGCCTCCAGATAGGGTGCACACAGCGCTTCTATAAAATGACATTAATAACTTAAGGCAGCCAAATCACGCATCCGTTAATGCATGCGGAAAAACGGGCAAAATAGACATGGAACGTGGAAGAGCCAGTCCACTCGCTATGAACGGGGACCCTTTATCTCCAGCCTGTGGTACAGCCGTTTTTCTCTGCCCGTTCAAGGTTAATTATCGCCTGGGGTTACCACTTTCCCTGCTCCCGTATTCACTCTCATAAGTCATACCTTTATATATGTGCAGACACCACCTATTTAATTGAGATATGTACCTCTTTAGTGCTCAGTTTGTGCACGCAGTAAACATTCTCCTTTTGTGAATTGCGTTTGGATAGGTATGTTGGTGTCTATGCATGCAACAACATGCGATTCCCATTTACCAGTAGGTAGGGCAGCTACAGAGAAACGTCTCATGAATTGCCGCATGTTTGACCTGCTCTTGCCGTACAATTTTAAGCTGCCATTAAATCTGCTTCAAGCACGCCGTGGAATATGCATGCTATGTTATCTATACCTGCATGGTTTCAACAATGGTGCTATAAAATGTTTAGCTTAAGGAGGCAGCATGGTCCATTTTAGGGGCTTATTTACAAGCCACTTGCGCTACCCGTACGTCACTTTTCCCATGTTAAAAATGACGCAAAAGTGGCATAAGAGGCTTGTAAATATGCCCCCTTGGGGCATATTTACAAGCCTCTTGCGCCACTTTTGCGTCATTTTTAACATTAGAAAAGTGACGCAAAAGTGGCGCAAGGGGCTTGTAAATCTGCCCCTTAGTATTTACATGTCTGGGCCCTGTGGCCCATATGGTCTTTTTATTGCAGTGATAATTGTATCCTGAAAAAAAGTACAATCACGAAAAAAGAGAGGAAAAGCAAATTGATTCTACAAAGGATAACCTGTCTATTTGCACATACCTTCAGAAATGTAAATATGACCATAACCATCCAGGAAAATGAAGGAAGTTAATTTAATTATTCAGTAGCACGCGATTGGGTCCTAAAACATGTAAAGTGACCTGCATTTCAGCATTTACACTTTTACATATAATTCGGTGTGAACGGTTTTTCCTACAAGCAGAGGTAACCTAGTTGTTGCCCATCATCACGTGCATTCCTTTCTCATTATGGGAGATGGGAAGTATCACGCCCTGGAAAATGTGTTCTTTGTCCTATCTCAAAACACATGTGAAACGCGTTAAAATAAAACTTAATTAAAAGATCTGTTATTTTTTCTTTCTAATGTAAGGTGGCTGAAACCCAGACATATGTCTTTGTGTTTCAGAAGCCGATAACTGTAGTTGTTTCCGTATGGATTTGTGTTATAACATACCTGCGGGCAATTTTAATGTTATAGCACATCTTAAAGCATAACACATCATTTGCACTTTTCAACATGAAAATCGATGAACGTATAAAGGGTCTTCTTTTGAAATTCAAAAATCACATATGATTACACACCTAATCAGCTGCTTGCTAGCTCGTGAAATGTTCAAATTAGCTGCACAGAGAGTGAAAATGTGCCCCTCACTTGTCCTTGTTATCAACTTGGCAGACTGACTCTTTAATGCCCTTGCATATTACATCAGCTAGTAGAGGGAATTTAAGGCATAATGTACATGAGACCTGATTACAGGCTGTTATTAACTGTTTGTTTGCAAAAAGGCAAATACCATGAACGAAGAAAGTATATTTTTAAATTTCATTTAGTGGGTTATATGTGATGGCAAAAAGCGACCTTAATATAATGAAGGGTTTAGAACGTTTTTTTCTTTTAAATAGTGTTTTGTCTATCTTTGCTATGCTTATGCTGCCTGCCATCAACATAATATCAGCCCACAAGGTGACGGGCTGTGTTTGAAGCTAGATGCATTTTTGTGATGTGCACCTCATGGTAAAGTAACAAAGGGCATATTATCAATAGACGGCGATAAATATTGCAAAGCGCGCTTAGCGCTTTTTTATTTATCGCCGTCTATCGCTGGAATGTATTGCCAGGTTAGTGCGTTATTAACAACGCGTATCACTGAGGCGATAAAAATTCCAGCGATAGCGGGGATATCGCCGTTTTCCATGGAACAACGCTGGTTTTCCAGCGATGTTCCATGGGAAACGGCGATATCCTTGATGATAGGGCCTGTGGTCTTAGCCACACAATCCACCTCCCATGTTAAGTATGCCTTAGTCTGGAATTTAACAGACGTTAAATTCCAGCGTTAAGGCCCAGTTAGCGCGAAAAAAATCAGCGCTAAACCGGACGGGGCTTTATTGTAAATACAGCGAAGCACCGTCAGCGATATTTTATAATGTAGTTGTAAGGGGCACGCCTACCTTGCATCTCATTAGCGATGCGAGGTGAGGCGATAGGAAACCGGGCGCTAAGGCAAATAAACACGCGCTAGCGTGTCCTTGTTAATAAAGCAATAGAATTATCGCCGCTTTTCGCCCGAAAACGGACGCTAAAGCGGCGATAATGTTATCGCCAGCCCTTGATAATATGCCCAAAAATTTACAACCCTGATTGTATATTAGTAGTTTACGCTAGACACTCAGGGGCGGCTTCTCCGCTATGGCAGAGGAGCAACGCCATCCCTGCCAGCACCCTCCAAAACAAGGAAAATAAAGCTATAATAAAACAGGTTTAAAACCTGTTTTATTATCGTGTTATTTTCCTTGTGCCGAGTCTTGGGGTTGGGGCCACAGTGAAGACAGGAACTGAGGGGAGTAGAAGTGCACTCCTTTTACTGTGCATGATGGTTTGGCCAGCCATCTCAGGCCGGCCAAACCGTCATGCACTGTGAAAGCTCTCTCCAAACCAGCAATGCAGCTGGGATGGAGAGAACAGGCACAGACTCCCAGTTTGTCCTGGAATGCAAATCGAGGGCCCTCAGGCTAATACTGAAGCTGCTTTCATGCATGAGAGCAGCTTCAGAATTGGCTGCAGGGCAGGCTGGAAGCCTGTGCCTTCCTGCCGTGAAGAGGAGAGCAGCAGAAGAGCGTTCTGCAAAATTTCACCTTAAAGATGTAGGATGTCCGCCGCTCCCACCACATGCATTCTGAAATCTCTTCGTGAGCAAACACACCATATATTTTGCCTTTGTACTTTGGTGTAGGTCCTGCTCTCGCACTATGCTAGAGATCCTTGTGAAATATTTATGGCGCTACAGGGACAAAGCATGGATAGAAATTGAAGCAATCACTGACTGGCTGAAAACGAGAGCTGAGAAGGATGATATCAAAACCTTTCTTGACAAAATGAAGGTCGGTTTAGAAAAACTTAAAGAAGAAATAAACTTAAGAAAACAAAGAAAATGCAATTGATATTGTCAGGACTATGAAAAGTGCTGGAAATTTGCATTCAAGAAGAAATAGGATGCCCTTCAAAAACAGACCACAGCAAATGATTTGAAAGCTGATGAAATGCCAGTTCAGATGATGCATCAGAAACGGAAATTCTGTCTGACATATCTGTAACAGGTGAGAGCGCTCGATCAGAAGTTGAAGGACATTTTTTAGAGGAGTCCCGGCTTCTAAGAATGGGTGTGGAAGAGCATACAGCAGAACGAGAAGGGCAGGGGAAGAGGAGCCAAGAGGAGGGGGAAACAGAGGAGGACGAGGCTACGGCAGAGGAGGAAGAGGAAGAGACAGAACTACTACAACCATCACAACAGCATCTGTAGCAATAAAACAAGCCCTTGTGGGAAATGGGAAGATGGGCCAACAACCACCCCAATGACAGGTATGCAAATGAAAGTGACCTCCATCATTTTTTAACCTGTGCAAAATAGTCCTCAATGATGAACAAATATCTGCTTTCAGCTTCTGACACTCCTTTTGCCCTACCCAAGGATTCAACTATCTTCAGACTGGCTTAAACTTATTCACGTTTATAAGAAACTTGAAACTTAGAAAATGGCATGCTTTAAAATTGACATCCAAGGCTGATGACTGATAAATCTAGATCTCTTGGGGTAAACACTAATCACACTTTTGGGGATGTAGACTTTCTCACTGGCCTCCATGGATTGGAGAATGAGGACTCAAATAATGTACAAAACACTAACATTGAAACTTTTCTGTATAACTTGAGTATTATTTATGATAAATCTCCCCCATGTAACTTCAACCAACATCCACTTTCCTCTGCTAATGCCCGATGATGCGATTGACACATTTCATGAGGTGACCATTCGTGAGATAAAAAAAGTTGAGACCGAGGAGCCACAATAAATCTTGGAACTTTAAATGGGATCAGAAAAAGCCATTGAATCTCTTGCTCTTGATGAGGATATTGTGATCACCCCCACCGATAAAGGGGCAACATTGTCATGCCAATCGGGGAATTGTCTGTAAAAGAGGCTTATAGACAATAAGGTGACACTGAATATTATATGGCCATAACCGAAGAGAAAGATAATCAGACTCTTGCAAGATTTTGGTGCATGTGGTTAACTTGGAGGGATAAGGGTATATTTGAACAGGAGGAAATTGAGTACCTAAAAACAGATCATCCTTTATTGCCTGTGCTATATTTATTACCCAAAATCCACAAAAAATCCAATGATCCCCCTGGCAGACCAATAGTCACTTCCAGAGGAAGCGCCCGGGAACACACGTCCAAATATGTTGATAATTTTCTCAGGGAATCTGTGTACACCTTTCAATTATACATCAAAGACGCAAAAGATTTTTTGACCAGCATTGAGAATTTTGTAGAAAAGGATGATTACATCCTGATGACTCTTGACGTGTGCTCACGCGACACCTGCATTAATCATCAAAATGGTATTCAAGCACGTAAGCACTTCTTCAGAGCTAGACCTGTACACTATTTTACACACAATGACAAGCTCCTAGATATGCTTCAGCATTGCCTCACTAACATATTTTATTTTCATGGCCTCCTCTATCACCAACTGAAAGGAACTGCAATGGACACCTATTTTGCCCCCAACTACGTGAATCTTTTCATGGGCTGGTAGGAGGAGCAGGTGTCTATCACCTCTGATAGAGCTGATGACATGGTAAAAGCTGCTGTATGGTTCAGTTTTATCGATGACTCATTTATTGTTAGGAAAGGCACTGAATAATCAGCTCTAGTCTTTGTGAATAAATTGAGGAGTAACAGTGATAATATTGATTTCACATGCACCACAAACACAGATAAAATTTAATTCCTTGAACTACTTGCTGAATTTAAAGACAATAAACTGCAGACTAGCTTGTTTGGAAAACCTATTGCTTTACGCCCTCAGTAGCCATCCCAAAACTCTAAAATGTAGCTTGTTAGAGTGAGATGCCAGCCCGTGATCCCACAACTTTCACAGACAGAAATGTGAGGAAAACATGATTTATTTGAGCTAAATTTGAGGTTTGCAGCCGATTCTAGGTAAGAAAGCATTAGGGAATCTACGCAAGCCACACCCCTCTGAATTCCCGTAGAAAACATGTTGGAATGCATTAGTGGCACACCACACTTTAGTCCCATGGGTATCTAATTTACGAAAATATCTACATTTGGTATCATTTTTCCTAGAGACAATGTACACCTTGGCAGAGAGAGACAGAAAAGGCAAATATTACTGCCCAACTATCTGTTTCTCAGGTACACACATATACTGGTTGGATTTGGCACAAGGGTGAGTGAAAGGTTCAAAATGTATATTTTATTAACAAGAGATTTCAAAAAAATGAAACACACTGTTAATAATTGAAAGATCAAAAAACTGAACCAATGACTCACAGCTTGTTAGCTGTAAAGCTGTGACAAGGCGCCAACCGCTTTACAGGCCATAAACACACCTTTATTACGTAACACACACAAGATCATTCACACCACCAGCACATTACAACACTCACATCAACAGACAGCACCATTCAAGGGCCCATCACTTTCATACGTCCACATGACTGACACAGCAATCACACCGGCTGGCGGCTGACGGAGTGTGTTGACTGGCGTTTGGCTGGGAGCGTGTTTAGTGACCAGCAGCAAGTCACTACTCACACACTGCCAGCCAAATGCCAGCTCACACACACCGCCAGCTAAGCGCCAGCTCACACACACCACCAGCTATGCAGCAGTCCACCCACTCAACCTGCCAAGCGCCAGTCAATGCACAACACCAGCTGAGCGCCAGTCCACACACACCGTCAGCCAAATGCCAGTCCATGCATACCTCTAGCCAAGCACAAGCCACACACACCGCCAGACAAACACCAGTCCATGCACCCGTCAGCTAAACACCAGTCCACACCCACTGCCAGCCAAGCACCAGACTGTTCACACCGCCTGCCAAGCAGCAGTCAGATTTGTTTTGTAACAAAAAAGAAAACACAAACCGATTGAGAGTAGATTCAAACTATAACTACAAACACAACATCTCTAACTAAATACATCACACTAATGCCAAACGTGAAAACTGAACAAAAATATAAAATGATTCAGACAAGTCAGTTAACTTTTACATTCACCGTTGCTCCCGAAAATTCTGTTGCGTGTGGTACAATCTAAAGCATGTGGGCACACACAGCCCAGGGTTAGAAGGACAATCGGGGCAGTAGATGTGACTCTCCTTCCGCACACCTCTTTGAGTACCGACTCTACATATCCTACTGGGAAAGTCTTTTTTGGCCGTGGGAGGAATGTGATCAGGAAAGTGGCAATCTTTCAATCTAGCCACATCCTCCACCGCTGCACCCCCAAGAAATGTTGCCTGTTCTACTACAACAAGGCTGCCGATCACAGACTGCTGAAAGAGAACAAATGTCATCTTTGACTCTGGAGAACAGTCCTTGAATACAACAAAAGCATTGAAGATTGCTAAATGGAATAAATTGACTTTTTACACCAAACGTAAGCCTTACAAACAGCAGTGTAAGGTTCCAACCTCTGATCTACTCTATCTACACCTTCCATGTGCTTATTGTAGTCTAAAATGCACACATGTTTGCGCACTTCAGCAACCTGACCCCAAACAGTCACAACTGAAGTACTTTCATCATGGATGGTAGTCAGCATGAAGACATCTCTCGTGTCAGAAAATTTCACAGCTAGAAGTTAATCACTACGCAAGGCCCTGCATTGTCCTTTCTCAAGCTTTTTACGAACAAGTTCTTTTGGGTAAACTTTACAGATAGATCAGATTGTGCCACAAGCAACAGCATCCACTTTGAACAATTCCCTGAACAATCACACACCAGTGTAGAAGTTATCTACGTATAAATGGTGACCTTTGTTAAAATGTACTCCACCAAGTTCCCACACAGTTTTCTCACTAACTGCAAAATTGGACGACAACGAGGGGGGTCAATACTGGAATCCCTACCGGTGTACACCCTGAAATTATAGACATATCCAGTACTACTCTCACACAGCATATTCATCCTAATTCCATAATGTGCCCTCTTGCTAGGAATGTACTGCCTTAAAAGCAATCAGCCCTTGAACAGGACCAAAGATTCATCCACAGCTATTTCTTTCCCTGGAATATAGATCCCAGAAAATGTATCTACCAAGTGATCAAGGACAGGCCAAATAAAAAGAAAACAGTCACAATCAGGGTGATCTTGTGACAATGCTAAAGCATTATCCATAAAATGTAGCATCCAAAGAATAAGCAAATACTGATTACATTTCATGGTTGCAGGAAACATAGCCGTCGCCATCAGGGGACTAGTAGCCCCATATGGAGACAGCGACATCTTCCTTATCAAGCCCATCAAAAAAGTTAATCCCAAGAACTTCTTAAATTCATCCAGATTTGTGGGAGACCACCACCTAGCTCTACAGTAGGGCTTAAGTCTGACACTGTTGTCCATCAAATACTGTTTAGCATACAAATTAGTCTGGCCACTAATCTCATCAAAAAATACATTGTCCATAAACCACTGAAAGAAATTCATAGGCAAAACGTTTTCAGTATTCACTCCACACCCTGCAACACCACTAAAGGCAGGCAACTCAGGCTGCACTGTGTTTGGGGAAACCCACAGTTCAGCTCTTCCAATGGGAAGCCTTTCAGCCTCAGGCTGTAATCCAGATGCCTCTTGCTGCACTATCAGCACATCAGAGTCCTCTTCTAAAAGAGGCACTTCCTCTGCACTGAGAGTGGCTTCATCATCAGATGATTCCTCTCAAACAGAAAATTCACTGCCAGAATCCTGGTCTTCCTCCTCTGCCTCAGATGCATAGTCAGTCTCATAATCATGGTCAGAGGAAGACTCGAAAAGCATGTCAACAACCTGCTGAGCAGTCATCTTGTGGCTAGCCATAATCCTTACTAATAAAAGTAAGTTGACAAATAAGTCACCAATACCCAACACTGTGTAAAATAAGTAATAAACAAAGTGTGGCTTTATCAAACAAAAAGTACTGGCATATAGAAATTGCAAGGTAAAGTCAATCAATACAAAGCACACAAAGACATATGCTGTAAAACAATGCCACTCACTTGCCAGAGACAGCTATACTCACCAGCACATACTCTGCACACACACAGCAAGCACCAACGATATCCCACTAGAAAGGAAAAACAAAAGAAAATTACACACAAGACAACACAATACACATTGTGGACAAACACAAGGAGAATTTCACACACAATCTAACAGAAGCCCAATATGCTGCTATTATTACAGCATTTCTAAAAAATGCATTCATGCAGGGCAATGATACCCATTTGGAGTAAACAGTACAAAACCTTTTTCCTACCAAACACATGCAACTACACAAACTGCAGATCTACCAGTGCCGAAACCACAAACAGGAGTCACAGCAAAGGAAAACAAAAGCTTCACACTAGAATAAATAGGAGAAATAAAACATTACGATCACAAATGATGACAAGAAATAAAACAATTAACATTATAAAACACTATGAAGTCTGCCCATCACCATTCAAATGCCAGCCACACACCATTCAGCCAATCACCAGTCCATGCTCACCACCAGCCTAGTGCCATTTCATGCGCACTGCCAGCCAAGTGCCAGGTCACGCACACCGCCAGCCAAGCATCACTTCACGCACACTGCCAGCCAAGGGCCAGTCCACACACACTGCCAGTCAAGCTCTAGACTGCACACACCAAGTTCATGCAGACCATCAGCCGAACTCTGCTTCACACACATACGGAGAAACTTTCCCTGGTGTCTAGTGGTTTTATGCCCCCTTTGGGGCAGATGGGCCTAAAAATATGGCTGATCTGCCCCCAAGGGGTGCACAAACGGCCAAAATACATGCCCCAAAAAAGGGGAGCGATCCTTGCCAGAGGCCACTCCCTGACATATAAATAAATAAAATCCCTGGTGAGCAGTGGCTTTCTGCCCCTCTTGGAGGCGGATGGGCCTAAAACTATGGCTGATCTGCCCCCACAGGGGGCAGAAACTGCCAAAATACATGCCCTAATAAAGGGGAGCTGCCCTTCTCCAAGGGACTCCTCCCCAACATGCCCAAATAAATAAATCTCTGGTAGCTAGTGGCTTCTGCCCCCCTTGGGGACAGATTGGCTTAACAATATGGCCAATCCGCCCCCAAGGGGGCCAGAAATGGCCAAATATATAGCCCCTCAAGGGGAGCAACCCTTGCGGAAGGGGCCATTCCCCAAAAACAACAATAAGCAACTTCAAATATCCCTGGTGGCCTAGTGGGCATTCTTGCTGCATGATCGCGGCCCCACCCACGATAGTACAGCAGGAATGCACTTCAAAGAGACATTGAGGGAAAGGATAAACTCTTTCCTTCCCCCGATGCCTCTGTGCACTCCCCAAACCACCCCCCAGGAAGAGAAACTCACCTCTTCCTCCGAGGTGCGCTGGAAGCAAATGACTTCCAGCATCTCCAGCAGCTTCAAATGAAATCGGCGTGCCGCGTGCGCTGACATCAACAGATGCAGAGAGGGGTCGGGGGCAGTGGTGAAAAAAGGGAGACCCACAAGGATGTCCCAGCACTTGCCCCAAAGGTGGGTGCCAGGGCGAGGACGGAACCATTCTGTCCTTGGTACTGGAGGGGTTAAAAGTGATATCACTATCAGGAGAGAAGACCGATTCAGTATCCTCTGTTTTTTAAATGCTGCTAGGGGGTTGCTGCACTCCCTCCAGCTCCCCACAACTTTAAAAACATTGTTTGGTGGTGCCCCTGCCCTTTCTAGGGACATCACCAAGCTGCAATAAAAATGTGTGAACAGCACTCACAGAGCATTATGGGGTGCTTCTTCAGGGTGCAGTAAATAATAAATGAGCAGCTTCTGCTGCTCATTCACTGATCACATTTTTAAATATGTTTGTGGATGTCACGATACCCACCCGGGACACCCAATGTTTTAATTTTGTTTGGGGGCCACAAAGGAAGCCCCAGGACCCCTGCCGGATCCCAAGCTAGCACCCAAAGTGTGCACCAGTGGGAGTCGGCATTTATTTTCATAAATGGGTGCCCCAGTTCCCACAAAGTGCACCCACAACTCAAATCTTTGAAGGGGCTGCAATGGGAGCCCCACTGGCCCCGTGACCCCAGCTGGCTCCCCTTGCCGGAGCAGCCCTTTTTTCAACTATCTTTAAAAAAATATTTTACCCAGGGCACCCTCACCGCTGCCACTGGTGGGGGCTATTGGGGGAGCCCCAAGGTCCCTGTAGCCCTAGGCAGCACCATAGTTGGTGCTGGCAGAAGCCAGAACCTTTCCTTTACTTCCACCCAGGTGATAGCAGCAATTTTTTTTACTATCCCCGTTGAGCAGGAGCAAAGTTCTGTTCCCTGCCTGAGAGAGTGCAGCCAGGAAGCTACAGTGTCCTGGGGGCGGTCTCCCTAGGACATTGTTAAGTATTGGGCCCCAGGTAGTTATGTTCTCGGGGCAGATTCTGGCTCAGGGAGGGGGCGCACAACCCTCTCCCCTTTTTAAGGGTATTTAGACCCATGGGATGGGGTCCCTGGGACTTTTCTAGGCTCTGAGAGAGGGCTGTGTAACATCCCAAGAGAATAAAGCCCCTTAGACCAATCAGAATATTCTATATTTTGAAGTTGTGCTTGCAGGACTCTTGCAAGTGTCCCTTAAACCCAACTGTCTAGATATACAAATGTTTTTTACCCTTAATATCTCAAAAATACTGAATTGATTTACACCAAAAAAGCACACTTTTTGATCCAAGATCTAGATTCCTGACAAATTTGGTGCAATTCTATTCAGCCATTTTGGCTGTACCGCTGTCACTGACCATGTAATGAGTGACGCAATATGTGAGGTCATAAGCAGTGCATTGCGGGGGTGTAAGTTATAGTGACCGTATGGTTGAGGGAGTGGCTCTGTGAGTAGGTGTATGGATATGTGAGTGGCTGTGACACTGGATGTATGGGTGAGTGAATGGGTATGTGAGTGGCTCCATGGATGAGTGAGTGGGTGTGTGAGTGGAAGTGTGTGTGGTTCTGTGGATGATGTTATCAGTGATGTCATCAGTGATGTCATTTGAGATGCCATCAGTGATGCCATCAGTGATGCCACTGACCATGTCATGGGTGATGTAATATGTGAGGTCATAAGCAGTGCATTGAGGGGGCATAAGTTATAGTTAGCTCAGGTAACTATAACTGCTGAATTTCACTGGTTTTGCATGAGTGAAATCTGAGCCAAACTATAACATTCCTGTAAGCTTTGTTTTTTTCAGAGAATTTCTAAGGTTTATAAAATTCAATTTCCGAACTATAACATCTGTGTAACCTTAGTTTTTTTCAGTGAATATATATATATATATAAAATATAAATCTGCAAACTCCGCCCAGGCCTACCCAAGATCCTCCTCTCATGTGATAGGTCCCAGCCCTGACAACAGGGTTTAAAATTCTGGACCATGACATGGTCTACCATGAAATGATGGTGTCTATCTCTGGCTCAGTATTGGTTCAGGCAGTGATGATCATTTGTGGCATACTGTGGACATGATGGGTTTTGCTTCTGATGTAAGCCTAGGCCTAGCATAAGTATTGTAATTCATAGCATATTCTAGGAATCAGTGTCATGACGGTGGTGGTGACTTCAGTCATACTGATATTTCTGTCAGAGCGTGGGAATCCAAGCCAAGGTGGTATCCATGTATGTAACTTGTTTGTAGATGTATTTTATATTTCAAACCTAGCAAGGGGGCAACAGGGTGCAGCAGAGTAGGTGAGAAAATAGGATACAATTGAAGATAATTCACAATAAAGCAGAATGTAGGTTCCTATTGTGTGCAAAAGGTGTTCTCTTTGAAGGTAAGTGTGTTCAGTTTGTTTCTGAATTGAGATAGGATAGGAGAAGGTCTGATGTTAATGGAACTGTTGTTCCGGGTCCTGAGTTATTGTTTGCCATTGCCTTGCAAGAGACGCTTGGTGTCAGACCTGACATCTCTGGTGTGGTATTCCCCAATACTTTTTACCTTCACCCACCTATTTTTTGCTAAACTCATTTGTTTTGGTTTTCAGGACACTGTGCACTTAATCCCTGCTCAACGGGAATAGTAAAAGAGATAAAGTGCTTGTGCTTTCTCCCTTAAACATGGAAAATTGGGATACACTTAAGTGGCACATTTAATTTACTTATATAAATCCCTAAACCAACTATGCCTTTCTGCCAGTGTTCAGGTTGACATGTCTGTGAATGGATCTCCTATGGTGAATTGTGTATTCCTTCTAGACATAGGGACAAGAGGGCCTTGGGTGAGGGGAGGGCTGTTCCTCTTCTGAGTAGGCTGGCAATGGGGATTGAACTCAACCCTTCCTGAGCTTCAAAGGGTATCCTGCAGGCTGTACCCACACCCTTTCTGACTTCTAAGGCTGTCTGCCTTGCCACTGACTAGTGCAGCTGACACCTAGGCATGTCTGTCTTTGTTCCTCCTAGACAGATTGCAGCCAAGCCCAGGAAAGGGGGAAGGTTAACCAAAAGGTGTATCCTCACCCAAAAGCTGGCACTAGGTATAAGAATGGCACCCTCAGAAATTCTCATCAGAGCACTCCTGGACCAGTGCAAGAATTGAGCAATGGACTGCCCTGTTGTCTGAAGAAGGAAGACTTGACCTGCTTACCTTCAAGCTAGAATCCCCAGAAGTGACTCCAAGGGTCATTTGACTGAGCTCCTGTTTCAGCTATAGGAACACAAGTTTCCAGAGGCCTCCCTGTAACTGTCCAGCTGGACAGCACCTTGTGGACCTGCCTGAGACCTGCTGCTGGTCACTGCTGGAGTGAGTCCTAATCTTCAAGAGGTACCCCCCCCAAGGTCCTGGACCCTTGGCCTGCATCAGAGTGCACTCTTCCTACCCCAAAAATAAACTCCAGTGAAAATCCAGAAGTTTGGGGCTCTTTGCGACTGCGAGTGGGTTCCTCTCGTCAGCAATGATCACTGTGTCTTACGCTAATGCGCAGCTCTAGTGGTGACCTCCTCCCGCACTGATAACTGTTTTCTTGCAGCCAACACAAAGCTCCAGTGGAGGCTCCTCGCCTAGACTTGGGCTCAGAGAAGGTAACTCTCTACCAGGACGAACCTGGTCCCTGTATCTGAACCACGCTCCCTCGCGAACATCCTAAACTTGTGAATTTGACCTGATCCAGCCCAACCAGATACCCATGAGAGGCACTGGCACATTTTGGCACTATTCTCACCTTGAATTTAAAATAATTCATAGCTCCAAGTCAATTGATAAGATTTTTGTTGTTTTGTTGTCATATGTTCAGTGGTGGGATCTTGTAATTGTGTTTGTACAGTGGCACTCTGATTTGTTTAAAACCAAATATCCCCTGTATTAATATGGCATCAGAGTCAATTTTTAAAAAGTTGTCTTGATTAGCTTTTTTTTTTTTAGCTTCAAATCCTGCTGCATATTCGTACACCTGTGCTACTTGTGTGCAAAAATGGAAGGAGTCCCAAGCAACATTGAACGCCACACTGTGGAAGAGCTGAAACAGTTGCTCATGGAGAGGGGTCTGCAGATGAGAAAAGGCTCCAAGTATTGGGATAACCAGATACCCTTCATAGATTAGTAGGAAGCGCACTGGCTGCAATCAACAGCACAGGAGCAGGTCTGAGTATGAAATGGAGGAGGAGGAGAAGGAAGAGAACCTCCTGACCATGGCCCCAAAGGAGTGAGGAGGTCCCACAGGAGTGAGTTCCCCTGCTGGATCTAGAGTAGGTAACATTGTGGCCTCCTCCAACCTGCCCACTGAGGGTTTAGAGGACAGGAGGGCAGAGATACATTTGAAATTGCAGCTGGCCAAGTTGAAGCTAGCTAAATAAGAGAAAAAGGCAGAGCCCTGGAGAAGAAAAATGCTGAGACTGAAGGGCCGTGGAGGAAAGGAAATTTGCTTTGGAAGAAAAGAAAATATTGCTGGTTCCAGAGTTGAGTCAGAAGGAACTGTCCTTGAAGACTAAGAGGCTCACAGAGTCCAGTGAAGATGGTGGCATTGACACATTGTCACAGAGTTGGCTAGAGGAGGTAAAAGGGTCATCATTTCCAAGGACATGGTGCGTAGTTATGTGGTGGGGAAGATATTGATACATGGTTTGCAGTCTATGAGGTAGTCCTGCATATACATGGGTCCTACGGGAGGATTAGCGGGCTATTCAATGGAAGCACATGCTAGTTGTTGGGAGGGATACCCTGTTGACCTTAGACCTAGCTAACCAGATGGCATTTGTCCCCATGTCGGCATCCCTTATCACCAAGGTTTGTCTCATCCTAGAGAAATACCGCGTGAGGTTCAGGGGCAGTCACAAAGTTTCTAACCAGTCTTGGGTGGATTTTGTGGACTAATCCAGCAAAGCTCTGAATAGTTGCAAGATAAGTAGCGTTGATGGGTGGTATAACCTGATTTTAAGAGCGCACATGCTCAGTAATTGCTTTACAGAGATGTGCCAACACCCGAGAGACACCAGGCTCATGATAACCAGGGAGTTCGCAAAGGGGGCTGACCTCTGGATTAGAATTAGAGTGTCAAAGAAAGTACCGGGGGATCACTAGAGGGTTCCCATCAGCAGAAGGAGGGGTGGAAAAAGGGAAAACCCTAAACAGTTCTCAGAAAGCCCCAAAAGAGTAAATGAGTTCTCAAGGGAAGGATTACCAGTTCTATCCTGAACAAAAGAAAGGTGTTTTTTATAGGAAGAAGCTCTCATGCAACTTTACATTGAAGTCCTGTAACGGCTAACAGTATGGGCGCTTTAAGGGGGATCCCATCAGTGAGCACACAAAACAGCCCCCACTGGTGGGCCTACCTCCTACCTCAGAAATGAGTAGTGTAGTGCTTGGGGAGGAGGTTACTCAAGGTAGCATTGGGGGGAGTGCAGAGAGACAGTACAAAGGCTCACATGCCGGAAAACACTAAGAAATACAGGTAATGACTCACCATCAATGGGCAGGGGTGGAGGCAGTGAGAGAAACAAGAGTCTGTATGACTACTGTTAGGTGTCACCTGGTGACCTCAGAGCAGGTAATCCCCAATATAGTCTACCAGGTTGTGACTGCAGACAACTAGGCGAGTCACTATCTAGTGGCTCTGGTTCCCTATAAATGAGGGGGTCTCAATTTCCATAATGATAGCTGTGAGCCCGCCCATGCCTGTGAACTGTCTGCTGGAAAACACTAGCTGGATAGAGGTGGCGCTCCTGACCCACTTGGAGATGTTAGGATTGCCTTTGTGGGTGAGTGTGACCACATGGTCCATGTCAGCTCAAGAGCAGAGTAAAAAGGACCTGGAGACTGAAAAAATGGCCCAGATACATACCAAGAAGAGGCAGGACAGGCGACATGGGAAACCCACCCCATATGTTCCCATGGACTGGGAGGAGGCTGATCCAGAGGATGACGCCCCAGAGCCTATAGGGGAAGACATTGCTGCTCTGGGAGATCGTCCTGAACTAGCCGGATGGCAAGCGAAGGAGGCCCCTCCTGGCCAGTGTCTGCCAGATGTAGAAAGGGTGCCCAACTCTTGAGGGCCTATAGTGGCAGGCGGGAAACATCTATTACAACGCAGGCATTACATCGTAATGCCTTTACAACGCAGCCAATACAACGAATGTGCCATTACAACGCATGCTATTACAACTCATGCCACTACAACGCATGTGCCATTACAGCGCATGCTATTACATCGAGAATTAAGGTAAGTGTTTAGTAAAGTACTATGAAATAATGTATTTTATTTTAGTAGTATTGTATTTGATAGTAATATTAGAATTGTTTCCAAAACGATTAATTTTATATTTTTAAAGGGTGTAATTATCATTCGCTGACAGGGGATGCAGGGGAATTGGGGTTTTGAGTGGGGGAGTGTATTAATACCTTGTTCTTAATTTTAATACATGGGTATTAATGGATAATAAATGTAATATTTATTTTCAGCAATTTAATAATAATTAAAATTAATACTTATGAGGTTGTGACACCCTTAATCTGGCACAGGATGTAAGGGAATTAGGGGTTATGGGGGAGTGTATTACTACCCAGGCATTCATTATATTACCTGGATAGTATTGAATATTTTATTATTAATTTTTAGTAATTTAATAATAATTAAAAATAATACTTATGAGGGTGTGACACCCTTTCTCTGGAACGGGATGCAAGGGAAATAGGGGTTTTGGGCGGGGAGTGTATTAATACCCGAGTATTAATTTTAATACCTGGACTTTAATACTTTTTAGCAATTTAATAATAATTAAAAATAATATTTATGAGGGTATGACACCCTTTGACTGGAACGGGATGTAAGGGAATTAGGAGTTTTAGGTTTGGAGTGTATTAATACTGAGGTAAACATTTTAATACCTGGGTATCAATGCATATTCATTTTAAGTAAATTAATAATGATTAAACATAATACTTATGAGGGTGTGACACCCTTTTTCTGGAATGAGATGCAAGGGAAATAGGGGTTTTGGGTAGGGGAGTGTATTAATACCCGAGTATTAATTTTAATACTTGTTTAGTAATTTAATCTTATAATAATAATAATTTTTAAATATTTCTAATAATTTAAAAAAAATGAGGACCATTTGACATTTACAATCTGGCATGGGATGATACAGAAATAGATTTTTTGTGTAGGCGTGTTTAGTATTTTTGAAACATTATTTATAAATATTTCTTGATATATAATATATTAATAAAACATTTAAACTAAGGTAAAAGGGTTATATGTACGCTCAGATAATTTTTTATTCATTTTTAAATGAAATAAATAAATAGGACACATAAAAGTATTTATTAAAAAGATGTATGTATTTAAAAAATATATAACAGTGAATTAGAAATTTTTATTAAATTAATATAAACATGTTTAAATATATATTTTTTTTTAAATAATAACTTTTCCAAAGGAGCACATTAATATTTTTTATACATATTTTTTAGTTTTTTCCCACGGTTTTCCATTCAAGTGATTGGGTGAAATTGTCCTTTTTTTCTTTTTACTTTTACAGATGACGTATGCAGTTGTGCATTTGTTTCTACAGTTGGTAGAGCGTTGCGGTCAAGATCGGAAGGAAGGAAGAGCTGCAGTCAGGTAAGACAAATTTTATTTATTAAATTTGGGGTTGGCATAGTCTATTATAAGGAGAGAGGAGGGAGGTAGTTAGATAGATGTTAGTATTTTGATGTATATTTAGAATTTTTTAACCACATTTTCATTGCTATACAGGTAGCGGTTGTAGGCCCACGTTGGGTTGATTGCTTTTTTACACTTTTGGTTTAAGAAAAGCAAAGTATGTGGAAAGAACTATTAACATTTTTTTTAAACCAATGTGTAAAGAAAGCAATATTTTTTTTTTAACTTTTTGGTGGGTCGCATTTTTAAAAAAAAGACTAGCGTATTCATGGATGTTCGAGCATGTGGAAGTTTTGGGTACACAGATGACAGGGATGGCCGAATGGATGTTTTGGACAATTTGGAATTTTTTATAATGGATTTTAACTTAATGCAGGATTTTTTCTGCATGTTAAAGTTTGCATTTTTGGTTTTTGTCAAACTTTTGACAGAAATTGATGGATAGAGGATTGAAACGATGGATTTCTTGTTGCGTTTTTTGCCGAACTTATTTCATTTTTAAGAAAAAAATGTATGGGATGCATTTTTTTTTCAGTTTACACAGTATATTTTGCAGCAGCGTTTATGCTGTAAGATATGGCAACGCCAATTTGTATCTCTTTTGATGCAGGCTTTGGATTCAATAGTGGATTATAGATTTGATATTTTGGATATCTGGTGAGCTGCAGACTCTTGGTGAACTTTGGAATTTTACAAAAGAACAAGAGTCGAAGAAGGAAGACAACTGAAGGAAGGAAACCCAACTTCTTTTTGGATTTGGAAAAATGTTTTGAAAAATGCCAATTTAATTAAAAAAAAGCAAAACAGGGAAGTGAGATAGAATAGGTGTTAGTAATAGTTAGAAATGTAGTATGTGTGCAGCATTGTCTAGGTAGTCTGGAGCCACCATCACCGAAAACTGTTCAATTTGTCCCAATAGTCTCTTGGATATTTCTTTTGTTTTTTGGAAATTCGTGGGTTCAGACTACCAGTCAATGATTGCGCTATTCTCATTTCTTGGAAACTTTGCTCCTTCTTCAAAATTGTCAAGAAATGATAAAAGTTTGGGTGAGGTTTTCTGATTGATTTATTGAAGGAGTTGTGCCATCCTTCAATGGCATTATTGGTCTTTGCTCCTCCCTCTAAGCAGGTCGTGTAACAGTTCCACCACTTCACAACAAACCTTGGATTCCTCCTGTGACCCGACCTGCTTCGATGGCCAACCCATGTGCCCTCAAAGTAATTTAGTAGGGTGCCCAATTTGTCTTCATTTGCAGTAAAATAGTCAGAGTCAGTAATTGCTGTGTAGTATTCATCCACACAGTCAGGAGGAACAAAGCACAAGGCAGTTAGTTTTAAAAAAAATCTCAAATTGAAGTTTACTTTCTAATATGTACTCCTCAACTAAGGATGTTTTTTGAATTTTTCTCCAATACGCCTGTGAAAAGTGAAAAAAACATCCTTGAATTTGGGTATCAGGATACATTTTGGTTATGGTGTTAATCATTGATAATTCGAAATCAATTATCAACTTTCTAGGACTTTTATTTTGTGTTTTAGATTTTAGCACTTTTAAAAATTCAGTGTAACTTGAGGTTTGCTCATCAGGGAGTAAACTGTACACTAAGGGAACTACAGTCTTATTAATGAAGGCGTGAATAGTGTATATTTGGGTGAATGGATGGGGTGTGGATTTAAACGTCCCATCCATCATCCAAATATCACAAGTCTCCAATTTTACAAGGTTACAGGGTGTGCTAAACATTAGTATTCTTTTCTGAGGGTTTTTGTTGTCATGCAAAAGAAAGGTTTCAGTAGTAACAGTAACAGTTCAGGAGGAATGTTAATATCTGAGTATGTTTGGGGTGTTACACGTTGGGGGTTACTTGCCTGTTTTTTTCTCTGTATAATTCTGCATAAGTTTGGGATTGTGGGCTTACAGCTCGCTACATGTATAGGAGTGTATTGGGATACCTCCCTCAAAACGGCGCCACAGGGTTCATTGGAGGTGGATGCAAGTTCTTTCATTTGCTTAATGCTTTCTCTAACCTCGATCTCCATTGCAGAGGCAGAGTGATTATGCTCTGTGGTCCTTTTAACAGTGTCACCAAGAGTAACCGCCCTGCCTGTGCAATAGGATGATTAATACTGCACACTCCTCCAATGATTCCTGGGCTCAGTTAATCTCTCCTTACAATAAAGGTAGCCACCGTGCTTTAAGAGTCGATTTTCTTTTTGGGATTTCACATAGGTGGCTTGTCTTCCTGATGACATTTTGCATATGTCTTTAAAAGAAGGGAGAAAAGGAGTTTTTGTGTTAATTTTTTTAAATGAACGTTTAATCTGCAAAGAAAATGTTGTCAGTTTTACAGGTTTGACAATGTATATTTCAGAATACATGCTTTACAATGTTTTGCTGTTATGTGCTTTTCTAATTTGAAATTCCTATTCATTACAACCTGCAAAAAAAGTATTGGTTAAAAGTTAATTGGTTGTGTATTATGTTTTCTAAGAACAGGCTGGTTTATTACATTGTTTGAGTTCGATTTTCTAATATGGTTTGTTGTTGATTCTGTTAAAAGATAAAGAGTCATTTTATATAGTTGAAGTAGTATGCCTCACCTTAGTACGGTTCCTTTGCTGGCTTGTTTGTCCTCTAGCTGATGTAGTTGGGTTTCTTCAGCTGTTTTTGGTGATTTTGATTTCTCCCTTCTGGGTGATGTTGGGTAGGTCTAAAAGGAAAATTGGATTTTTAATGAACGATGTTTACTTGGCTTTTTGCTTTCTAAAAACAAAGATTTGTGTTAGTTTTGGTTGCAACATTAAGTTTCTGAACTATTTTACCTGTAAAAGGCCTTCAGATTGTTGAACAATTGGTTGAGAAGATGTTTTGTAGTCCAGTTGATGGATTTTATTTTATAGATTTTTAGATGGAATTCATTCGAGCTATGTAAAAAAAAGGATAATGATTGCATGTATTCACTTTTATTGTTTGTATTTAATAAAGCAAGAAGTGACCAGCACCTTTCATGAGGCAAGCACCCTGTGGAGTTTGAATATTAATTATGCCCCCCAACAATGATCAGCACCTTCCCTGAGGCAAACACCCTGCGTACTTAGAATAGTTAGTTTGCCCCCCACCACTGACCAGTGCCTTCCCTGAGGCAAGCACACAGTGGAGTTAGAATAGTAATTTTGCCCGCCGCCACTGAACAGCACCTTCTCTGAGTTAAGCCCACAGTGTAGTTAGAATAGTAATTTTGCACCCCCCACTGACCTGCACTTTCCCTGAGGCAAGCACCCTGCGGAGTTAGAATAGTAAGTTCACTCACCAACACTGACCAGCACCTTCCCTGAGGCAAGCACACTGTGGAGTTAGAATAGTAAGCTTGCCCCTGCTACTGACCAGCACCTTCCCTGAGGCAAGCACCATGCCGAGGTAGAATAGTAAGTTTGTCCATCAATACTGACCAGCACCTTCCCTGAGGCAAGCACACTGTGGAGTTAGAATAGTAAGCTTGCCCCTGCTACTGACCAGCACCTTCCCTGAGGCAAGCACCATGCCGAGGTAGAATAGTAAGTTTGTCCATCAATACTGACCAGAACCTTCCCTGAGGCAAGCACCTGGCGGAGTTAGAATAGTAAGTTTGTCCATCACCAATGACCAGCACCTTCCCTGAAGCAAGCACCCGGCGGATTTACAATATTAATTTTGTCTTACACCACTGACCAGCACATTCACTGAGGCAAACACCCAGCGGAGTTATAATAGTAATTTTGCCCCCCACAACTGACCAGCACCTTCCCTGAGGCCAACACCTGACGGAGCTATAATACTAATTTTGCCCCCTACTACTGACCAGCATCTTTCTAGAGGTAAGCACCCCGCTGAGTTACAGTACTAATTTTGCCTCAGACTACTGCTCAGTAGTTTTCAAAATATATATAAATTATTTAAAAATTAAACTTTCTTAATTTATTTTTAGCTTATAAAAATACTTTTGCATAAACTTACTGATGGATTTCTTCAGAGATTTAAATTAATTGTAGTATGTGTATGTTTCGCTTCAAAATCTGTGAATGTATTAGAAAAACAAAATTACAATGTACATTTGAGGTTTTTTTTCTGCTTAGAATTAAATTTGATTTATGTTAAGCATTCACTTACTTTAGTTTGAAGATGAGTATTATTTTGCTGTATCTGTTCCTCCAAGTTTTATGATTTTATTATATTTGGAAAAATAATTTTAGGTTAAAATTAATTGATTATTTGATGTCTATCTAAATGTGTTTTGTCTACAAGTTTCACTTACTTCAGTCAATAGATAGCAGTGCTTGAAGTCAAAGCTCTCACAATTCTCCTACTACTGCAGATGCGTGTGGTCACCAGAGACGTCAGTGTACCACTGAGTACAAAATGGTAGTCTGCTGAATTTATACATTTGTTTGGGGTTAACGAAAATTTAAAAGAAAATATCTATTGAATTCTATTTTGCCAGTGAGGTAGAACCTGACAGAATGTTTATTTATTATATTGTGTGTAAAATGTTCTATTAAATGTTCCGTTTTCAGAATGGTCGCCATTTTGAGTAGATGATGACTGGGCTGTTGTAGTGGAAATAGTGGAAGGACACATGTTTTTAATGTTTTGTCTTTATATGCTTGTTTTGCCAATAAATGCAATTTTTTTAACAAACAAAATGTGATTTATACCCTGCAAAATTATTTATTCTTAAAGATCTTTTTGCAAAGTATTGATCTTTGTTTTTTTCAAACGTAATATCTGTCTTCGTTTAAAACTGTTGAATTATTATGCGTTGTGATGGTATTCGTTATATTGGTCTATGTAGTAATTGTATGCGTTGTAATGGCACTTTCTTTGTATCTTTGTAGACATGCATTGTAATGGTTCTCGTAAAAACATGCGTTGTAATGTTAATTGCGTTGTAAAATCTGTGCTGTAAAAGTATGCGTTCTAATGGTATGTGTTGTAATGTCATATATTCATGGCAGGCTGATTCCCTGGCAAATGGAGACACCTCGAATGATCACCTCATCTATCAGGAGAATGGTCTCCTGTATAGCAAGCCTAAGGTCCCTGAGCCTGGGGCAGCCTGTATGTTGGTGGTCCCACAGTGCTACTGGGCCAACCTACTGAAGCTGGCTCAAGATGTACCCCCGCCGGGATATCTGTGGCAGGCCAAAACCTTTGCAAGGTTGGTCACCCACTTTTCTTGTCCCTGGATGAGAGTGACAGCAGATGCATTCTGTAGGCCCTGCACTACCTGCCACGCCAGTGGAAAGTCAGGAGTAAAGAGAAAGGTTTTTCTTCTCTGTCATGGGAAGCCCTTTTGGGAGTTTGGGTATCAACATTATGTGGCCTCTGTATCCCAAAACAGCCATGAGGAACCTGTGTATCCTGATCTTAATGGGCAATGCAACCCGTTACACATAGGCCATCCCTCTGAGGTCAATGATTGCTCTCACAGTGGCCAGGGTACTGATGGGGATATTTACCTGAGTGGGTTTCCTCAATGAAGTTGTGACTGACAGGGGCACCAACTTTATGTCAGCATACACGAAGTCAATGTGGGAAGAGTGTGGAGTAAACTACAAGTTCTTCACGCCCTACCATCCCCAAACACATGGGTGTGTCGAGGGATTTAGCAAGTCCATAAATGAATGATGATGGGAATGACCCCAGCAATGCCAACTGCATCGCCCTCCTGGAGAACCTCAACAACATCAGCCTCACCCAACTGGTCACCGAACCCACACACAAAACTAGAGAAACACTCTACCCCTTTTTCACCTCCAGCGACAGAATCAAATTCAGCCATACCACAGAACTCAACTGGACTGACCACACCATCATACACTTCACCATCACCAATGCCAAGCACACCATCACTAGGCATCAGATCTCCTCCCACTGCAACTGGAGCAAGGTCATCGAAACTCAGTGGTCACAGGCCCTCACCACCTCCCAGCCCGAGGCCTTAGCAGACCTCAACCAGACTGTCCAGAACTTTGCCGCCTAGCTCAATGACAGCTCTGATAGAGTCGCCCCACTGAAATGTACAAAATCCAACAAGACCCCCAACCAAGCCAGCTGGCACACCCCAGAACTCAGGACCACCAAGCACAACTGCCACCAACTGGAGAAAAGACGGTGCACCACCAAGAACCAGGCCGACAGAACAGCTCACAAAACAGCCCTCAGCAACTATCATCGGCACATCAAAGAAGCCAAGAAAGCAACCATCAAAACCGCATCGACTCCGCAGCCAACCACACAAAGAAACTCTTCAAAATAGGCAAAGAATTCTCCAACCCGACAGCCACACCAAACACCAACCACCCCTCCCAAGACCTCTACGACAACCTCTCAGACTACTTCCACAGAAAGATCACCAGCATCTACAACAATTTCAACATCCAACCCACCATCCTCACCCCGATGAACTCAACCAACCAGTGAACACCAGCCAAACCATCTCTACCTGGGCACTGCTCACCGCCCTGATCACCTCAGCCATCATGTCTTCCATCCATGCCGAAGCGTCCATCGACCCCTGTCCCCACCACCTCTACAACCTCACAATGAACCCAATCACCGTGCAACTCAGAAGCATCCTCAACACATCCATCTCCACAGCAACCTTACCGGGCATATGGAAACAGGCAGACATCAGACCCCTCCTAAAGAAGGCCTCCACTGACCCCTACAATCTAAAAAATTATCACCCGATATCCCTGCTCCTCTACCTGGCCAAAGTGCTCGAGAAAGCCATCAACCAACAGCTCACCGAATTCTTGGAACAAAAGAACCTCCTGGATGCCTCTCAATCAGGATTCCGTGCCAGCCACAGCACTGAGACCATGCTGATTGTTGCCACAGACAACATCAGAATGCTCCTTGACTGTGGAGAAACCATGGCCCTGATCCTCCTCAACCTCTCCACGGTGCTCAACACAGTCTCCCACAACACCCTCAACGACAGACTCCACAACATAGGCATACAGCAAGATACCCTCAAGTGGATCGCCTCCTTCCTTACAGGATGTACACAGAGCATCCAACTGCCTTCCTTCACCCCCACACCCAAAGACATCATATGCAGTGCATCACAATGATCATCCCTCAGCCCACCCTGTTCAACATCTACATGACCCCCCTCGGAGACGTCGTCAGATCCCATGGACTCAATATAATCTTCTACGCAGATGACACTTAACTGATCCTCTCACCAAAAATAACTTCTGCAACGCCATGACCAACGTGACCGAATGGATGAGAGACAACTGCCTCCAACTCAACTCCTACAAAAGTGAAGTACTGACCTTCTGGGAGAACACCTCCACATGGGACTGCAGCTGGTGGACTGCAGAACTCGGACCCACATCCACACCGACTGACCACACATGCAACTTCTGCATCATCCTCGACAGCCAACTGACCATGAAACAACAAGTTAACGCAATCGCCCCCTCCTGCTTCCACACACTTTGCATTCTTTGCTGAATCTTCATATGGATACCAACCACACCAGAACGACCATCACTCAGCCCCTCGTCACCAGCTGCCTCTACTACGGCAATGCCCTCTACACCAGCATCTCCACCCAGTTCCTCAGAGGACTCCAGACCATACAGAACGCTGCATCCAGACTCATCCTTGACCTCCCCAAACGAACCCACATCGCCCCCCACCTGAGAGACCTCCACTGGCTCCCCATCCAGAAAAGATGCCAGGTCAAGTTCCTCACGCACACCTACAAAGCACTCCATGACCTAGGACCTGCCTATCTCAACCATCGACTAAACATCTACCAACCCGCTAGACACTTGAGCTCCACTTCACTCTTCACACAACCCCCTCATCCGTCGCAGTCACAGTGGTGGCTGCTCCTTCTCCTACACCGCTGCCAAGACCTGGAACGACCTTCCAGCTCCGCACAGCCCCCTCACTGGCACACTTCAGAAAGAGACTCAAGACCTGGCTGTTTTACAGAGATACAGTGCCCAGATATCCCTAGGGGTGATACTGTTGCGCTTTACAAATGCTGTTTGATTGATTGATTGATCCCTTGAGGCATAAGTGGGATGTCCACTTTCCATGCCTGTTGCTTGGTTGAAGGGAAGTGCCCCAGAAGGGGGAAGGGTCCAGTCCCTTTGAACTTGTGTATGACCACCCTGTTAGAGGGACTCTCAGCTGTGTGAAGGAGCGTTGGGAGCAAGCTCCCATGAACCCCTCCCCCAAGATTCAGTAAGCTGCATGTTGGCTTTCTAGTTTCAGAAGAAGCGCTTTTGGAAAAAGGCCACTAAACCTGGATGCCATCCAGGAAGTCATGAAGCTCTGGCCTGACCAGAAGGCCACTCTGGTAGAGTTTTAACATTGGAAAAAAGGGTGGGTAATGGAGCCAGTGGAGACCTGGGCCTTAAAGGACCGGTGGACTGGGTACTGTGAGGTCAAGGAGTGAAAGGGTCACCTACCTGGTAGACATTCAGACCCACAGAAACCTTTTGAGGGTCCTACATGTCAGCCGCCTCAAGCCCCACTATGAGAGGTCTGATGCCACCATGCTCTTGGTGACAGATGTAGGTGACGAGGAGGAGGAGAGTGAACCTCTCCACTAAAGAGAAAGATGGTTCAGTAGAAGGCATGAACCTCTCCCTCTCTGACTCCAAATCAGGAGCGAGAATGCTGCCAGTTGGTGGAGCAACTCACAATGTTCTCACTAATCCCTGGGCTCACCACTTGGCATCCCCATGACATCGACACAGGGGACAGCATGTGTGTCAAGAATAAAACCTACAGACGACTATCTGATAAAGTGAGAACCCAGCAACTAGGAGGAGATATCCAAGATGCTAGAGTTAGGGGTGACTGAGCACTCCATCAGCTGATGGGCCAGAAGAGTGGTTCTGGTAACCAAACCTGCCGCACAGGGTGGCACCACAGAATTCCGGTTCTGTGTGGATTACCAAGGGATCACCTCAATCACCACGACTAACACTCACCTCATCTCCTGACTGAATGAGTGCATTGATCGGTTGGGAGCTGGCAAGCTCCTTGGTACCCTTGGTCTGACATCAGGGTACTACCAGATTGCCTTAGCCGAAGAGGCCATCTCTATCCCAGAGGGCCACTTTCAATTTAGTGTGATGCCCATTGGGTTCACGAATGCTCCACCACCTTCCAGAGGTTAGTCAACTGGGTCCTAGCTGGGTTGGAAGACTTCAGTGCTGCCTCCTTAGATGACATTGCTGTCTTCAGCTTTAGCTGGGATGACCTCCTGTACCAGTTCCGGGCAGAGCTTCAGGCCCCGCAGAGTTCAGGCCTTACAATTAAGGCAATTAAGTGCCAGATGGGGCAGGGATCAGTTATGTACTTTGGCCAACAAGTAAGTGGGTGCAAAATGCAGCCCCTTCACCCCAAGATACAAACAATCCTGTCTGGGACCCCTCCCCAAAGGGATAGACTGAGGGGAGAGTCTTCTTCGGGCTTAGCGGATATTACAGGAGACTTTTTAAGGGATATTGCACCATTGTTGGCCCATTAACAGAGCTGACTTCTGAAGCACAGCCCAAGATGGTGACCTGGATAAAGGTGTGACAGAAAGCATTCAACACCTTGAAGGAGGCCATAGCGCAGACAGATGCATCAGAGCATGTCTTTGGGGCTTTTCTCTCACAGCTAAATTATGAGGGCTTGGACCAACCTGTAGTCTTTATCAGCAGGAAAGTACTTTTCAAAGAACAGAGCTGGAGTGCAAAAAAGTGAGGCATTAGCAGTGGTCTTTGCACTGAAGAAGATGAGATCATACTTGTTTGGGGCTCCCTTCTGGGTTCAGACCGACCACAAAGACCTCAGGTGGCTATTGAAAATGAGGGGTGAGAATCAAAAACTGAGATGGTCCATCTTCCTAAAGGGAATGGACTTTATGGTGGAACATCGCCCTGGGACTGACCACACTAATGCTGATGGTCTTTACAGGTTTCTCCACCTTAGCAATGAGATATCCCATGACAGTGGGTAGTCCTTCCTGCTTTCTGCTGTGTGGTACACATGTTAGACCTGGTTTGGCGTGGTCTTTGGCCTGGTTTTGCCCCAGACATTTTGCCTTTACTCTAGGGGTGGGTGGGACTCACGGAGTTTCACTCCATAGAGTTCTGTGGAGTTACCCAAAAAGTCTGCGAGATTCCATGGAGTTCCGTGAGTGGTGGAGTTGAGGGACATCTCGCTGCTCACGCTGATTTTTAGCACCGGGAGCTTGTCCTGCGCTGTAAAATCAGCGCGAACAGCACCACACAGCAAGCCAGAGGGTGCTGCTTCTTTCTGCTGCTCAAGTAGATTTTCTTCTTGAGCGGCAGCATTCTCACCCTGAGTGGCAGCTTTCTCAAAGCGAGCTGTAGCCACCTGTCGCAACTGCTCTCATTGAGAAATCTCAGCAGGAGGCGGTCTAGCGGTTAAATTTCGTGCTCTTGCACTTACCGATGGTGAGCCGCATGTGAGAAAACACTCTGACATTCTGCAGTTAGCAGAGTTTTTCTGAAACACCATGCTCCAAGCGGCGCGCGGGATGGGCAAAACTCCCCGAACTCTGCTGAAGGAGCAGAGCTTACCGCCCACTTCTACTTTACTCCCATATTTTTGCTGAACATATTTTCTTTGTTGCCATTTCAACTCTGTGCACTTTACCTCTGCTAACCTGTTGTAAAGTGCTTGTGCTCTCTACCTTAAACATGTTCAAATTAGCATTTATCTAATTGGTACATTTAATTTACTTATACATCCCTAGTATATGGTACTCCCTGTATCCAAGGCTTGTAAATAAATGCTACAAGTGTGCTGTAGCATGCATTGTGCCACCCAATAACACAGCACTGTAAAGCATGTGTCAGGTCTGCCATTGCAGCCTGGAGTGCTGGTTTAAACTGCCTTTTCAACCTGGCCAAATGAGCCTTTTGCCAAAATCTTCATTTTTAGTACTTATAAGTCATCCCTAAACTATGCCATTTAGCTCCTATGGCACAGGGTGTATGGTATTTAAATGGTGGGACACTTGTGTTTAAGTTTTACATGACCCAACAGTGAGTAACTCCTAAAGTCGTTTTTCACTGTATCAAAGCTCCCTTAGACTAACACTGGATTACCTTATTACACTAAATAAGTGAAAACTTCAGTTTGAGAATAGATAGGAAAGTGGTTCTTACACACATTTGAATAGTAATTTACAATACTCTTTACTAGTAAAATCAGTTTAAAGTTACTATTCTGAAATTGCCACTTTTAGAAATGTGGCATTTTCTGTTGAAACAAAATATGTCTTTTGCCAGTGTCCAGGTTCACATGACTGTGAAAGTCTCTCCTGTGGTGTGTTGTGTATTTCTTCCAGTCTTGGGGACAAAAAGGCATTGGTGTGGGGCAGGATGTTCCTCTCCTGAGCATGATGGCCTGTGGGATTGTACTCTGCTCTTCCTGAGCTTCGAAGGTAGGCTGCCCTACCACTGACAAATGCAGCTCTCACCTAGGCCTGCCTGCCTTTGTCCCCTTAGACAAACCGAAGCCAAGCCCAGGAAAGGGGGAAGGTTAGACAAAGGGGACATCTTCCACTCACGGGCTGGCACTATGTATAAAGAATGTCATCATCAGAACTCTCATCAGAACACTCCTTGACCTGTTGAAGATTCAGTTGGCTGATCTTCTGGTTGAGATACAGGCTCAAAACATGCTCCTGTAGGCTCCCTGCAACTGCCCAGCTGAACAACACTACCTAGGCCTGCCCGAGCCCTGCTGCTGGCCTCTGCTGGAATTAGTCCTGAACTCCAAGAGGTACCCCACAGGCCCTGGACCCTTGGCTGGCATCAGTCTGGGGCTCCTTGCATCAGCAACAATTGCCACGTCTTTTACCAATGTGAAGTTCAGACAGCAACATGTTCTTTGCGCCAAATAGCAACTTTCCTGTGTCTCCCACCAAAGTGAAGATCTAGCTGAGGCTCCTTGCATGGACTTGGACTCAGAGAACATAAACTCTCCACCGGGACAAACCTCGCCCCTGTATCTGACGTGCGCTCCATTGCAATTGGGCTGAACTTGTGATTTGGACCAGGTCCAGCATGACCAGAACTTAAAAAAATTCATAACTCTGGTTCTACTTATTGGATTTTTGTCATTACAGTCTAGCACAACCAGATAACCTCAAGTAGCACTTTCTGCTTCTTGGTGCTATTTTCACCCAAAATTTCAAAAATCAGTATCTCCGGTTCTACTGACTGATTGCCATTCTAGTATCATTTTATTTGTTTAAATTTTACTGTCTTGGTTTGGGATTTTTCTTGTGTTGTGTTTTCACTTTATTACTTCGAGTGCTGTATGAATACTTGCCTTCAAGTTAAGCCTGACTGTTTTTGTGCCAAGCAGCCAGAGGGCTAAGCACAGGTTTCTTTAGAAACTTTTTGTGGTTCACCATGATAAGGACTGTGTTTCTTATTTGATTAGGGCTCTCACCGATCTCAACTAATAGTCCAATTACTTACACATGGGTTTTGTTGATTAGAGAGGGTCCAGAGGGGGAGCCAAGCCAGTTTTGTACCTTTCACGTTGGGGGTCAAACTTTTTCAGGTATTTGATAAGACAGGTCACAGAGTGTCAGATTATTTTCAGTGGTGCCAGTGTGCTATTGCTTGAGGCTGTTGAGCAAGGAATTGCTGCCATCCATGTTAGAAAGGACCAACCAAGGCCTGCACTTATTTTTTAAGTAATTTTTGAGTAGATACGATTTTCTTGACAATGTGTTTTTTGAAAGATGTCGATGGTGAATTTAAGTAGTTTTGCATTGATTATCAACTTAGGTGACAATCTATATTGCTTCATATCAGAAAGCATGGCTGTCATCAATTTGTGTGTAATTTGCCACATTGAGTGTTAGGTAGATGCTTAACATCCATTTCTGAATTAGCTGAAGGCAGTTTATAAGCAGCTGAGCGTTGAGAACTGAGAGGATGTTGCAGTAGAGTTGTCTGTTATGAGTGAGTGTTTTGGAAGATCATGATGTAGTTGTCAGTGGTATTGGATGGATCCTTTGGTTGTTCCAAAGGGGGCTGGACTTCTAGAAGTTCCCATATTGAAAAGCTGGCTACGGTTCAAGTGAGAGGACTTAGTCAGTAGAGAGCTATGTAAACAAAAAAAATAAATAAAAACAAAATTGATTAGAAGTTGACTTTTTGAAAGCTGCGGGCGAGCTAGATCAGGGGAAAGGCTTCATTTTGTCATTTATGAAGATTGCATCATCAACTACTTGAAGGGTAACAGTCTATGTTTTACAAGTTGGGGTCTAATTATGATGTCAAGTGGACTCACGTCCGCCCGACACTGTTGCGGATTGGGAACCGGTTCCGATTGCATTATTTGGATGCGACCACCCATAGGGCGGTCGGAAACATCAATTTTTCAATGGAAGCTTGTGTGGAGGGTGAAAAAGGCACAAGCTTCCATTGATAAATTGATGTTTTCAACCATCCCTGCACCATGTGGCAGGTGCCTCATGGTGCCTGCCACATGGTGCAGGGCTGTGTAGGGGGTCACCATAGGTACGCCAAGGTTCACGAGGAACCCACTGATGCAGAAGGAAGGTAGATGCTGCCCACTTCCTGGTTGAAAGAGGGGGTACATTGTGAAGTTAGCACTCTAGATTTTAAATAGAGACACTATATAAGGGGCATGTGTGCACGGACCCGCTGGAAGTTTCAATGCTGTCTGAGTGCTCTAGTTGTTTTTTAATACTTTTAATTGCACTGCACCTCAAGTGATTTTTCTGTTGTGGTGATCCATTTATTAGTTTAATTAATTCCCTTGTCCACCACAACTCAAGAGGAACCCATTGATGTGGGGGGAAGGTAGACACTGACCACTTCCTGGTTGAAAGAAGGGGGACAATGTGAATTTAGCCTCTAGTTGTTCAATAGAGATGCTATATGAAGGGCATGTGTGCGCAGACGTGCCAGTAGTCTCGATGCTGTCCGAGAGCTCGAGTTGCTTTTTAACACTTTTGATTGCACTGCACCAAAAGTAATTTTTCTGTTGCAGCAATTCATTTATTCACTTAATTCTTTCCCTGGTCCGCCACATTTCATGAGGAACCGATTAATGCAGGGGGATGCAGAGGCTGCTCATTTCCCGGTTGAAAGAGGGAGGACATTGTGAAGTTAGCACTCTTTTGGTTCAATAGAGATGCTAAATAAGGGGCATGTGTGCGCGAACACTCCGCTGGCGCTCCAAAGGCACACCTAAGGCAAGTCACCTGTGTCTGTCCGGTTCTGGACTGTGCCCGGCACCCGGACCCCTGGTCCTACTGACCGGGATAAGCCCCCTTTCATCAGGTACTCTAGAGATCTACTATTGAAGGGGAGGGCAAGACATGTATGATTGAAACTTGTGTAGTTGCAGCACCAGTGGTTTTAAGGCTTGTTACTCACTTGTTAGTGTGCCCTGTAAATCTGAGAACAGTATGACAACTGCATCAACTTCTGATGAAGTTGGGAAACCGGGGATTAAGCTCAAAGGCTTCCTAATTAACGCAAGGTCAATTGTAAAACAGAAAGTGGAATTTGCCGACTTTCTTGTAGTTCATGACCCGGACTGGGTATTTATTACAGAATCAGGGGCCAATGAAGCCTCGAGCCCGGACTTAGTTGATGGGATTCCTCCTCATTTCTCCATTCTAAGAT
The DNA here is from genome assembly GCA_963921515.1 of Calotriton arnoldi. Lineage (NCBI taxonomy): Eukaryota > Metazoa > Chordata > Amphibia > Caudata > Salamandridae > Calotriton > Calotriton arnoldi. Next base: position 211,521 of record CAWUFW010015549.1, on the reverse strand, counting down.
TGGATAGAGTAGGTAGGCCAGAAGAGGGACTAGCAGTAGTTTTTAAAACCCATTACCAAATGCCACATGGAAGCAAACTTAGGCATCAGCTCCTGTGAAGCCTTTTATTTTAAGCTTAAATTATACCTCATCAGCTCTTTTCCGGACTATTAATCCATAGGCCCCTGGCCCTAGGACTACTTTTCCGACCAAATTTTCAAACCATCTAGAACGCTTCATGGTGGGATTAGAGTTTTGGGTGATTTCAACTTTCACTTTGAAGATAGCGCTAATAGAGATTTAGTAGCATTGAAAGAAACCTTTGCCTGCCTGGGATTGCTTCAGCTGGTTATGGTTTCCACCCATGCTGCTGGACATACCCTAGACATTATCTTTTCTAATGACCCTCTGGTGTCGTTTTACACCGTACTTCCCCTCAATTGTTCAGATCATGGAGCAGTCTCATTTTTACTCACGCTTCCTCCTGCATTTGTGAGAAGTTTGCTCTCCAACAGTAAAACCTGTAGGAGGAACTATAAGGGGGTGTCTGTAGAATCTCTTGCTACTGCTTTAGGCAGCAAGCCCTTTGAGGCTCAGGAGGATGTGGACAAAGGAACAGAGGATTTTGAAGCTTGGCTGTGTGTGGCTGCTGATATGGTAGCTCCCCTACGGGAAGGCAAGCTGAGGAGGAATTCTCCTTTGGCTCATTGGTTCACCGATAGGCTGAGGGTTCTTAGACAGGCTTGTCACTGTCAAGAGCGAGCTTGGAGATAAAATTACGAGGAACAGGAAAAGGCTGCTCATAAGCTCAGGATTAGGGAATATAAACTGGCCCTTAAAGAAGAGATATCTATACATTGTACTAATAAAATTGAAGCAGCCTAATCTTGTAAAGAGCTCTTTAAGGTGGTTCTGCAGAACTTGAAGGATCACAAGAATAATGCAATCAGTTAGCTGTTTTATTCCAATTTAAAATCACTAACATTTATAAAGAGATTGAAGCATCAAAATGAAGAAACAATAAGCTGCGGTCCCTAAGTAGTGAGCCTCAGTCAAAACCTCCCAACACTTTGGAACCTAAGGAAAAAAATGCTAACTTGCTCATGGTTTTTCCTCTCCTTGTTCGTCAAACTGTTGAACAGCACCTCTTCAATACCAAGTCGGGTTCTCCCCTTGTACCGTGTGTACCTTCGACTCTGCACATGGTGGCTGGTGTAGTTGCTCACCCTCTTTCATCTCTGATGAATAAAGCTATTTCTTCAGGCTGCTACCCATGGCTGTGAACGGAAGCTGTTGTAATGCCACTTCTTAAGAAGCCCAACCTCGACTTCAAGGGCCTCAAAATTATTGTCCAATTTCGTTACTTCCATTACCTGCTAAGATCTTGGAGAAACATTTAAACTGCCATTGGATGTAGTATGTGGAAGAACATGGATGGCTGGACATGTTGAAGTTTGGTTTCCGGAAACTTTATGGAACTGAAACTGCGCTGGTGTCGGCCACGGACTGTATTAGTCAACTAGTGGGCAAAGAGCAAGGCGCAGCTCTGATCCTGTTACATCTGTCAGCGGTCTTTGCCACCATCTACCCTTCCCTGCTGATTGAACGCCTACGGGAAATGGGTATCACAGATAGGGCCTTGTCACTGCTGTCCTCATTCCTCAAGGATAGATCCTAAAGGGTGATGCTCAACAATTTCCAGTCAGGCTTGTTTTTCTTGCCATGTGGAGTACCACAGGGCTCATCTTTGAGCCCAGCATTATTTAATCTTTATGTTTCTCCACTTGCCAGCATCATCTGCTGCAATGGGATACAAGCGGTGATGTATGCCAACGACACCCAGATCATTGTGTTGATCACTAAGAACATGGCAGCTACTGCAGCTAATTTTTCCCACTGTATGTCAGCTGTAGCAGGATGGATAGAAAGAATCTTCCTGAAGCTCAACAGGAAAAAAACAAGGTGTTTTTCTTTGGAACACAAGCCTCTGTTTGGAACAATAACTTGTGGCCGGACACACTAGGCACCTTCCAGCAGAGAAAGCCAAAGATCTTTGATTGATCTTGGACAGTGAGCTCTCTCTGAATAGACGGGCCAACCATACAGTTGCAACTTGTTTTTGGCTTATAAGAAGGTTGAAGAAAATCTTCCTGTTTATTCCCTTCTTGGCACAGAAACAGGTGGCCCTGGTGCTGGTTATGTCCAGAATTGATTATTGTAATTTGCTTTATCTGGACACTAATAACAGCACCCAGGCCAAATTGCAGGTAGCGCAGAATGCATTGGCTAAAGCTATCATGGACATTCCCAAACGTCAGTCAGTCTTTACGGGGCTACGTGAGCTGCATTGGCTTCCTATAACACACCATGTTCAAGGCCCTCTGTACAGTACACAAGGCTCTTCATCAGGCTAGCCCAGTAAGAATCAATGAGATGTTCCATCGGTAAATTCCTGGGAGAAACCTCCGTTCAGCTCATCTTAATTTGGTCACTCTGCACGGAGTCCCGAAAAAGAGATTAGAAGGCAGAGCTTTCTCAGTCTCGGTAGCCAGACTGTGGAGCTCTCTTCTTCACTCTTTCACTTCAATTAAAGTGCATCTGCCCTTTAGAAAAGCCCTAAAGACTTGGTTGTTTACCTTATAGGGAGACTCCTTAGCATTCTTTGTAAATTATGTTAAGCCGCTTTTGGGCTGAATCGGACTCCCGTAACTACAGCGCCTTGACGCCTTCTGCATTTGTCTCACTCTATAAATCTTGGTCAAATCAGACCATACCCTACTTCCCTCCTTTTGGGGCTCAATCTTGCTGCACCACTGTGTCAGGTAACGGACACCACAGTGACATTGGTAAACTGCTGGGCTCTCATAAGACTGGCAACATCCAACACTTAGTCAACATTAACCGTATCAGAACATGGTGGAAAGCCCTGGTCTCCCATATTATAGCTTCACTAGGTCCACAGTCTTGTCTCTTTAAGTAAAATGCACAAACTGGCCACTGGCCTATAACCTTTCCAATCCTATCAATATGGTTTGTCTACTTGCTCATTATGATAATTGGTCCATGGGTTATAATGCAGGAGTTTCATCAGTAGGGGCATCTGGACTGCCTCACTACACCACAGAAACTTAGGTAAGGGATATTCTGCTGTAGCTCTCAAGGACTTTGTCCTCCCATGAGTCGATCTTGCTTCTACACATTCTATAGATTTGGAGATGTACTGTGATTTGTATGTAATAAATGAATGCATATACCCACAGTCAGCACATGAAAGTAATAACAGAGGAGAATCACGCTTGTTGTGACAATCTCGAACGAATACACAAATGAACATTTGCAACTGTCCATCTGCCATTTGGAAGACCTCCTTCAGTGCACCTGGAGGTCTGATCTATGTAGATTGGACCTATCATGCAGGTTTTCCTTGTTTGTGTTCATATAATGCGTCACATGTTTTTCAGAAACAAATACTTGCTTTGAGGGTTTGTTTTCTAAAACAAAAAGTACGATTCTTGTTCTCTTAGAGGAGCACTTTTATCCAATTCGAAGATTAATTATTTTCATAGAAGCAAAGGGCAGTGAAATTAAAAAAAAGAAAATGTATAAAGCTCCATTCAGGAGCAATAGTACATTCAGATAGTTACTTTGGCGCCATCTGAAGAGTGAAACCGTTAGAAGCAAGCACCGCATTTGTGTGCATTCATGAATTCAGGTACAGAAGAAATTACAGTCTACGGCGGTTACGTCACTAGTAAAGTAAGCCAGACTTACATGTGTGTGAAAAACCACTTATGAAATGTGTGCAGGAAAGTCTGGGAATGTACAGGCTTTCCATGCATGCCTGGATTTTTACAAGTAATTCAATTAAAATAATGTTTATGAAGGCGAAAAGAAATTTGACAGTTTATTAAGATTATACTCATTGATAAAGATGAAGTAGTGCTGTCCATGAAGTCTATTAGGAAGGAAAGGAGAGATCAGAGTTTGTGACCTTTACATCACAGAGATCATTTGCTTTTCTAGCTGAAAGTGAAAATGTTACACAAGCAGGTTATGTGCATCTGAAGTTGATGGGGCACAGCTGCTGGCATATAAATACACCAAAGGGATTTAAAAACATGTATTTACTCTATTTATCGAGTGGCAGTAGAGAAGTGTGGATGATTAATACATTAGCATTCTTCTAGCACGATCTTTTTTAAATGATATGCTAATTAAAAGAAGATTGAATATGAACACTCTTAGAATATTGAAATTGTCCATAAATACTTTTAAAAGTTATGACTAAAATGGAAATGAAGAAACATATTTTGTGTAAGTAATGGTAAAACCTCTGTAGACATAACATTGAGAAAATATGTGGTGTACACTACATTTTCATCTCATCACATGCTTCATTGTATTAGAAACGTGGCTCACTTTTTTAAATGGCGCCCATGAAATCCATTAACCTGCAACCATCAAGATTAGTCTTTTGAAAAGAGCTACAGGATGTAGCCACAGAGTTACCGCCTGACGCCGGTATTTTGAAAAGACAGGCAAGGAGTAGTGAAAGCAGCTTGGAGATGGCGACCATATTGGCCAGCTCCTTTTCTACAGGAACACGTGACTAGAACCTGGAGGCAAACTCTGAACCTGACATCATTGACTTTTGTGCACATGAGACCAGAGCTTCCCAAAGACCACATCTGTCCCACCTGTAACCCATAAGAAGATTAAAAGAGCCAGTAAAGTTATGTTAATTTGTAAGCTTTTCATAACGGACAGATAATATGCCCCTGAAGAGGCATTTTGGCACTGAAAAAGACCAAAGTCAAAGTATGCAGTGAGACCTAATTGCTTGTAGTAGATGAAAAGCCTATAAATGTTTTTTTAGCATAAGATGGAGCATTCAGGTCAGCTTCTGCTCTATTCCACAATTTTGCCACCAGTGCTGAGAAGGGTCTACTACTTGCTGTCACTTTCCTATATTTGTGCAGAATAGCAAACTATAAACAGCACAATCCAAATGCAAAATGTACAAGAACTTTGAAGAGGACTTTCTCTTGTATCTCAATCACCATATATACCTAATATCATGAAACATTGTTTCAACCCCTATAACTGAATAGAAGATGAGCAGTTACTCTTGGCAACCTTTGCATGAAATCCAATAAGTAGGACGTCTGGCCTATTTACATAGTTCATTCTAGACGGGACCTGAGTCGTCATTGATGTAGAATAGTAGGGACATAAAGAAATTGAAGTCTTTCATTTGTTTTTATGGTGAAACATGCCTATAGTCACCAATCTGACAGTTTGTCGTTTTTTGACTCTGATATGAACTTAAATCACTTCTAACTCACCCTAAAGGCCATACAGGTGCATACATTTGTGAATAAGAGGGTGTTCGTTGCTGAAGTCTACACGTGAAAGGTGTAGATATGATGTTGTTTAGTAGGTTCCAGTTGTGTTCCTGGAATTCAGCTTGTGGTTTAAAAGAAAAACAAAATAGGACAATGCCAAATGTAAAAAAATTATATAAATGCATTTTAATAGAAAAAAAGGAATGTCCGAACATATTTTAAAATGGAAACATTTTCACTGATCTATTATAAAATACCATGGTCAGAAGGAAAGTGAAATTAAAAAGAGTGACGAACCTCCAATAATTAATAAAATAAAATGGTGCTGTAAATATGTGTTGCCCCAAAAACAGTATTTATTAAAAAAGGTTACTGTGAAAAATGTTTAGGGTTGCACAAATCTGTTTTTTATCTCTACAATAACCTGAAACTAAAAGCAAGAAGCAGGGATGGAGCACGACTACCAGACAGTAGTACTGAAGGTAGGATCAAACGACATGAGAGGGTCCCTGAACCACCTTATGTAAGGAGAGGAAAGCAGGGTACAAATGAACAATAACAACAAGGAACCTCTCCTTAACATTGAATTAGTAATCAGGTGATACATCCATCATTAGAAAATACATTGTCCCATAACAGTAATAGTTTTGCTCATAGTTTTATTTATAAAAAATATTTTTTCTTTTTGTTATTTTCCATAGATATAAAAATAATATTTTGCTTGATGTATAAATAAATTACATGATCTTAGCATAAATTGAGCCCCAAGAGCATGTTACATGAACATCTCAAAACACAGTCGAACACCACCAGACATACAGCTATCACACATACAAAACACAATCATACTACAAAACTTGAACAATTCAATACATATCGTAGTCATTTCATTAATACATGAAAAGAGCAAAAACGCCGACGCGCGTTTCGGAGTGGAGTCTGAACCACCAATTCCTTCGTCAGGGCGCAGCAGGTAAATAATTCATTGAGCGGTCAATCGACATCCAAATAATTAGAGAAGTTTCTTATATGTGGTGCAGAGGGCTCATAATCACAATCACTTTAAATTTTAAAAGCAATTTTTTTGTCAAATCAGTGGGAACTGGGTCTCACACTGGAAAATGAATTTCAGCCACACGAGGTGTAAGTTTGTATACTCATAAGGGGCGTAACCAAGATTTAAGTAGTATCGTCCCTACGAAATAGAGATTTTTTTTATTTTAAGGTAAAGGGGGCCAATTAACGTCTCGGTATTAAAGTATGTAGGTAAGGCATCAAAGATAGACTGTGCAGATTTTGAAAGGAAGTAATCTATAAAATGGGGTCCACAATATCGTTAAGGTGGAAACTCCCAAATTTCCATATAGCTTTCATATGGTAAGTTGCGGTCCCGCTCCGCTAGAATAAATAGATAGCGGGTCCAAATGATAGGACGTTAAGAGGACACTATAGTGTTCTTATCAGGAGGAGGACGGGATATAACCTCCAAGTCTTCAAGGCGCTGGTACTGAAGGTAGGAGGCATGGAAGATTGGATAGAGGAGTAGGGTACGGAAAAAGCAAAAATAAGCGGATTTAGGGGCATATACCAAGAAGTGATGGAGTGCGGCATTAGCCTTTTTGGCTTAACGCCGCGCTCCGCCTCTCGCACCATAGTGCAAGGGTGCCTGCGTTGGGGGAATGATTGTTTCTGTGCAGGAAGGTGTCCCTTCCTGCAGATAAACAACCTTAAATGGCGATTTGTAACTTGCATGTGTGCTGCTTTGTGCAGCACTCATAGAAGTTGCAACTCATCATTTTTAAAATTATTGTTTATGTGCAGGAAGGGACAACTTCCTGCACAGAAACAATTGTGCATGGCGTTTTGCTGTTTCTATGTGTGCTGCACAATGCAGCACACATAGAAACACCAAAAACGAGGAGAAATAAAGCATTTCTTCTCGTTTCGCTGTGTAAGACCAGGTTTTTTTGGTTTTAATTTTGGCGCTGCCTCCTATTTACACCACCCTTGTAAATAGGGGGCAGCGTCAAAATCAGTGGGTGTTGCGGTGGAACACCCCCCCCACAACACCCATTACTCACCCCTTTCACGCTAAGTATAACATGAAAGGGTGCCTTATTTACAAGACTGCGTTAAGCCATGTTAAGTGGCTTAACACTGCCTTGTAAATAAGGCGAAGCCCGTATCGCCACAGAAACGTCTTTAGAAGTGATGTTCGTGTGGCAATAGGGGCTTGTAAATATGCCCCACAGTTTCTGCCCGAAACAATGTAATGAGAGAAGAGAACTGGGAAATGGCGGAGCTATAAGGGAGGATGGAAAGTTTGGAAGGAAACACCCAATACAGCAAAAACCAAAGAAGTGAAAAAGATGACCAGGGGAGGATACAGTCAAAAGCACAGGGCAGTGAGGTCGTATGGTGATGCTGAAAAACATATGGTGGAAAGAGGCAAAATAGATGCAGGGTATGGCAGATAGACCAGGGAATATGTAAAATGTGAGCATCGAAGTGCAGTTTGTGAGGTCTCCTCTGATTGGCAGAGAACAAAAACAGGTAGGTCTATGACAAGGAGAAACACTAAACAGGTAGTGTACCTAAAGCAATCCATGAGAAAAAAAACAACTTTTGAAAGAAAGTTTGAGAAAATGATACTCACTAAATTGGATTTAATTTTTTTAAATGTCAAAATAGACAAGTTAGAGAAATGTTGTCTCCAAACTAGCATCCACTACATTGTCTCCCAAACACACACAACCTTACTATATGTGTGGCGAGAAACAGGCACTCAAGCTGGTGATGCTTATTGCATATCGGTATGCTCACTATTAGTCAGATGTTATCATCAGTATGGTTATGAGGTTTTCAAGGACTGACCTGATTTGCCTGTTCCACTGGTCTATGTAGCGTGTAGGACAGTATCAAGGAAGAGCAGGTTCCTAGTACAGTGCAAAAGGGATGCTCCAACTACAGAGACCTCGGTCATGTCAAGATTTTTTCTCAAAGACATTGCTTTATGATCTCTGAAGTTCTAGTTTGGAGCTTTAAACCCGTGAACATCAGGTCAGAGAGGCTGCGTGCCCCAAAGAGAGAAAGAGCAAAGCAGCAGGTACTATTGCTTTGCACCGGTTCCTTTTTCAACTTTAATGGAGGTGACTTTTGAAAATCTGTTACGACGGTACTACTCCTTTAAATAAATATTTATTATGCTCCCTTCCCATTGTGAGTCAAAAGCTTTTTATTCATTTTCTGCAGTTTAGTGACACAAAGCCTTCTTTAGTTATTTATACTGTCCTAACTTCATCGGCCGGCAGCTGTTCGCAAGGCTATTGCAAAGTTCGTCTCCCATCTATAAAATGTCCCTGCAGGAGAACATCACCGAGTCTTTTGATATTTGTGAACAGTCTATCCTAAATACTTTGATTAAAGGCAGAAACAATAACTGTATTTAGTAGTGCTCTTGTTTTGGCTAACTAAGTATTGTTCATAATTTGACAAGGTCCATTCTTTTCTTCTTCTCATCTTAGCAAAAATTCCTCCTCCTACTTTAGGTTTTCAAAAAATGTACTTCTCTCCACCATTAAGACATTCCATAGATCATCAGGCTCCGTGTGACATCACTTGTATACAACGGTGTACAACTTAAAGGAAATGGACAGCGCTAATTTACAGGCAACAAGGCAGATGTTGATCTGTTCATCATATAGCTCACATAGTAATCTTAAATATTACAAGGGTGAAAAGTGGGTCATTAATTTGAAGAAGAGGTACCCTTGCCAAATTAATAAACACACCTTGGCGAGGTCTGAACGATGGTCTGGAAGAAAACCTTAATTCTCGCAACAGTGGCACAGGCAGCAGAAAAATCCACATAGAAATGCATGTTAAGTTCAAGCAATACCAACAATTTTAAAGTCATGGAAACAGAATATAATTCTCAAGCTAATTCAGAAAAATAGAGAAACAAATACCAAGCAAAAAGAGATGAAAACAATAGTGGACTTTGGGACTAGAGGTATGAATTTTTAAAGTATTTAGGCAAAAGGCACATAGAAATGCAATGCTCCAATCAAAACATTACTTCGCTATTGACCAGGAGCTATGTGTGAGTTCAGGTCCATCACAATGGAGCAGGTGGTGAGTAAACTGATCTGGTTGCACCAGACAAAGTTTTTTCCTTATAGTCTTCCAGCAGGACAAGGTCAGAAGCTAAAGTCAGGGAGGGTCTCTCAAAGTAAGATAAATCATCTCCAAGCTCAGGCTAAAGTTGTTCATGGTGCCAAAAGGAGTGAGCTGGACAAAACTGGATTCTGTTCTGTTTCCACCTAGCGCACTTCACTACTGGGACAGATTTGCAGCCTGGCCTTGGTCCAACATTTCATCTTCGCATTAATAATCAATATTTGGGTTCTCAAAATCTAGCAGTGGGGTAAAGCCAGTTCACTGTGACCTTGCGATAAAGGTATCTGCCTTTTTGGAGCCCTATTTGACTACAGCTTCCAGTTTGCAGCATGGCAAACAGCTCTGAGCATGAAAAATTGCTATTCTTGCCCAAGTAAACATTCTCCCTGGAGAAGCCTCAGCACTTTGTCCTAGTACACCAGAATAAGATTAAAAATGCCCCAGTTTTCCCAATGTGCTTGAAAAGATTTTCTTGGTTGCTCGTGCTGCCAGTGGGTCTTTAGGGCAGATTCTAGGCATTGGTCTTTCTCCAAACAGGGCTCCTGCCATGTTCAGGTCTTAGTGATTCTTAGACCAGGCAGCCTTAGGGTGTCCTTCCCCCAAACCCTTTGCCTACTTACCTCCATTTTGACTCTGAGATTCGTTTTTGTTGGCCATAAGACTCTGTGCACTTTGCCACTGCTGACCAGTGCTAAAGTGCTTATGCTCACTCCTTTCAAATTGGATCAATTGGTTTACACCTGATTGGCATATTTAATTTACTTATAAGTCCCTTGTAGAGTGGTATTCCATATATCCGGGGCCTGTAAATCAAATACTACTAGTGGGACTGCAAACGCAACAAGATGATGGAAAGAGTGCTGAAAAATGTCAACCACTCACCCCCAGTCAAGAGATCTGGGTTTATTCAATCGTTATTTTGGACCCACCCATATACAAATCAGTCTTGACCCTCTCCCCATGGAAACAGTCCAGCATGAACTGCCAAGCCATATCCTCCCTGGACTGGAAACAAGCATCCTGGGACCGGTTTTGTGGTATCCTCCCTCATCAGCCAGGATAGCTTGACTTCTGTGGAATGGTCAGCACGGGATCACGTTTGGGCATACCCGTCCATACCTTAAGGAGACAATTGCAAAGAGAACAAATGATGGACGGAATGCTAAGCCGATCAAACATTCACCCACAGTCAGAGATCTGGGTTAAATCCAATGTTTTTTGCATGCCACACCATTCCAGTTAGACCCAGCCATAATCAAATCAGTCTTGACCCTGCTGCTCGTGGCAACAGTCCAGCCCGAACTGCCAGGCCAGGTCCTCCCTGGACCAGAAACAAGCATCCTGGGACGGGTTTCAGACAATCATCCCTCATCAGCCAGGCTAGCTTGAATCCCATGGCACAGAGAGCAAGGGACCCATGTCTGGGCATACCCTTGGCCACTATGGGCAAACATAGCAAACACAACAAGATGAACGACAAAGTGCTGAAACTTTTCAACCACTCACTCCAGTCAAGAGATTTGGGTTTAATCAATTGTGCTTTTGCTCACTATGCCAACCCAGTTTTGACCCACCATATGCAAATCAGTCTTGACCCTGCTCCTCATGGGAACAGTCCAGCCCGAACTGCCAGGCCAGGTTCTCCCTGGACTGGAAAAAAACATGCTGGGACCGGTTTCGGACTATCACCCCTCTTCCGCCAGTCTAGCTTGAATCTAGTGGCACAGCGAGCAAGGGACCCACGTCTGGCATACCCTTGGCCACTTCGGACACACATAGGAAACACAACAAGATAATGGACGGAGTGCTAAAACATTTTAACCACTCAACCCAGTCAAGAGATCTGGGTTTAATACATTGTTCTTTTGCTCACTCTGCCACCCCAGTTTGAACCCAGCCATATCCAAATCAGTCTTTACCCTGCTCCTCATGGGAACATTCCAGCCCAAACTGACAGGCCAGGTCCTCCTTAGACTGGACACAATCATCCTGGGACTGGTTTCAGAGTATCACCCCTCATCAGCCAGGCTAGCTTGAATCCAGTGGCAGAGCGAGCAAGGGACCCACATCTGGGCATACCCTTGGCCAATTTGGGCAAGCATAGCAAACACAACAAGATGATGGATGGAGTGCTGACACTTTTCAACCACTCACCCCCAGTCAAGCGATCTGGGTTTAATCCCTTGTTCTTTTGCTCACTATGCCACCCCATTCTGGATGGATTCAGACCCAGATCTCTGTACTGGGGTGAATGTATGACATTGTTCAACATTCTGTCCATCAATTGTTCTTTTTGGATTTGTCACCCCAAGTGGGATGGGTATGCCCAGACATATGTCCTTTGCTCTCCATGCCACTGGAGTCAAGCTAGCTTGGCTGATGAGTGGTGAAACCCTGATACCGGTCCAAAGATGCTTGTTTCCGGTTGAGGAAGGACCTGGCCTTGCAGTTCAGGCTGAGGGTCAAAACTGATTTGCATATGGTTGGGTTTAAACTGGACTGGCATAGGGGGGCAAAAAAAAAATGTATTTAGGCCCTGATCTCTGTACTGGGGTGAATGTTTGACATTGTTCAACATTCTGTCCATCAGTTGTTCTTTTTGCATTTGGCATCCCGAATGGGACAGGTATGCCCAGACGTGGGTCCTGTGCTCTCCATGCCACTGGAGTCAAACTAGCCTGGCTGATGAGGGGTGAAACCTGGAAACCAGTCCCAGGATGCTTGTTTCCGGTCCAGGGAGGACCTGACCTTGCATTTCGGGCTGAGGGTCAAAACTGGTTTGCATATGGTTGGGTTTAAACTGGAATGGCACGGGGAGCAAAAAAACGATGGATTTTGGCCCAGATCTCTGTGCTGGGGTGAATGTTTGATATTGTTCAACATTCTGTCCATCAATTGCTCTTTTTGCACTAGTGCAGCACTTATTGTGCCACCTACTTAAGAAGCCCTTTATAGCATGTTCCAGGCCTGCCACTGCAGCCTTAATGCAGTTTTAAACTGGCATTTCAACTTGGCAATATAACTCCCTTGAATACACAAAAAGAAGCTGCTCCCGAGTTTTCAGTGACCGAAACTAAATGTGACCGAACTGCATGTGGACGCTGGCATCTCACAAAGAGTGAAGGACTATCCTCACACACCACCAGGTGTCATGCTTCATCATCAGCAGTTCTCGCTCTCTAAAAACTAGGTTTGATAGAGAGCGGGCCTTCACCTGGAGACAGGGAGGCACTTCTAAAGCTAAGTGGGGGCCCGTGAATGTGAATAAAGTTTAAAAATCAGTACAATTGCCGAATTATATTTATCCAGAAAGGCAATTATATGATATTAAAATAACAGAAACGGTGAATAGAGGGAAATTATTACCCCATCACCGTAATGGCTAAATTTGTCGACATGTTTCTGCCTTTTTGGCCCAAAGCGTCCGCGGCATTAATCATGACAAAATATTAAACTGGGCTCCTTTCTTACCAAGATTACTCAGTATGAAATTACCACTGGGTAGGTTGACCTGTGTCACACTCTACCAGAGAAGATTTTCATGAAACCCTATGGTGGTTTCCTACATGCCCCATGGAAGGAGAGGGTAGGAGAGACCCCTGTAGTCAGACTTACATCAAGGTGCGCCTCTCGCTGTGATCCTGGATGTGCCTGCTCCTACTCCCCGGAGTTGACTACAGGGGTCTCTCCTACCCTCTCCTTCCATGGGGCGTGTAGGAAACCACCATAGGGTTTCATGAAAATCTTCTCTGGTAGAGTGTGACACAGGTCAACCTACCCAGTGGTAATTTCATACTGAGTAATTTTGGTAAGAAAGGAGCCCAGTTTAATTTTTTGTCCTGATGAATGCCGCGGACCCTTTGGGCCAAAAAGGCAGAAACATGTCGACAATTTAGTCCAACCCACGCTACATTGTGGTCAGCCATATTTTTCTAGTTTGACCCTGTCTACCATGACTAGATGTCTGTGGTTGGCACTTTGATCATTTAGGTCCTAGTTTTTACTAAAAATATTTAAAATTCATAATTCCATTTCTACTGATTGGATTTTTGTCATTTTGTTGTCAAATACTTTATTAAAATGTACTCTTTTTTTTTTTTTTTAAATTGGTGTGGGATTTTTCTTGTGTTGTGTTTTTACTTTGTTACTGTTTGTGTTCTGCATAAATACTTTACAGATTGCCTCTAAGTTAAGCCTGGCTGTGTTTTGTGCCAAATTTCCCAGGGTTGTTTAGTCACTTTTTGTAGTTCACCCTGCCAGGGATTGTGGCCGTTGCTTAAACAGAGCTCTCACCTCTGTCAACCAGAGATCAACTTTGCCATCTTAAAGTGAAGAATCTTAGGTTCTTGTGATTTCTTTCTTCCAGCTTTCAGGCAGTGCCTTCATTTTGCATGCTGTTTCCTTTCCAAGTCCAGGTGTGGTCTGGGTGACGGAGATGTGAGGTACTCATCTTATTCTTTTCATTAGTCAGTACTTTTTAGAATTCTCTACAGAGTGAAACTGGGTGAAGGGAATGAAGTCTCCGCAAAGAAATAAGGCAAAGGACAGCTTGGAACAGGGATGCGTTTTGGCACTGTGTTATTCAAGCTATGTATAGCCGAATTAAACAGCGCAATTAATACTGAAAATTTACAGCCACCGAGACCTGGGCTTCAACCAATAACATTGTTACAATGTGCAGACAACATTGTATTATTAAGTAACTCTCCAGCAGGCCTTCAGATATTTATTTTCTCTTTCTCAACTGATATTAAAACAAACAAAAAGGCAAGGTACTTTACACTTTTTTCGCCTTATGGTTATCCTGGTGTCACTTTTGACATCCATAGCAATGTTAACCACCTTCTCAGCTTCATTGGACCAGTTACTCAAGATTTTAAATGCCAAACTAATTTTTCAACATTAAACTATGGATCCGGAAACACTTCACAAGCTCAGAAGCGTTTAGATTTTGGATTTGTGAAACAACAATTTGCTCGGCAGATGGCCTTCGTCAAACTTTATAAGAAATACCAGGAACCACCAAAAGGTACCTTATGCAACCATTTCTGGGCTGAACTAATTTGACTAAATAGTAAAAATTCATGGTTAAGTTTGGTCGACCACTATTGGACGCTTTGCAGTTGAAAATCTTTGGCAAATGGCAATAATTGCGAAGTTAATTAAAAAAACGGGTAAACAAGTCAGTAAAAGCAGTGTTGCCCATGCAAGACAAAGCTGAATTATCAGACAAATCACAGGAGTTGTTGGAAATCAAATCCTACACACACAACCTAAGATAATCACAGTTGAAGGACCCCTTTTCACTCCACATCAAAATAAAGTTTGTGAACATTCGAATGGGGAGATTTCCAACTAGAAGATCTGACTTCGACTTGGGAACAGGTTTGGGTCAGTTCAAACTGTAGATAGACATTGTGGCTATAAAAATGAAACCATTTTTCGCATATTACGTGAATGCCCAACTGAGGCCCATAAAATTCTTCTTCGATCTGTTTTATTTGACTGAAAATAAGAACTGCAGGCAAACAATGACTCAAAGCCTTGTCTGCACCCGCAATGAAGTTGTAGATTTGTTACATTTAGGGGACACGCTGCTAGCTTGCTTCCTGCAAACGGCTGCCCCTTAGCCCCACTTTAACGCACTATCACAATTCAGAACTATGGGGCATATTAGCAAGAAGAGGCGATAATCATCGCTAACCCTGCTTAGCGTGATTTTTTTTATCGCAGGCTATCGCTGGAATATATCGCCACGCTAACGCTGTATTAGCAACGATTAGCGCTATGGCGATGAATATTCCAGCGATAGCGGGGGAAATGGGCCAACATCGCTGAAAAACCAGCGATGTTGCATGGAGAAGGGAGAACACCTTGCTGATACGACCCTGTGGTCGTATCAGCATAATCCACCCCCATGTTAGGTATGGCTAACACCTGCTAATTGCAGGTGTTAAATAAATGGCGATGACCTCGGTTAGCGCGACTTTTCACGTCGCTAACTGGGGCCATGGCCACCTTGCTAATAGGCGATAGGCCTGTTAGCGGGTGTTTCCCAGGTTTGTTCGTCGGAACGCCCACTTTGCATGTCATTAGCGATAAATATCGCTGACATGCAAAGCGGTAAAAACGGGCGCTAATGCCCGCAAACTGTCGCTAACTGCTGTTAGAGACAGTTTGCTGATAGGGCAATATGAATATCGCCGCTTTAGCGGCAAAAAGTGCCGCTAAAGCGGCGATAGTGCCCTTGCTAATATGCCCCTGAATTCCTAACATTTGTTGTGATTGCCATAGAAATATTTGCGTGCTGTTATCTTAGAAATAAAGTAAACCGGGACAATTATTATTTACTCAGCAATGCACTTTATTGGGAACGCTCACTCATTAAAAAAAAAAAAAAAAAATGTTGACACACTGGAAAACTGTTTTCAGATCATTTGAACATAGAGGCATATTAGCAAGACTCACGTTAAAATTATCGCCGTTTTAGCGGCAGGAAACTGCCACTAAAACGGCGATAATGGGCTTGCTAATATGCATCATAGAATTCCAATAGAAGACCAGGTTAGATGTGCAGGACATCTAACCTGGGCTTCTATTGGAATTCCATAACGCATATTAGCAAGCCCATTATCGCCGTTTTAGCGGCAGTTTCCTGCCGCTAAAACGGCGATAATTTTAACGTGGGTCTTGCTAATATGCCCCATAGTTTTTCAGGCTTTATTTTCGGTGTTTTGGACTATGATGGCTTTTATTAACTAAATAATAACAATAATAATAATAACTACACTCAGTCCTGAATATTTTTTCTATTTGTTTGAAATGTTTTATATAGCGCTGGCTAGACCCGAAGGTATCAGAGCGCTTTACATGAGGAAGAACATAGTTTCAGAACATAGTTACAAAGTTACATCAGTTGCTGGAGCATAGTTACATGAGTTACAAAAGCATAGCATAAACATAGGAGGGAGGGGGTAGGAAATACAACGGGGAGATAGATGAGGAAAAACAGTGTCCGACGTCCGGCTGGGTAAGTGACGGCCGAGGGGTGAACCAGAGCCAAACTCCTCTATAGCTGCATAGGGCAACTCCACCGGTCATCGGCCAAAGGTTGCTCGGGCACCGCAGTACATACAGAAGGTTCTAGATTCCGCCTAGTGGGGCATCGTCAAAAAGTTCCATCGTGAACGCCGGACACGGTGTGCAGAGCTGGGCTCCGAGCGGTAGTATGGTCATTCCCAATCCTCTGCTGTGTGTGACTCTTGTCGCTGTGGTCTCTCTCAGAGGGGTCTCTGAAACTCCAGAGCACAGATGCTGGATCCCTCCCCAACAAGGGAAGAAGGGGAGCTTTGGCGAAGAGCCCACTCACGGCGGCCATCTTAGGGACAGTCGGGTTGGTAGAGAAAGACCCTCACTGCAGTAGGGGGAATTGAGAGTTGGGTCGCTGGTACAGAAGCCTGGGAGACTGCTGCCCCAATGCAGCAAATGTTGAAGGTAGCAGGTAGAGACCAGTACATTAACATGTGTTGGGAACCATTTTGATCGTAGCTTATTCAAAAGCAGTTACACTCACGGACTAAAATGGGTGAGAGAGCAGATTAAAGCGGGTCAAGGGGCCACAGAGTGAAGAGAGCGCTGTCAAACTTTGGAGTCCGCTATAACACGGGAAACAAATATTGCGGTGAGAAGAAGGTAGATGCGGATCAAGGGAAATTTTGGACGCCATTTTAAAGTCAGGCAGTTACCGGCAGTATCTCCGGAGCAGTCGCCGCGAGGGGCGATAAACAGCGCAGAGAAGGTAAAGCCAAAAGGGGTACCTTGATCAGAGGGTCACAAATTGCTTTCTTGAGCAAGAATCAGCCGTACAGTGAAGAGAACAGAAGAAGCTCACGGCGCTGTGATTGGGAGCTTCGGCCATATTGGAGCCGAAGCGATGGTCAAAAACTGTATTTTTCGGCTCGAAATTATGCCTTGGTAAGAGTGATTTGGCGGCTTGAGTGTCTCCTCCTTCAGGGCTCAATGGAGTTCGCACAATCTGCTCCTTGCTAGACCGGGCAGCTCAAATACCACCCCCGTTGCGGCTCCGGAGAGAGAGCAGTTGGAAGAGGCTCTTCCGAGTATAGGGACCAGAGCTCGGACGACAGTGGAGGGGTCATTCGTTGCTCAAGTGCGCAACCGATGAGGTGAGCAGGGTCTCCGGATTCAGTATGGTGTCGGTGGCATCGGTGGGGGCAGGTCAGGGAGGGATATTCCAAAGAATTGATGCCGCAGCCCGGGAGCTCCCGTTCAGGGCTCCGTTCCGCCGGCCATCTTGGTGCCCTATGTGCTCCTTAATGCTAGTGGCGGCTGTGCAGGCATAAGTGCATATCATATTTTTTTGGGTTAAATAAATATAGAAATATACTCGTTGCAGCTTAATTTTTTCACAAAACCCAAAATTATGGACAAATACAGATAAAATTAGCAAAAAATAAATATGGATAAATACAAATGGAAATGTAAAAAAAAAAAAAATACCATAAAACCGGGCGGGAGCCCTGATCATAAAGGATTTCTTTGAGTGAACAAGGGAGCCCAATTCTTCTGGGCTTCTCTCTGGACCAACATCTCACTGAAGCGACATTAATAACGAGAAGAGCTGTTGTCATTGATTTGATGAAAAAATGGCTCAATAAAGAGGTAAGAGCAAATTACCCAGCAAATTATCAGGCAGGGGGGAAATGAATATGTCAGAGTCACTCAGTGAGCCTCAGTCACTACCACAAGTACCCCAAGCGAAGCAGCAATCACCTAACAGACTATCCAGGCACTTCACTTCATGACTCCAGCAATATCTGCTCCTCCTTCCCCTCAGAAGGACCAAAACCCACTATACATGGATCACTAAAGTACTACAATCCATCGGGAGTCTGTGTCCAGTTACATTCCTCTTTAAGGTTATGGAAGATGTGTCCTATATCAAAACGTGTTCACATCACATCCTGTAATCATGGCAATAGGAAAGGAAAGGGGAAATCATCCACTCTCACTTTTGCATAGGAGTGTGCAAACTTCACGAAATTTGCTACACAGTAATTATGCAAAATTTCAACAAAATTACATGAAATTATACGTCATTAAGCAATATGAAATCCATCATTGTCTGCTACATTGTAGCATCAAATGCATCCTCATGTCAATTTTTGATGCACAACACATTTCATGATGAAAAGTGGGACCAGCAACTCCCGTTTGCAGTACATTTTAATTGGAATAGCACTTTTTCTGTAAATGTTAGCTACAAACAGCATGTAAATATGCAAAGTGGTGTAAAAACATAATTTTGGGAATTTCACTTGAGCCTAACATGAAATCTTTGAACTTAGGCAAATTAAACCAGCGTACTTTAATTTTTGCCCAGGGCTACTTTTGAGACTGCTACCACAGCTAATACCACATTAACCCTTCGGTGAGTGAGGGGCTTGTGACTAGAAGAGGTACTTTGGCTCTGTGACCTGGATTCAGGGGCAGAAATGTGTTAGAAGATAATATAGAAGTTTAGTCATTGACCAGAATTAGAATTTAGCCATAAAATTCATGGTAGTGATATATCCCTCATCACAATGCCACCTTTGGCATACGTTTGCAGCTCAGGTCTCACAGTTACATTTAGGTAGTGAACAGTGCCACAATTACCATTTTGTTACAAAGTAGTCTAGTCTGTAAACACAGTATAAATGTGGGGTTTTTGTTAATGCCATAATTTAACGATTTCACATAGAGCTGACTGGACTGCAATAATTTAGGTAGATTTTCATAAAATTATATTTCACTTGAAATCTTCCTCAAGGTGGTACTGTTTACACTGACCAGTACAACAAAAGGTTTAACACAACCTGCGAGAGGAATGGAGTAATTACTAGGGGTATGCAAAATTAGCCTAACTTGCCTTCGTGTAATTATGTGAAATGCAAATCCATCACTAGTGCTATATTGTTGCATGAAATATGTCCTTGCAGCAATTTTTGATGTGAGGTCTCATTTTGGGATACAAAATAACTCTAAAACACAAGCAACAGGTAGCTTCATTTGTCATTTCCAAGACCATCCACCCAAATGTGCATATTGGGCCTGTGGAGTAACGCTGAGGGGAAACAAAACTAGTAAAATAATTTACTTTCAGGCAGCATGAAGTACACTTTGCCAAGGTAACTTTTTCACTGCAGTTATCAAAGGTCTAAGCAAAAACTAACTTTTAGTCATCGCTGTAGCGTATCCCAAGACTTAATATGAAATAAGGGGTTTGTACAATTTCTGGAAATGCAACATCTCCTTCGCAGTGGGAAAAAAAACCTTTTAGTTTACTATTACCGGCCAGGGCATGAAGGACATACTATTCCCAATGTGTAAAATGCCACATTTGAATTAAATAAACACCCTGTCCTGTGGGGTTTGAAGGTAATAAACACTCTGCCCTGTGGCTTTTAAATCACACTGCAGGGGAGATTACGGTAAAATATAAAGTAGTTTTTTAATTGGCCCAAGCACTTTTCCTTGCCATGTTTTGTAGCATTGCTTTAAAACTGCACCTAGAGAGCACTATTATGCCCCGTAAATACATAGTTGTTGTAACATAAAACTGGTGCATTCTTTGTGTCTACATACAATAGCCTTATTAGAAAGTTAAATAAGTCTATTATGTAAAACCAATGCATATTACATGTCTTAGGGGGAAAATGTGCACACAGCCAGCACACCCGACCAGGAAAAAGTGGGGTGACCATGACAATGTAGTCCTTTCATTTAGTAATTATGTACAGCTATCATATTATGGAAATATCTTTTCAAAACAAAAGACAAGCAACAGAGAGTATACCTACAGTCCATCTTTGAAAATCTCTGCAGGTTTTCCCTGCTAAATAATACCTTGCTATGAGATGGAGAGAGCAGAGAATGATGGCAAAACTCACATTGGAGCACAGTCACCAAGCAGCTCCCGAAGCACTCCCAAAGGAAACGGAAAAATGAGATGAATAGGGACTACCTGGTAATTGTACAGAGTGTTCACATCCTGTGTGCTACTACTGCTTGCAGATGCCTGTGCAGTTCACCACTCCCTCACTTCTCTAAAGAGGAAGTAAAATTATTAAAAAAGGGCTACCTGGGGTGTGGTGGTAATGTGCTCTGGTGCTGTCACTTGCAGAAACCTGTGCCGCTTACTGTTACCCAGGTACCCCTTCTAACCATGATGCCACCCACTGCCTCCCAAAGAGGATCTAGAAATGAAAAGTGGGATGAAAACAGAAGAGTGGTTACCCTATGAAAGCATGCATTGATTTATAAAAAAAATGGCAACCATTTGCTAATAGGGTATTGGAAAACCACACCATCCTGCAAGAAGGAGCGGCAACTCCATATTTGAAACACATCAAAGGGACTACTTTGTCCTCTCAAAAGTGAAGACAAATTGCAAAAATCCTTGAAATGCTGTGGACTGGTTACAAAATGTGACAAACAGCTCAGCAAGTGAATGCCTGGTGGTGGGACTCACAAAAGGTGTCAGTTAGTAAAGGGGGGGTGACCTAAATTTGCTTTCTGTATATGTTGTGATTTGTGTGTTGTAATTTTTAATGAGGAGATCTTGTCAACATTTGGAAAGTAAAGATTACTGTTTCCAGAAGTGCCTAATAAATACAGGAATGTATCTTTCCCTTTTGTCAGAGCATGATATTTGAACAGAGATGGAAAATGTTTTCAAAAAGACTGGAAAGTGGGGTGTAAGGGCAATAGAGGGCCTGAAAATGTTCACTCTTAGATCCAGCTCACAACCAATCTCTCACACACACAACAATCAGCACATCAAGTTAGGGGACTTTAATTATTGCATTGACAAAATAATGCGGAATACAGTAGTTTCCTGCAAACATATCAGCTGATACAGTACTTAATTTGTGCAGATGAATGCAGGAGGTGGATACCGGCACTCATTTATAAGAACCCATGGGAACCATTGCACAACAGATGACATAGATACATTCTTGTTCTCTCTCTCTCTCTCTGATACTTATTTACATATTGGCAGCTGGTGACTCTGAATGGCATGGTTTATTTAACTGTGGTTTTTTCAAAGGTGTTCTCAGACACTCAGGTGACTGCACTGGACATAGGGTGCTGTGAATTGTGGCTGATGCCTGAAGGCTGGTACCTGTTGGTGGCTCAAGTTGTTAGTGAGGTTGATGATAAATAATATTTCTTCAGAATGCCGGTGGATGTACGGATGATGGTGGTGGTGATGGTGAGTATGGCTGTTGGCAATGTGTTGGGAACGAAGCTGGACAGAGTTGATGGTAACATTGATTCTTTGGTCTTGACATTTACCGTACACAGTACATGCATGTACCCTTTAAGATGAACACTTGTTTTTGAAGTAAGAGGTTTTCACCTTACGAAAACTGGAGTAACATGCAAGTATGTACATTATAAACATTAGGTACATTATGGTTAGAAACACCAGCAGTGGGATTGTTCATGGGTGGGAGTGTTGTAGTGGAGCACTATTGCTTCTGGCCTGAGTCTAACTCAATTCTCCAAACACAGCTTTAATGTTGCATTTGGTTTAGATTTTCACACATGGAAAGCAGCAATTTTGCAAATTAGATTGGGTTGCATTTGTACAGATTTGCCTTTGTACACGCTGTGAGTGTATGGTTTAAGTAGTTACACAAATTGATGCTCACGGTTTGCACATTCTGGTCTGTACACAATATTAAGGTGCAAATCTTCTGTATTTACACATTGAGCAACACTGCTACTTTCATCTTAAATCTTGCAAAATTTAGATAAGATGCTGTAAGAGTTTTTGATGTCACTTTAACAAACTCATGATAATAAATGCAAAGTGTGTGTTATCAGATGAGAACTGAACAAACCTATACCTACTAATGTCTTGCTCTTTACTTCTTAGAGTATCATATGTTGTTCAGTATTTATTCTCCTCCTTCTATGCCATCTTTTTGACCTTGTGTTTCATAGACTTTTGATATATGTGCTGGTGCTTGCTCTTATGAATTTAACCTGAAAGTCATTACCTGTTTATCATCAAATTGCATTAAGATCCTGGGGCCTGATTCACGAAAGTAAACTTACACTTTCATGTAAGTTTATGATTATTTGCAATTCACAAGACAATTTTATGAGTAGTTTCTTCTCGATTGATTACCTTTTTATGTGCGGAGCCTCTGCCACATGTGTGGAGACTCTGCAGCCGTAAAGATGCTACTCATAAAATTCCTTTGTGAATTGTAAATAATCTAGTTTTGTATGGATGTATGTTTGTTTTCTCCAACTTCACTTGTGATCTGTGAAGAGTTCTTGCATCATTTTCTTGGATCACACAACTATTTCTTTATTTACAATGTTGTCATAGTCTATCTTCCAATCATTATTTTATTTGTCTACCTCATTTTTTTGCTTTGCATTTTTCCTTTTATTAGTTGCCATAAGGCTACTCTCATCCCATGGATAATTATTTTACATCAGTAACATCATTGTAACGCCACAAGAAGGCAAACAGGTAACAATGTCTGGGTTGAATTGAGTAGAATCATCGCAAGTTTCAACAAAGTTTAAGAGCACTTTAGAAAACAAGGCCAAAAGGAGGCATTAGAAGGCAGAGACTGGATGATGGGAAAAGGACATGATGATCAGGACATTGGTAAGCTAAGAGGTTTGAAGAATGAGAATTAGATAGTAAAATGATGGATTACTGTGCAAATACAATGGCATAAGTGGTATTTAATATTACCGACATTATGTGGTTGCGAAGTTTATAAATTACCACCATTTTGGATAGAGTAAGAATTTGGCAATACCAGGTGTGTCATAATATGAGGCCAAGGTATATACAATGAATCTATTTCTAAATACCTACAAGATGAAGCCATCACATCTACAATTTCAACACCTTCTCTCTCCCTGGTCAATATAACCTTATTTGCTTATTTTGATCTTTCCTTCAGACATTTCATGGCAAAACCCTGAAATCTTAATAACATGTCATTACATTTCCAGAAGCTCCTAATGCCACTCTAAGGAAGCTTTGTGAAATCCCTTTTAGACATGGAGCAAAACATATCCTTTGCTCTTAATCTCTTGACATCCATTAGGACATGTAGTGTGATTTTAAACTTCTCACACTCATTTAAATAACTTCCCCCCTCTAGTTAACATGGTCCTGGCTTAGAATTGAGAGGACAGTACACTGTCACTATGGGGTGTGAATTCTTTAAAAACCAGTCCACTTCACACTGACTGCCCATGTACCAGGGACATTCATTCTGTTCATGTGTGCCTTTGTAATGAAGCCTTGGGGAACATGTATATCACTTTTCCAATAGCTTATCATGGTCTTTGCCAATCACAAAGCTGTTTGATTTAATGATCCACAGATGTGCCTCCACTAAACTAATATACCTACTAAATTCAAATTTTTGAAATATGGTAGATATCAATTTCATTTTGGACACTTTACAGATTTTAGAATAAACCTAAGTCTGAACCTAGAATAAACATATCTTAATTTAAAGTATGGAGTGTTGAAACAAAACTTTTACGCTTTGGCATTGTGGGTCTGGTAGGCATATGCCACTGCTCATCATCCTGGCTGTAATTCCATCTGGCCCAAATCAGCTCCCTATATGGGCTCGAATTGATGGTTACGTGTATGGAATGAGTGACAACTTAGATGTAGATGATTACTTCAATTAGTATATTTGTTAATACATTTTCTGAGAGTATGAAATGGGTGACCAACGGATATACAGTTGATTGCCTCAATTACAATATTTGTACTATATTTGTAAATAAGCCTCTGTCTTGGCAAGTTCTGCTGGCTTTCCTAAAGGTTTGCAAATGATTGCAATACTGACAAGACAATACATTAAGAATATTGAAATAATATTAATGTATGATGTAGGAATATGTTTGCTCAATGAAGCCACAGAAGTGTAACTCATTTTTTAAATTCGTTTTTTTCTAGCCATTTTTGTATAGGTGTTAGCGTTTGTACATATAAGATTTAAAATCATGTATGAATACATGTAATGGATTTTTATGCGTATGTCCATTTGTAGCCCTGAAGAAATTCTAATGAAACAAAATGCGTTGGCTACAGAACATAATAATAGTTTAGATTACAAGCACGTCTTAATATAAATGAATTGGCACATACCAACATGAGACCATTTCATATTCAGTTTCATCTGCAATTAGAAGGACTTGATTGTTTTACATACAACTTGGGTTTTTCCTTCTTGACTTACCTACTTTCAACTTAAGTGAGGAGCAAGAGTGCAGAGTTATATAGTAAAACCCTTATGCTTTATTAAGTTTGCTTTGATGCACCTGACCATAGTCTAAACAAAAGATACCATTCTGTGACGCATCTTTCATATCATAATGCTATCACATTAGCATTCCTACCAGAGAGGCATCATTAAAATCATAGTCATACAGAGCAAGGAAGACAGGGAAAAGAGGAGTAAAATATTTCATTGACACCTTTCTTGGTATCCCTAAAACCATTCAGGATTCACTGACATTCAAACTTATAAGGGGCCTCCTGTCTGTTGATTTATTAGGATATAACATAACAGGACTAAGATATTTCAGAGCAGGAAACCCTGAACAAGGCAAAGGTTTTGCCCATTAGCAGAGAACCCTGTCATGTGGAGCATGGGGAAATTAGCCAGTGAGAGGTGTTTAGTTTAGAGAGATCTATCACATGCTTTTGTTGTGTGAGTTTTGGTCAACTTTGGGACATCTATGAATTTGTACATTGGTGCCTCCAGCAAGATGCAAGTGTGGCTCTTTAAAATGCCATGCTGAACCCATACAGTTTCTAATATGTTTGGAAGAGGAAAACAAGAAAATCCCTCCTCACCAGTCAAAGATCAATTGACTCACTGGACCAATTATTACTGCTATATGTAGAGAAGCTAACATTTTGATTTAACTCAAAAAACTAGTCGAGTTTTTGACCTGCTGTTTGCCATGCATACATATTTGCATCCCTCTTTGTTAGACCTGGCATTCTTGATGTGGTTTCCCTCGGCGTTTTGCCTTCTGACCTCCTTTTTTTGCTAACTTTGGTTTTGCTAGCCTCAGGAATCTGAGAACTTTACCACTGCAACCAGTGCTGAAGTGCATGTTCTCTTTACTTTAAACATGGTAACATTGGTTTTCTCCACAAATGGCATATTGTATTTACTTGTAAGTCCCTAGTAAAGTGAAATACATGTTCCTAGGGCCTGTAAATCAAATGCTACCAGTGGGCTTGCAGCACTGATTGTGCCACCCACTGAAGTAGCCTTAAACATGTCTCAGGCCTGCCACTGCTGGGCCTGTGTTTGCAGTTTTAAACTGCCATTTCAACCTCACAAGGTAGCCTACTTGCCAGGCCCAAACCTTCATTTTTGTTTCATATAGGTCATCCCTAAGGTAGGCCCTGGACAGCCCATGTCCAGGGTGCAGTACATCTAAAAAGCAGGAAGTGCACTTTTAAGTTTTACATGCCCTGGTAGTGAAATAGTCTAAAATGTGTTTTTCACTACTGCAAGGCCTATCTCTCCCATAGGATAGCACTAAGATTGCCTTATGACATTTTATAAGTATCATTTCCAATTGGTAAGATATGGGTAACCCAAATTCGTTGTCCCTGCACTCACAATTTAAAAATACAACTGATTGTGAAGTTGGTTTTTAAATTGCAGTTCTGATAATGTCACTTTTACAAAGCTGGCATTGTCTTACAGCATTTGATGCCTCTGTCTGTCTCTGAAATACAAGTCTGGGGTGGGTGACAGCTGGCTTCCTGCTTTCCCTTTAGACAGCCACACACAAAAGAAGGGTAGGTGTGACTGAGTAGCTATCTGCATGTTGATGGGTCATCCTGAGCAGGATGGGAGGGAGGAGCTAAAGCTTTGCACCTGAAAGGGCTGTGTCCTGTCCCCACACAAAGGATTGCATACCTTCCTGGAGTGAGTCTGGAGCCAGTGCAGGAAAGTGCAGGAAAGGCAGGGTCATGTGCACTTCAAAGCATCTCTTTCCACCACCAAATCAGAACACTTCTGGAACTGAGGACATTCTATCATGAAGAAGGACTGCTGTGCTGCCAGGATGACTGCCACTTTGCCGAACAGCTTTGCTGTGTTGGTCTGCTGCCTGTTGCTTCTTCTCTGGGAGTGAGAAGGACTGGACCTGCATCTCTATATCCTAGAACTTAAGTACTCTCCAAGGGCTTGTTGGCTTGAATCCTGTTTCTGAAGTCTCAGGGATATGAAGGACTTCATCTTCATCTTCAACTCAGCACCTGGACTCATCGTAAGTCTTGCTCTGCCAAGTGGTGCCAATCCAGTCCAGGAGGATAAGGTTCTTTTGCTCATCAGGCCCTGCGTGGGTCTCAGGCCCTGCGTGGGTCCTGTAGCCAGCCTGTGCTCCATCACGGGTGGCCTGAAATCTGGACTTTGACCCGGTCCAGTGCAATCAATTAACTCTTTGAGCCCTATTTGCTTCTAAGCGCTATTTTTGAATTTAATTTAAAAAAAATCATATATCGTCTTCTACTGATTGAATTTTGTTGCTTTGGTCTTGTTTTATTTATACGATTATTCTCTGTCTTTCTGAACTGGTGTGGAGTCCTTATGTGGTATTTTCACTGTGTTACTGTGTGTTGTGTGCAAAAATACTTTACACATTGCCTCTTCGTTAAGCCTGACTGTTCTGTGCCAAACTACCAGAGGGTGAGCACAGGTTAATTTAGAGTGAGTTATTGACTTACCACGACTAGGATTATGGTTTCTGCTTGGACAGGGTGCATACGTCTGCCAAAAAGAAACCCAAGTTTTAACACTCTTTATTCAAGATTAGAAGTGTCTGTCTGATATATGTGTCCATTATGAAAAGAGAGAACCCTTCAACCTAAAATAATAGTCTATCTTGTCCTTTTGATAGAGGAGGTTGTGAAGGACGGTTGGATCTGCTCCCAAAAAGAATGTGCTTTACTGGGCATTTTTCATTTCTGAAGACCAACAATAAAACCTCTAGGTGATATATTTTCTGTGTCCCAAATGCCAATAATTTGTAATTTTACAAGCATAGAACAAATATTAGATTTATGGAGATTCATCAGGGCACCAAAGGGAGAGAGGTTCACCCATTTGGAAAAAACATGAGTCTGAGCCAAAGATGAGCCTTGCCTTACACTGACAAATAAAAAGCAAAGCTTCCCTCTTAATTGAAATTCATGAAACCCTGGAAGAATACACTTATACTGTATCAACGGTTGAGTCAAACAAGCTCTATAAAATCTGGACAAAGCAACCCTCCTGAGGAAAGACATCATCCTCTGACCTTGTATCCTGCAATGCACCTTCTCCTGACTCAAACTTTCAAAGTTCAGTCTTGTCTCTTCAATAACATTTTCTACTCAGCATGTTCAATTCCGTATAGTGCTCTGCTCTACTAAATTATCTGACTTTCACTCTATTTCAAGATTACATGCAAAGGTAAATGGTCTAACTTCCTCTAGTCCTTAGTTTTATCTGACCACACACATTCAGTAATATACAATAAACAAATTCACTCCTCTCGCTATGAGAAGTCCCTGTGCAGGATCTATCCTTCTAGACCAAAGTTCCTTAAGGTCTACCAGGGTCAGACTGACCTATAGGGCAAACAGGCAGTGCTGGTTTAATGGTCTTCAGGGACGGTTTTGCTGTTGTTGTTGATATTAAAACAAACATTGCCTACAGCAAGGTCAAATCTATGCACTCTTCCATACCTTGCACCAAAAGCTTATACAGCATCTCTTTACAGGTTCAAACTGCCCCACTTGTATAGGTATATAATTCACTAATTGGGGCCACTTTGTTTTTGGTGTCCAGGTTTGTTTTCTGTCCCAGTCCATCCTTGAGGTCTAAGTGTACATATTTAAGGAGACATATGCATATCATATTAACAACAAATAATGACCCAAACCTGCAGTACTACAAAGGCAATTTTTTTTTGCAGGAACACCCCTTAACTACTTGATAGTGTATAGAAAAGGAAGAGCCAACCACTGTCTTGTTAACTGCTGCTTATCTTGTTATAGGGGTAAAATTCAGAAAATTAGTTATTGAGGGTATCAGAGTAGGTCTGAGAGTCTGTTGCATAATTCGGTCAATCTTTTTTGAAGACGTTAATCATGAATTTGCATTTCTCCTTTGAATGCTTGATGCTGAATCATGGGTGGGGTTCACACATTGCTTAATTGTTTTCAAAATGTACCTGAATGCTGCCATGATAACTATGCTGTAGTCAGTCACCTTGGTTCTGCTTCCTGCAATAACCTTCCTGCAGGATGAACAGAGATTCTTCAGAAGTAAAATGTGTTCATGCTGCTATGGATGCTGCCCCTCCTATACCTGCTTTATAATTGCATGTTTTTTACTTCTTGTATGTACAACAGGTTAATGGCTTGGCTTTAGATGAGTTATGTTTGACTGGGACATGGGTTTCAGTTTCAGCTGTGGTTTGGAAGGGTGTTGACAGAGGCATAAGGGTTAGGGGAAGTTCTTGAATGACTGAAACTATAGTCAGGGTGGGTTTTTCTTTCTTTTGTTGGCAGCTCTTGAATTGAAAATATGATTTAAGTACATGGCTGTGCGATAAGTCAAGTCAAGGAGCTATGATGCTTGGCCAGCTGCACCTAAGCAGTCAGGCTTAACTTCGAAGCAATGAGTAAAGTATTTGTGCAGCACACAAACAGTAATAAAGTGACAACACAACACCAGAAAAGTCCCCCACCAATTTAGAGAAAGAGAGTAAAATGTAATTAATTATTTGACACCAAAATGACAAAAATCCAATCAGTAGAACTGGAGTTATGAATTTGTAAATTTTTAAGTAAAATCTAGCACCTAAAAAATCAAAACACCAACTTTTGTGATCAAGTAGCGGAAGACTGGGTCATGGTCGAACGATATTGCTGACCACGATGGAGAGCAGGTTAGATTCAAAGAGTGTATTGTGCCTGGTTAGCACTTACCTTTGGACTCAGAAGAAATTCTAAAACAAAGTGTTTTGAGAAAGTAAAAAGCAGTGGTACAAGGCTGCAGCCGCTGTCCGAGGAGGGAGTGTCATCATCAAGTGAGCCGCTGCACGAAGTAGCAGTGAAGTTTTCTCCATTCGGAATTTCCAGCGGGATGTGGGAAGAGGCTGTAGCCGATGAGAGATCCACAAAGCCGGATACCCCTTTGGCAAACGACATTTGTACATAGTGTGCAAAGAGGCCTTGTACATGATGTTCGAGGCATCGTGATAATGTTGTGCGAAGCTAGATGTGTAAACAAAGTAGTTTCAGAGAAACAAATCCAACATTGTTGTGCATGCAAATATGTGCAAAAGTTCATGGCAGAAATGTTATTGTGAAAAATAGGACAATGTAAGAAATGAGCAGCTTCCTGACATGGGCTTAAACTGGGAACATAACACAACCACATCCTGTCATGCGAGCTAGAAGAGACTGCATGTCACCTATTAGTTTAGGGTTTGTATACTTGGTGCCTTCTTTAAATTAGAAGTTTCTAGCAAATTAAATTTTAAGTGCTTGAAGTTTCCTGACTCCCCTCCCCTGGCTGCACAAACAATGCAAGAGTGACAAATCCTTTGTGTGAAGGCAGAGCACAGCCTCTTCAGTTGAAAGTGAAGCTGTGCCCAGCTCCGACCCCCCATCCTGCCAGTTGATAGCCCCTCAAGGCATACCTGAACCTCTATTGCATGCCTGTCTGGGAAGATTGAATTAAAGTCCAGCTTTCAACTGTTGTTTAGTTCCTACTAATCCGTAGGATCTGCACATTTGTTGGACAACATAAACTTTGGGTGAGGTGCCTAGACTGATTCTGGGCAACCCTTAAGGTATGTTGGCCTAGAGACCAGCTAGCTCACAGTGCCACCACCATAAGCCCACCCTAACCTCACCAAAGAGCAAATAGTTTCTGGCAACCACTGAGCATGACAACCCTGACCACTCAGGGATCATGGAAACAGATCAGAACCTTTTGCTCAGTCACTCGTGCTTACTTGTGCTCAGAGAAATATACAGAATACACAGTGGGAAGTTTTCAATATATATTTATTGAACCAAAGATATTCTTGCATAGAATACATGTGCTGCGATAATCAGTAGACAGAAGCAGACAAAAATGATTACATGGCCCAAAAGCGTAAATAGTAGATACAGTTCTACCATGGTGCTAAACAATGTATATATGCAGACATATAAACAAGGCAGTAATCTGGTGTACTCCTACTGTGCAAAACCCTACTCTAAGTGTACCTAGAGGGTGTGTGGGTGAAAAGCCAAGAATCCCCCCCAAGGGATGATCCAACCCCATTACCTGGCAGTAGAGAATGTAAGAGCCCAACTTGGTCATGAACTGGACACCCCTTCACTGAGACGTCAGACCGCTGCGTGGTAAAGTCTCAGCATGCCGGGGACCCTTGGTGTCAGCTGAAGTGCCTCCTCTGCTAATCTATTGGGATGCTCATTATTTATAATAGAAAGCAGCCTTGCGATGTATGTTGTAGAGGAACAGTGTTATGGATATGTAGATAGCTCTGTCGCCCCGTGGATGAAGATAGAACGACATTTGTGCATAGTGTGCAAAGAGGCCTTGTACATGATGTTCGAGGCATCGTGATAATGTTGTGCGAATCTAGATGTGTAAACAAAGTAGTTTCAGAGAAACTAATCCAACATTGTCGTGCATGCAAATATGTGCAAAAGGTCACGGCAGAAATGTTATTGTGAAAAATAGGACAATGTAAGAAATGAGCAGCTGTGCTACATGGGCCTAACCCAGGTACATAACACAACTACACCCTGTCATGCGAGCTAGGAGAGAGTGCAGGACACCAAATAGCTTAGGGCAGGAAAATGTCAACTTTCGAAAAGTGGCATTTTCAAAATTGCAGCTAAAAATACGACTTTACTATTAAAGAGGACTTTTCATTACAATTTCTCAGGCACAAAACATGAAATGCTTACCTGTTCCCAATCAAGTGAAAAATGAATTTAAGATTTATCACTACCAGGACATGTAAAATTTTAACACATTTGTCTCACAGCAAAGGGGTTCTCAACCTCCAGGGATCCAACCTATTCAAGGGAACTCCATCCCCCACTGTGAAACGTGCCAGGAGGTGCTGCTGCAGAGTGCTGCTGGAAGAAGGCAGGGCCATCCACGCCCTGAAGAGCACTCCATGCAATTCCGCAGTGTGGGACATTTTGACTCACAGCAAGAACGTTCTGAGTCTCCAGGGACCCAACCTGTTTAAAGGGACTCCATCCCCAACTGTGAAATGCATCAGGAGGCACTGCTTCAGAGTGCTGCTGGAAGGGGGAGGGGCGATCCACACACTGAAAATCCCTCAGCGTGGGCCACGCACCGGCTGTGCCCGGGCCAAGAACAGCCCCATCTGTGCCTGTCGGCGCCAGGAAGAGGCAGGGCAGGGCCACCCCCCTTGGCTCTGTGGCTGGACATCATTGGGAAATCATGAGAAAAGGTACACTTTTTAATATTGGCCCCCATTTTGCTTATGAAACTACATTGGACAATTTTCCCTCTGATTCACCAGTTGCCCTTTGTTTACTAGTCCCCTTAGCTACTATGTGGCCCCTGCTGGGCTGGGCCTCTCAAAATCCCCCATCAGGCAGGCCTGCTACTGCTGCTTCTGCCACATGAAACCTGTGGGGAATCCTTCCCCAATTCACACCCTGTGCTTTCTTGTGGGAATATTTATTGTGCCTCATCCTACGCATAGGCATGCCACATCCTTTCACCAAAGCGCATGCATCTCCAGTTGGTGGTGCTGTGCATGAGTAATTTTAAAAAATGGTTGGTTTATTGAGTGTGTTCCTCCTACCAAGCAGTGTTACATGTCGGGTGCTTGGTTGAGCCGGGTGCTGGGTGGGGCTCTGTTGGGAGGGTGCATGGGTCCCATGACTAGCCCATAGAGGCCCCCTTTATTTGTACTCATGACCTAGTTTATTTTTTTGCTTCCACTCAGCCTATCATAGCCCTTTAGAGTGGATTGAACACATTACTGAAACAGAGAATTGTTACTCTTACTCATTGGGACTCATTGATTCTGCCCAGTCGCTTGCTGGGCTAATTTTTATCCTCTGCCTACCTAGTGATAATTTTAGTGGCGTTTTGCTACAGTTTCCGATAAAATGGGCATTTGCATAGCCACAGAAAGACCCCCCGTAGCCATGCCCCCAGCCAAGAGCACTTCTATAGATAGGATGCTCCATAGGGCTCTGGGGGTCATTAGCATAGAGATTGAGCTCACTGAACGGCGATTAACTTTACAATCTTGGGCATCTCCAGGCCTGAGCCTAGTTAAGGCTACTTCACCTCATAACTCATCAGAGCCCACGTTCATCTTTCAAAGCCCCAGTTTAAGTGGACCTGCCCCTAAATATGTGTCTGGTACTGGGCCACCTACCAATGGAGGTATTAAACCCGTAGGGAGAGCCAGGAGAGTAAGACAGCAAGTAGGACATCTAAGTCAGGCTGCTTGCCGTACCTCCCACAGTCCCATGCACTCCACCAAGGTGTCATCCAGCGCACCCCCAAGAAATCTGCAAGCGTTGTCCCCCTGCTTACACCTATAAGGATAGAGTAAGTTATTGAAGACTGTATGTGTAAAGTCAGAGAGCTTCTTCGTGGTGAACTCTCCTCTCTTTTAGCCCTGTGGGAAGCTATTGAAAATGAGTTGACCTTAATAAGAGAGCCTCAGGCCCATCCAGCAACAATAAATCTCCCTGAACAAAGGAACACTAGGGCTGCTCAGGAATTAATGATTGTAGAGCGTTCCACCAAAAGTAGACAGAGGCCTCTCATAAGTACATTACCCCAGAGGCAAGACTAGCTCCAGGCCCTTCTTTTCAGACACAAGCTCAGCCTGGTACTGATCATTTGTTACCACCCCCTCTCTTGTACCTAGGAAAACCACTTCGTAGTAAGGAAGAGAACACACCCAGAAGACTGTCCCTTACTGGTAACCCCGGATCAAACATACTCAAGGGGTGTCCAAATCAACAAATAGTGAACCTTCATCTGGCATCCTGCCCATACGTAGCAATTCCAACTAGAGTTCCACAGCTAAGCGCATGGCAGATTAAGTCATATGAAGTGCTCAATAGCAAAACTTTGGGCTGGCTGGCTTGCACAGCACAGAGACTTTCCCTTGCCACAGACCAGCAAAATACTATTCACTAGAAGGGTTGCCTGGATTGGACCCGTCAGGGTGAATCGAGCAGAGATTATGTTATCATTAACTTTAGTTCTCCCTCTCTGGCCCACAAAGTGTTATTTGGATATGCAGGTAACAATCCACTAGCAAAGAGTCACATCGAGCTGTTGCCATTAGGCTATTTTTATAGGCTACCCACCCAACAACAATCCCCCACCCAACAACAGCTTCAAAGGCCGAGCTCACCACCAGTCTCCACCTACTCCATTCAGATGAGATTTGGTGATATCTGCTCAATACCAACTTACAACTGTTATCAATTCTTAGCAGGTGTAGATTGACTCACCAATAGTGTACGACGGCCAGCCTATACTACTAACACTGCAGGGGCTGGTAACTTGGGCATTATTTCTTATAGCCCAGTGATGGGCCAAGCAATACAAACTACTCATACTCATTATCTTACATCACTTGAAATATTAGAATCAGTTGGGTCCCCCCCCCACCTCATCCCTTCAACTCGATCAATTGGTGAAGAGGACAGGGTTTCCCCCTGATATGACCCCACACATCAAGCTTATCTCATTGAATGTAGCAGGCCTGGCATCTAAATTATTTAGTCCAAAGTGGTTTGAATTTATAGACCAGCATGAACTTTGCCTCTTTCGAGAGACCCGGCCTTTGCAGCCCCTCCACCGTGCAGGATATGTGTATTTCTACAAGGCAGCAGCATCTTCTGGGTTGGGCAGGCCCTCTGGGGGTCTTATGATTTGAGCTGACTGTTTTCCCAGACACAATACATTATATATATAATGTATATTGCAGACCTACTCGGAATAAGATAGAATCTATTGTTCTAGCCACACTCCCAGCCAGCCCAAGGAAAATTGTGTGGGGTGACTTCAATTGCCAATTTGAACCCCTGAGCATTGATAGCCAGGCCCTCATGGCCGACAAGGATGCTGTCTGGTCAATTCCGAAGTTAGAAATCCTCCCCTATTAAGAAATGGTCTACTGTAGCAGTCCAAATCAATGCCCTCACTTTAAATTAATGGCTACCTGCCTGCAATGGTAGATCTAGCTCTGACAAGTCAGGCAAACACACATTTAGAAGGATAAACCACAGTAGCCTAATTGATTATATAATGCTGGATATTAAATTATGGCCACTTTTGATTGAAGGCTACAAAGCCATCCACAACGCCGGACCTGCATAGTTCAACCACCGCCTCTCTTTCTACACACCCACGAGACATCTCCGATCCACCCAACTGGCCCTGGCCACCGTCCTACGAATCCACAGGACCACGGCTGGAGGAAGATCCTTCTCCTACCTCACTGCAAAGACCTGGAACTCCCTGTCTCTGCATCTCAGGAAATCACCATCGCTGCCTCAATTCAGGAAGGCCATGAAAGCCTGGCTCTTCGACTGAACCGCAGATCCCCGCCCCAGTGCCTTGAGACCCTAACGGGTGAGTAGCCGCACTTTACAAAAACCTGATTGATTGATTGATTGATTGAATGACATGGCAGTATTTCCCCACTCTGACAGTGACCACAATTCTCTGATTCTTAAGCTGGGTCTGCCCACCAGTGCACATCATAGCACTCAAGGTGAGCCTTTTGATAAAAGATGGAGAATCCCCAGCAATGGGCGTAGGGTTAAATGGAATAGACTGAAACATTCACAGGAGTCCATTGGCTAGATCTATAGACTGGTCACCGATAGCATGGAGGGTTTGTTATCACAGGACCTGGTAGGGACACTTCTGAGTCACTGGTGGTGATTTCTGAGATGCATAATAGGTTGTTTCAAATTCTGAGGAACCATTTCAATATTGAAACTGGGCGAATAATGGAGAGGAAATGCTCCCTATCTTGGTATAACAAATCATGCAGAGATGCTAAGTCTAAACTGGTCCATCCGGTCAGAAAGCAAGACAGACCCCTGATTCAGGCCACCAGACAGTCCTATAAGAAAGTGTCATCTGTAGCAAAAAAAGGCTGGGAGAGGGGAATCTGGGAGGGTCTTTTAGATGCTGCCAGATCGAATGACATCACTCTTTCTGAAATTTGGTGTCCTCTGGTAGTAAGGATGAGTTTTGTTCCAAAGAAAACAACATTGCAGCTAGAGGCTGGGTCTCACACTTCTCCAGTTTATATATGTAGAAGGGAGAACAGCAGGGCTCTATATGTAATTTAATGGGCCCTAGGGAATCACAACAGGTTCGTAGAGATAGTGGGGAGGAGGCCTTAAGCCCCAAGGCCGTTTCCTCAGGGTTCGCAGTACTTTCACAAGAGTCCGATGTTCAGGAGGTCTCAGTGCAGGAAATAAGCTTGGCTATCAGGGGAATTGTCCCCAACACAGCCCCTGCGGTAGCCAAAATCCCCAGTGATCTGTTTCTGAGTGAGATAGGCATCTGGAGTGCCTATTTTTCTGTGATATTTACAATTATCATGAAAGTGGCACCCATTCCCTCGACATGGGCAGTTCCTGAAATTATCCCCATCTTTAAAAAGGGTTTGCGTGACTTGCCAGGAAACTATAGACCTATACGTTTCATAGACAGCACACAAATCTATTACGCTGGGTGATCCTGGCAGACTTCAGGATCAGTTAATGAGATCTTGACTCCTCTCCAGGCGGGCTTTAGAGAGTCCACAAGCACAATTGACTAAGTGTTCCATTTACAGTTGGTGTATTGGAAGACTGTCCCTCTGGGAGGGGAACGACTTTTGTTGTTTTTATAGATCTGTGTTCTACCTTTGATATAGTACCAAGATCGACCCTCTGGCGGGTATTTTCTGAGATGGGGGTGCCAAGCCGTCTGCTAGATATCATGGTGAGACTGCATTTTAAAAATTAGGCGCAGGTACGGTGTGGTAGTGCAGGTGAGCTGACCGAACTCCAGACAGGAGTGCGTACATGCCCCCACACTATTCACACTTTATATCAATGGCCTTATAAATTTCCTAGGTCGGTGTGATAATGACACACCCCGATTAGCACATATGAGGGTTCCCACCCTCATGTTTGCCAACAATACCCTACTTCTTTCCAAGTACCCTATGGGACTCCAAAGACCACTGGATCGATTTGAGAGCTACTGTAAACAGAGGGGTTTAGAGATCAACAAGAACAAAACTAAGTACATGGTCCAGAACCCAGGGCATTCAACTGGGGCCAATCCAACGGTAGCAGGGGCCCCTCTTGAGCGCATGTGTACGTTTGTATTTAGGTATAACATTGGCAGAACACCTGGGGTAGCAAGCACACATTGCACAGCGTAGGCTAAAGTAGGCTAAAGTTGGAATAAGTTGTGGGAGGGGTCACTAAGATGTCGCTTAGCTCACAGTTCCGCCCTATACAGCCGGCTCTACAGATTTACAACCTCCAGGTCACTGGGACAGACTCCTATGGTGCAGAGCTATGGGGACATCTGGGTGAGACCATATTGGCCTTGGTGGAAAACCGATTCATGCGCCAGTTGGTAGGTGTACCTATAAGCACTCCTCTGATCCCACTCAGGCTGGACTTTGGGTTAAGAGCATTATCTGACAGTATAGGACAGCACCCCTTACCTTACTGGAGGAGGATCTGGCCTACCCAGGAGCTCCTCTCTTATCAGCAGGGGCTACAGGAAATTATGTGCCTAGCTTGTTCCAGTAATATACCCTGGGTAAAATATGTGAAAGCCACCATGGTGGCGGTCGGGATAGCAAGTGTATGGAGCTTCCCTGGTGAGGCCAGAGCTATCTCCAAGTCCCACATCAAAACAGCCTGCTGGCAACATTGAGACTTATTTCTACACTCACAGATGAGTCATGGTTCCCGAACAGATGCTTTCCTTTCAGTTAAGGACTCCTTTATAAATTTTACCAAGCTTAAAGGAGAGAGCACAATCACGTTAGAAATGGTAAAGTGACAGAGTCCTAGAGCCAACAAAAACGACTTCAGCAAAAATAGGAGGGGTGAAGACAAAAAGTTTGGAAGTGACCCTGCAGAGAGGGCCACGTCCAACAGTAGGTAATGAAAAATAAACGTCAAAACAATCAATCAATGGTAGGTGAGAAACATTTTCCTGTTATAACTTCCAGACACACAGTACATTTACATTCTTTTTGGTTATTTCACCCTGCACATTCCACAATGGTATGCTCTTCATTGAATTTTCTTCTCATTTCAGGTAAAAGACTAGGAGTATTAACCTCATTTGATTTCAAACAAATTATAATGTAAATGAAATGAAACAAGAATTCGAGTCTGCAGAGAAAAAACACTTGTAGATTACTTGTAGATTATCCCACGTGTCTGCCCAATCCCCAGATAACAAGTACATATTTTGTCAGTAATTACACAGCTTTAGGCCAATTTCCTTTATTTATAGAACACTTAGTGCATGCTAAACCTTCTCAAGTATCAATTTCCTTTAGCCTCTCTCCCTAATTTTAGATAATCGATGAGCTGTGGTAACTTAATTGGTGCAGAAATTGGACAAGAGCAAGTCGTTAGTGCATAAATGAAAACTAGTTATGGCATTCACGAAGACTATATATTTTCTGCAATATAATAATTTACAGATTTTTGTCTTTCTTTGATTAAAAAAATATCAATGCAAGCCTTGCGCAAGGGTAATGAACACTCAATAACATCGGATGCATTTTTAATGAATTGTTTATATGTCAATCGCAGAACTTTAGACAAGTTAATGCTCATAATGTTGGCCTGAATGCAAAGTGGAAATCTAATTATTTGAACGCATACACCAAAGTTACAGAAAAAGGGTAAATCACTTTATAACCGTAGCCATTGTTCTCATTTTGTATCTTCAAATTTAGAATTTTTTTTTTGTAAAGAGTTGGTATTTAGAGCAGCTTAGGTCCACAGCAGTGGCGTAACGAAAGTTGAGGGCCCCCCCCTGCAAGGTACATGGAGGGGCCCCGCTCCGGATTTAATCCGGAGCTCTCATGCCTGCGTATTGTGCTTGTATTTCTTAACAAATGCATCAGACCTTCAACAAATATACCCATTTAGTACAATGATATTTATTTTTTATACTTAAATTATCTGCGAGGATCCTTATTTCTCAAAGTATAACGTTGCATCTTTTCTTATTAGTTTCTTATTATGTTTAGGTCTTGGTTACCAGCAGATGTAGCAGTCTGTTGGCCAGAGTATTTTTTTCAACATACTTAGATAGTCTTTCTGTCTGACTCTTGCTCATAAATGGGTGGCTATTTTTTCCATATCACTTCCCTGCTCCAAATTCAATGGCTTTCCTTCCTCTATTTATTTTTATTTTATTTATAAAGTTTTATATAGCGCAAACATTAGCCGTGAGAGTATCAGAGCGCTTTACAGGTGGACGAAGTAAGAGACAACTAGGAGACAAGAGAACAGTCGCATATACAAGAGAGGTACAATCAAACAAGAATTACAAGTTGGGGAACATGACCTCCAGCAGGGCAGTAGTCATGATCAGCAAATGAATAATAGTCATGGGTAAGAACACGAGACAAAAAGTGTGATCTTACGGCAAAAATGTGTTCATCAGAAGAGTTTTCACTTCTTTTTTTAAGGAAGCGGTAGGCGGAATCAACAGATTTCCAGAGGTAGAGAATTCCATATTTTTGGGGCGACACCCGAGAAGGCTCTGTTGCAAGTTTTCTTTCTGTGGAAAATCTGTTGTTTCAGCAGCAGGGAGCTGGTATTTCGCGATGATCTGCATCCGCCCGATAGTTCTAGCTCTTTTGCCAAATACCTAGGGCCAACTTGTATATAGGCAGGCCACAGAGTGTGGCACTTCCGTAATCCAGCCTGAGAATGACTAGGGCTTGGACTGCAGATTTAAGGTCGTCCTGGGGGAGGAAGGGTTTTAATTTCTTTAAAATGCTCATTTGAAAATGTGCTCCTTTGGTGGCTGTACTGATGTGATCCTGCATGTTCAGGGATTGTCTAGTATAATTCCCAGAGATCTCACAGAGTCTATATTGTGAGGTTAGCAGTTAAGGGCAGTTAGATGCTTCATCCATAGGTCGATCTTGAGATTGTGGTTAGGTGAAGTAATTAGGAGGTTATGTTTTGACAACGTTAAGTTTGAGATGGGTGGTAAGTAAGCCAATTCTGAGTATTTTGTATAGTAGTGTTGAGGGACATGATGTCTTCTGGGGAGAAGATTTTCAGATACAATTGTGTGCCATCGGCATACATTTGTTAATGAATGTTAGAGGATGTCAGGGAGTCTGCTAGAGGTTCCATGAATAAGCTGAAGAGAGTGGGTGAGAGGCAGATTCCTGTTGGACCCATAGGGTGACCACAGTGGTCTTGGACAGGGATTAATTAAACTTGACTCTTTAGGTTCTGTTAGGGGGAAATAAAGTAAACCAATCTAGGATGGCGCGGGATAACCCCATCCTCCGTTCAAGTAGGCTTAGTAGACTGTCGTGTTCGACAGTATCAAACGCAGATGATAAGTCAAGGAGGATAAAAAGACACGATTCATTCTGATCCAGCATTTATAATAGGTCATCCACTATGGGAGTGAGTGCTGATTCTGTGCTGTGACCTTGACAGAAGCATGATTGGCATTGGTCAAGGAGTTGGAAATGATCTATGTGGTTGCAGAGTTGGATCTAGACACATTTTTCAAGACAGGGGCTACCAGTCCTACTTTTTGGCAGTCAGGAACAGTGCCTTGGCGGAGCGAAGCATTTACAATCTTGGTCCATCAAGGGAGAATAGAAGATTTGATCTCCTTAAAGATATTCAGAGGTGAAGGGTCAATGAAGGGATTAGATGGTTTCAATGCTATAAGCAATTTGTGAATATTGCTTTCATTGAGGGGTGTGAATGTGTGCCAGGAGGCATTCTTTCGGGGGAATGTCCAGGGAGACCAACAGGATCAGCAGTCTGTGAGGGATGCAGAATGATGTTAAAGATAGCCG
This sequence comes from Calotriton arnoldi, assembly GCA_963921515.1. Taxonomy (NCBI): domain Eukaryota; kingdom Metazoa; phylum Chordata; class Amphibia; order Caudata; family Salamandridae; genus Calotriton; species Calotriton arnoldi. Next base: position 170,794 of record CAWUFW010015549.1, on the reverse strand, counting down.
GCAAGAGCTCCTTTGCTAACTGCAGATCATTTTTAATAATTTCTGTGTTTCCCAAGAAGAAGGAAGCAAAGTCCTCACAATTTGGAAGCTTGTTGGACTAAGTACCGGGAGGGTTAGGTTGGTTGTTTGATTGTTGCTTGACAATTTCAAAAAGTTTTTTAGGTCAATTTCTCGTTTGGTCTAGCTGGGTTCTCAAGAAGTTAGCTTTTGAACTTCTGATTCTTTTGTTATATGTGTTCCTCACTGATTTTAAGCATTTCAGGTGCTCCATGCAGGGTAAGGATCTCCAAGCTCTTTCCGCTAATCTCAGAATGCGTCTTTCAAGATTAAGGCTGTTGTTAAACCGAGGTTTCGAAACTTTGGTGGATATGTTTTTAGCTGTAGTGGGGCTATTGAGTCAAGGATGTTCAAGATGGAAGTATTGTAGTGCTGTGTGAGGTCGTGAACATCTACCATGTCCACCTGGGGAGGAAGGGAGTTGTTACCTCGGGCAGATAAGTCATTAAGGTTTTTGTTCCGCAAACTTCTTTTCCATTGTTTTGGTTTCTTTAGTTGAGCTCTTTTAGGGATCACAATCACAATGATGTGAAAAGAGATACAGTAATGGTCACTCCAGTCGCAGGGGATGATAGACTCAAGTGTGATGTTGTCCATTTTTGCAATGAGTAAGTCTAAAGTCTCTCTCTTATTGTGAGTAGGGCTATCACAAATTTGGGTCAACTTGAGGTTTGATAGAAAGGATTTAAAGCTGTTCACTGCATTGTCATTCAAGTCATTCCAGTGAAGGCTGAAGTCCCCAAGGAAGATTTGGGTAGCTTCATGATCAGCGTAGGTTTAGATGACTTCCATGACTTGTTCAATGAAAGGTAGGTTGTCTCCAGGAGGGTGGTAGATAGTGTGAAGTTTGCAAATGAATCTATCCTTGCTAGCGATATTGATGCAAAGATATTGACAAGTGGGAAGAGCAGCGGTTTATGACTGATTCACGGAGAGGGTGTTACGGTATATGCAGGCTACTCCCCCAACGGGTCTGTTAGTTCTATCAAGTCTGATGATGCCTTGACTAGTGGAGACTAGTAACTCTAGATTAGGAGCAGGTGATTCATTTAGCCAGGTTTCTGTAAGGATAACTAGATCGAACTCATGTATGAGGATGAGGTCATAAATTTCAGGCGCATGACTAACAGCCAATCTGCAATTGAGGAGCATGCATTTTAGGTGGGTATTGGAGTAGACAGTGGCAGACCGATTGAGGTTAATACGCTTGAGATTGGCATTATTTACCGCTCTTGGGTTGTAATTAGGTTCCCTGTAAGGATTAGCCTGACTGATTTGGATTTGTGCCAGACAGACCTTGTTGGCATCTTTAGTGGGGATATAAGTAAGGAGGAGGGAATGGATGTCACAGTCTGATAGACACTCAGACAGCCTCAGGGGGTGAGTCTCAGACCATGCAGGATGTATAGAATCCAAGGTAGGGATGACAGGAGTGAAAGTGGGGGAGCATGTGTTAGCCATTGGGAATGGGCTGGAGGATGCTGGGGTAAGACAGGTGTTACTAGGGCTGCAGGAGCAATGTCAGGGGAGCTAGAGTGACTTTGGATGGGGCAGTTCTTATTGTTCAGAACCCTTTTAATGATAGGGAAGATCTTGTTAAATATTGCCTGTTTGTCATTTGAAGATCGAATTAGAACAATCCTATTGTTATATAGAGATATGATAACGTCTGCTCTGCAGAAGGGCAAGGGAGATACTGATAGACTAAGACCATGAGTTGTTTTCCTGTAGTTGGTGATCCAGAGCATGGAGTAAAGGGCATTCCTCCATTGTGCACGTCTTTTTGTGTAGAAGATGAGGTCACTAATTAACGTACCCTTAATCAAGCAGAAGTATGGGTCAGAGATAAGGGTTTCAGGGTGAGATTTGAGGAGTCTGTGTTTGAAGCTTTTTGATGCATTTTTAGTGAGATTAGGTGGGTACTTAATTATGTAAACATTAAAACCTGTAGGTCCGAAATTGATGCCCATTGCTCTTGGAGAAATAGAGGCCATCATGAATGAGCAGTAAACTCCCAAAGGGAAAGAAGGGTTAATATCAGGGAAGAGGGTTCCGGAAGAGTACCAGACCCTCTCCTATATCATAAGTTGAGGGAAGTGAATGGGTTGTTTTTGTCCCACCCAAGAGCATGGTGTTCTCACTGTGTTCTTTCTGAATAAGTTGTACTCTTTCACTGCTTGTTTGAGGGAAGTCTAGGACTCTATTTAGATCAGGCTTGGGAACGCAGTGGTCTGCAAGGCAGATTGATACCAATTCTTTAAAATATACATAGAGCAGGCTTTGGCACCACCCAGGGTAGTATTATTTTGTCACCTCTTGCTATTGACTGTTTGGCGTATCATTCTGATATGGTGTGCTTGTGTTTGCACTGCATGAGGGACTGTTTGCATCTAAAAAATAAACTTAATATTCATGCATCACATACTTTGTCATACATTCAATGTATTCTTTTTTGCTACTTCTTTCATTGCGTTATTCTTTTTTCAATTGTTTTGTTAGCTACCCACATGCTGTTAAATTATTCCAGTCTCTCTGTGTTTGTAGAGGTAAAGACATGATACATTATGTATTATAAAAGCTAAATGCAGTTACCTGTTCCCCTAATGTCTGTGGTGTCTGCCTCTAAATCCAAAGAGCAAGGCCTTGTGTCTTTATGATGAAGTGTCTTACATAGTTTTATGTAATACAAAAATACTAAACACACATGTTGTTAATATTTAGCAGCACACATTTCTATTCTGGTAACTTTAAAGACAATCCCAGGCAGCAGTCACCTCTTAGTTGTAAAACCATTACATTATCTCAGTGTGTGCAGATTTAACGGCATGGTGGGCTGTGTGTAAAGATAGAATTAAACAGTTATCTAAAGGGTGCTGCATCAGAGTTTGTTTCAGTTACCTGTTGCTTATTGGCTCAGGTACCTGACTTTCAATTTGTAAATCAAGGATTCATTTCTTTGTGGGATAGTGCTCCCCCTTCCTAGGCGTTACTTTTTGTCTTCTGTCCTGATTAATTCAAAAAGCAATGTGTGAGGCCACAACATTGCTGACTTCACAACAAACATACTAGGTCTTCTGACATTTATTGATGGACTCAGTTTAGATCTATAAACTATTTATACTGAGCTCTATTACTTGGACTGTCTATATTTGTTCTCTGTATATACATACACAGATGTACTCACATTTTAAGTTGTTTTTTCTATTGTGTGATCCCTGGGGACACTGATTAATTTTGTTGGTTTGTGTGTTATGGTCACTGTGCATCACTTTCATTAAAAAAGGCATTTTTTTACAGAGACTGTTTTCTGTCAATATGCTTTTCATTAGCTGTTTCTACCAATTGAGTTTTAATTTGACTACATCTTCACTTAATTAGTCCTTTGCTGACTGCTACCTGTCTTAGCTATGTTTGCCCAGACTCATTTTGGCATAGTGGGTTGCTTTTGTTTTTTACTCTAGTAAGGATCAGTCGATTGACTGCACACACCTTTTTCTTTACAAATAGCTCCTCTCCCAATTATGCATTACTGAAATATTTCTTTGCTTCTCTGTAAAATTAACAATATATATTGCAAAAACTATTAGTGGCCATGCCACTTTGGGATACCCAGTACCACACTCACTGATCCTAAGCAAACACTTTTTGTAAAATTAGAAACATGTCAAAATGTGTCAACAGTATTGCACACCCTAAATACGTAAAAACAGTCATTATATTCCCATGAATACAAGTGTGTAATGTTCCTGTTACCTTTATATAGGACAAAAGATTTAGAAGTGGCTTTAGACACATTGCTACCACATTTTTTGGGACACTAGATGGTGCCCGGCATTGATATAGCCTTACAAAACAGTTAAAAAAGAATTAGAGGGGTTTGAAGCACTAGAGAAAAGGTTATTGGCATTTGATGCTGTAGCAGAATGTAACCAATTTTTCTGAAAGAATAAGGCTGACAAAATACATCAAAAACTACAGCAAGGAAATAACATACACATAACTGTTGGATGAATAGTACACTCATACTGATGATACATTCCAAAATCAGCATTGAAGTCAAACCTGGGGGTGTTATAAGACCTAGACGTCAGTCACATTCTCTGAGTTCTAGCTGAATCAAATGTTTTAGATTCTTTAGAGTGCTCTAACTCAATATCTCTATAATTGGCCCATGCCTAAAAACGTTATGTTGCTGGCCTGAGAGGAAAGAAAGGTAGGGGTCGTCATCAGAACCTATATTCAGGTGAGAGGCAAAGCAGATGCACCGCTTACTATTGGGGTTCAGAAATTCCTTAGAGTCATTCCTTTGACCTCCCCCCATTTCTTCAGCAAACCTGATGTTCTTTACTAACTTGGACATCTTCACATAACGGAGTGGTACTAACATCCTCATCTTTAACCTCTCATGCGACACTTGGTTGCCTAGTGACTATCCTACTTAGAAAAGTTATATTCTTTGTCATCACAGTTAAGGTAAACTTCTTTTTCTTGAAGACAGAAATAATACAGTTTTTCAGAAATATACATTTATGGACCCTATGTAGATTTCAGTGAACAGGTTAATCTGTCACAATCCGGTGTATTAAAAGTGCCATTGGATATAATGCACTTGTAATACTGTGGACAGGATATTCATCACGTTTGTGACAGAGTAACCCATCCACAGAACTCTAAACCAGGCCCTATGTTTCTTTTTTCATCAAATGAGTACATAATAAAAGATGACACTACCAACCTCAGACATCTTTCAATATCCAATCAACCCAACTCAATGATACCACCTGAAGTATAGTCTTAAAAATGTTGTCCTTAAAGATTTCACTACTTTAGAGATACTCAGACATTTTTCTCATATATCAAAAGCCCTGCTGAAAGGCGTTCTCTACAGAGCCTTAAGGAGAGCAAGGACACATTGAAACAACTTGTAGATAAGGGTGATGGCATTGTTATTCAGGATGCAGTAAAATATAAGGAGAGATATCACTACCAAAAAATACTGAAAATATCCACAATCGGGGATACAGGCAGTTATTCTGGAAGTCACACTAAAGCCAGAGATGAGGGTTTCTAAAGTCCCAATTAGGTTGTATTTCTCATAACAAATCACCTAGAACACCTATATTATACAATTTCTTGAAACTATGCAAAGATGCTGAAAACCCCAAGGCAGACCGATTCTGTCACTTTCTGGATCAGTCTTGGAACCACTAGGCCAATATATAGACTTTTAAAAACAAACCAGAGATGTTGTCCTTTAAGCAGTGCTTATTTTAGGGATATTTCAAATACCATTTATCTCTTAGAAGACCTCCCTCTCAACACAAAGTGAGTACTGCTTGTAACCAGAGACATTTAGTAGCTTTGCATAGGTATTCCATGGTCAGAGAGCATAAAAGTAATAAGAGACATTCTAGACAGCAGACCAGCATCAGATACAGTTCCCAAGTAAACATCTGTTCGTGGAAAGGAGCGTTATATCGTTGTCTAGTGTACTCAATCAATTATAGTGTTCACTAATAATCCAGTCCACAGGCAGGCTTCCTTGTTCAATAAGTTCAGTGTTTTATTTGCAAACATATCAATTCTTCAACAATTTTGATCCAAGAACTTAAGTGTCATCAATTAGATCAGCTGATAATTGATTGAGTACACTAGACAACGATATAACGCTCCTTTCCACAAACAGATGTTACATGAGGACTGTGGCCTAGCAGCGGTGGACCACGGGAAGTTGAGCGTTGATTAATTCTGATACATTTGGAACACTCATCAGTGCACACACGTGCGAAGCCCTCGCCGCCATTTCTAGAGGATATATAGTTCCCAAGTATTTCATATATCATTATTGGAAATACCTCTCATATGGAATTATTTCTTCTTTGATGCACAGTTCTATTTGCACTTCAAGAGAACATCGATGGGTGCAATATTTGCTCCTTATTTGGCAAACCTCTTTGAAGATAACTTTAATTATCAATATGACTTTTCCAATAGCAACCCATTAAAGGATTTCATTTGCTATTGGCAATGATTTATTTATGATATTTTTCTGATTTGAAGAAACTTACCTCAGACACTTTCTGCCTTTGTTACTTACCCTAACCGTGTCCCGGGCAAATCTAAAACGTACTTATAATAAAGACAACAAGTCTATCCCCTCTCTTGACTCAACGATGTCAAAGAGAGACTAATTACAACTCTGTAAAGGAACCCTACAAAGAAAAACACTGTATTGAAATAGCAGATCCTACATCCAAGGGCACTGGCAAATGGCCTTCTGTTGGGCTAATTACTAAGGCTTTGCCGAAACTGCACTTACAAAGAGCATAACTTTACTGAAGTCAGATTTCTCATGCAAAAACTATGGGATAGAGGGTATACGCGGAAAATAGTAACAGCAGCAAAAAAAAGCCCTGCTTCTCAACAATTAATAAATTAGTTGCTCCTAAACGTAATTGAGAGGTTGAGAATCTAGTTTCTGTGATAACTTTTTGTCCCCATGATAATAAATTGATAAACATCATTAAACAAATTTGGAACATTCTACAAACAGGTACCCTTACTCTGGACCCTTCTTTGTTTGTCTACAAATGTGGTTGTAACTTTTAGAACTGTATTTCACATTCAGTGTCTAATCCCACCACTATTAAAAAAATATAATGAAAGCCTGGGGTCAAAGACTATTTGTAGTGTTGTTCTTCTCTCGTATTGATGGAGTGCGCTGCTTCACTAGAGTGTTCAATTTTTCATACAGGAAGGGTAAAAGTTCACATCAGAGGGAGAAACAGTTGTTGATCTTCTCAGGTTGTAAATACATTTTATATTGCATCCTTGTCTGCAGTATTTTGCCATTTGGTATTTCTCCATTTTCTGGTGATGAGGACAGAAATTTCATGCTGACAGTGATGTGATCAACTGACAAGATAATTGTCTGACTAAGAGATGCTAAGGCACTGTTATGACAATGGTGTGCATGCAGGGAACCCCTCTTTGGAAATTGGTGTATTAGAAAAGGCAACTGAGTCTGTGGCTACACTGACATAGGGAGGTCCAACAAGGGAAAACTATCACCCCTCCCCTCCTATCTACGAGAAGGTGAACCCCAGGCAGAGAGCTGGACAAATCGGCTTGAAACAAATACTGAAAAGGCATAAAAAAAAAATTCTCAGCCAATCTTAAGCTTTAATAGGGAATGAATGACAAAAGTTCTTAAAGGAGGAGAAAGGTTTGCTGACCTGATTTTTAAACTGTATTCAATAAGTAAACTAAAGGTGGTATGGACATACCCAGTTTGACAAAGATATTGCAATAAACATATTGATTGGCAGAACATTTTAAATCCTTCCCTGCATAAAGTAGGTGCATATTAACAAACTGTATCCAAATCTAAATTTATTTTAAAAATGCATTTGGTTGCCTCTGGGGTGGTACTGTTATAATAAATATGGACTCAATAAATAAACCACCCATTTCTCTGTAGATTCCTGGGGAGCCACCCATTCACTGGCCGAATTGTGGAAAAATGTTTAATAACTATTTAGAAGCAAACAAATTGCATTCATTGCCAGCAGGAAAAATACATTATCAAATCAAATCAAACACAGCTTTATTCGATTGTTGTACAATACAATCATAAAAGCACTTCATATACAAAATATAATACACATCCCATAATTACACAATTAATTCATCATTAATACGTTGTTTTAAAATAGGTTACTAATGCCTATCAAGATTAAAAATTGACTTAAAAACCTTTTAAGATCTAAGCAGGTAGGGGATAGTTGATACATGTCAGGAAGATGATCCAGAGATTGGTTAATTAACAATAGTTTTTCTGGTACTAACCACTTTTTTTAGAAACATTGCAACTCTCCAGACTACATGCACATTATCCAATGTTTGTAAAGCAATGAACGCCGGGCGACACTGTCTTATCCCCATAGATTTTAAAATAGGGAGAATCCAGATTTTCCTTATGTGACAATAAAATCTACAAAAAACAACAACATGGATGGTAGATTGTTTAGAACTAGTGTCACAGGGGCACAGAGTCATTATTCGTGTCCAGTCATTCATGGTGGGAAAGCTTACAATTCTGTGCAATATTCCCAGCCTGAATCTTGTTAATAAAAATCTAATCTATCGTAGCCACCGGATACGGTTGCTAAATATGGTTGTATACTAAAAACACTTAAAATGAGCTGATTTTCCTGTACGGTGGGTTTTAGGATTCGTTGTCAGCCTTGATAAATCCAGCATCATTAAACCTTCCTTTTTAAATCTTTCCTACGTACCTCTAGCATGGTGCTAGGGTCGGTGAAATATTCTGGATGGCCTAGATTCCACATGAAATCACGGACATATCTGACCCAGGGAATCGTTAAAACCTTTTCCAGCCTCAAGATATCAGTTAAAATATCTCTATTTAGTTTGGTCTCCTCTTTAGTCCATAGCCGATGCCACAATAGAGCCGGTTCAAGTTTTATAAGGTCTGACAAGTGCGATAAGCCCAGTTCTGCGTGACAAACAAATGACGGGGTACTTTTGGGTACTGATAGAATATATCTCAAAAAATTGTTTTCCACAATCTGGAGTGGTTGAGTATTGGCCAGGCCCCACACCCCTGCTCCATGCATTGCCGTCGGGATACTTTTTGCCTGATAGATCCGCAACAGCTCCACCGGAGGTTTTCTCCCTAGTTTTTTCGAGAACTGGGCAAGTGCAGTGATGGTTCTTAGGAAAGCTAGCTTTTTTGATGAGACAACCTGGGTCCACAAATCATCCTTGTGAAAAAGTATTCCTAAGTACGAAAATGTCTTAGTTGCCTCTATTTTCGTTCCTTTCATAAACATATCTCGACACTTTCGGCTCCCTCTATCACATCTCATTACAAATGTCTTGGAGGTATTCACCAGGAGTCCTAAATTAGTCATAAAATCAGTAAAACCATTTAAAACCTTCTGTAAGCCAACCTGTGTCCGTGACATTAACACTGCATCATCGGCATAGAGAAGGGCGGGTATTGAGCGCCCATTTACCAGCGGATAATCATTCTGCTCCTTAACCAGAGCATCTTCCAAACCATTTATATAGAGATTAAAAAGAAAGGGGGCCAGAACACATCCTTGCCTGACCCCCCTTCGAATTGGGATCGGGGCAGTGCAACCGCCACTAATACCAAAGCATACTCTCGTCTGGGCTTTACAGTAGAAACGTCTCAGAAAGTGAATAATATACGGTTCTACTCCTATCTTGTCTAAAATCTCCCAGAGTTTAGCATGTCTGACCGAATCAAATGCGGCGGTGAGATCTACAAAGGCTAAAAATAACCTTCCTTCTTTTACTCGAGTATATTTTCCCACTAATAGGGCTAGGTTTAAGCTCTGTTCAATGGTTGCCACACCTTCGCGGAAACCATATTGAAGATCTGAAAGGACTTTATTCTCCAGTGCCCATACATTTAAGCGCTCTAAAATTATGCGACCCACCACTTTGGTCAGTGAGTCCAACAACGAGATTGGTCTATAGCATCCAGGATCCTGACGATTTCCCTTTTTAAAAATGGGGACAATGATTGACTCTACCCAGGTAGGCAAAAAAGGAACACAACAGCTTGCATTAACTACCTGTGTGACTTCTGGTCCCCATAAGTCCATATTACATTTAAATAAATCTACTGGGACACCGTCAGGACCTGGAGCCTTACCTCCTAATGTAACAGAAATGGCCCTTATTACTTCCTCCAATGTAAATTGGAGGTCAGAGTATTGAGTATTATTGGCTAAAGGAGTTTCATCTAAGTTATTATTAGGATTACCTGCCCCGTTAAAGACCTTAGTGAAGTGTTGGATCCACTGGTCCTCTGTAATAGCAATCTCTAGCATAGGACCCCCATCCGGCTTTAAAAAAGGAGCTCTGACCGCTTTCCAGAAAGCACTACTATCTCTTTTTAAGGCAGCCATGTGAAGCGAATCCCACGCTTCATTTCTCAGGATGGATTTTCTTTCCCTAATTGCTAATTTACACATTCCTCTTGCATTTCTTACAGCATCTTGATTTCTAGGATTGTTGTGAAGGGCAATTTTTAAGTTTGAATACGCTTTGGTACAGTTCGAGTCAAACCATCCAGCTGAATAAGTTTGCTTGATTTCCGTACATACAGTGCCTCCCTCACCGAGCTAGATATGAGTGAGAAGGAGTCCAGAATATTATCGGGGTTGATGTCTCACTCAGGCAGACTTCAAGTGCTTCTTTGCAATTAGCTACCACCTGTTTAATAAAGCATTCGGGATCCACCATAGACCATTTCAACGTGTAACCATTGTTCTTGTCAAGGACAATTAAATCTAAAATCTGATCACATTCATTGCTTTTACTTGAGTAGTTCAACTGCAAAGTGGCTTTCAAACACAATGGGAAATGGTCACTCAAAGAAATATCACCAATGGAAAATGAGCGCATTTTCGAGGCATGGTTATTTGACATGAGTATAAAGTCAATAGTAGAGTACAAGCCCCTGCCGTTAAAGGTATAACCCATTGCAGCAGGATTTGGGCACATGTCATTAACAAAACCTAAATCAAGAAGACACAACATCTCATTATATGATTATCCCTGACTGGAGTGACAAAAGTGCGTGCTGCTGAACCCCTCTTCAGCTTCACGGCCACAAATTTTACTATCAGAATGAGTACATAGAACACAATTAAAATCCCCACCCAAGATGACAACCGTTTCTTTAGCACTTTTTCCCCAAAGTGATTGTACATCACTGCATAACTTTTTTATGACGTGAGCTACACTAGACATGGGAATATTATTATAGAAATTAATCAAAATCAGACGTTGCTTACTGTCTGATTCAATCTTAATAAGCTGGTAATAAATATCCTCAATATAAATATCAGCCTTTACGTTTAAATTATTAGATATATAAGTACAGAGCCCACCTTTAGGTCTTCCTCTTAGACCATCCATTGCCCTAGTGTGTAGAGTTTTAAACCCGTTGATGTGAATTGCATCTCTAGCCCATGTCTCCTGGAGACAAAAGAGATCATGATTTAATAAAAATTCACATCAAACGGGATTGGTCAGCTTTGATCGCAGGCCAGCAATATTCCAGAACACCAAGTTACAGAATTCTTCCTTATTAGTATTAATTAGACAGTTACACGTTGTGATAGGTACGTCAGGATTATCAACTGTATCCAATGGGAGTACTAAAATATTATTTAAAACTTCCTCACTGGGGTCCTCCTGACCAATCGTGGTAATTCTCATACAATCTTTCTTTAGCGCCAACTCACTCATTGGCGTTTCAGGAGCTGGAATATAATTAGTTAATGAAGACAATCTTGGGTCAGAGAGTCAATCGATATCTTCTAGGGAATTAAAAATTTCGTAGCGATTGTATGTTGGTACCACATAGGAATTTCGCCTATGCTTCATAAGTAGGCCCCCTCCCTGTTCACAATGTAAGACAGTGGCAGGTTGATAGAAAAACCCCAAGGGTAAGATGTTAGTACCATTTGGATCAACCTGCCAGTTCCCTGCCCTATCAAAGATGAGCTGGACCAGTCTGGGAGACCCAAAAGTTAAGATCACGCAGTCACCTGGTAGTCGCTTTGTAGACCTACCTATCCAGGATACCCTGCGAACCATTTTAAATTCTGAGAAAAGGATGTTCTTTAACCCTGTTCTTGAGCTCACTAAGTGAACTGCTTTATTTCGTAATGTAGACCAGTGTTCGAGGTCATTAGAAGCTAAGGGGGGGACATTCGCTAAAACAACAGTATAGGGGGTGGCTTCAGGGGGGAGATTTAGACTCAAACTAGTAGAAAAATCATTTGCCACCCTGTGTTTCGCATCCTGCGTGTGGGACTCTCCAATATTCCTGATAGGATCCCCATCCCTAGAACTTATCCTGTGATTTGTTAGAAGAGGTTGCTGATTTGGTGGTATGATACAAGGTCTACCTTCTGAGTGTAAGGAACTGGTATAGGGTGTTTCTGTATTAGTTAAAGGCACAGTTTGAGTAATAGGGCGGGATTCACTGTTAGTAGAGCCGTCCTTTGTGTTACTCTGCGACCTCAATGGCGGGGGCAAAGACTGAGTGGCAGAGTCCCTGCATTTACATGAATCGGTGTTAACTGGCCGGACTCTGCCACTGCCAGCCTGCTCTAGCTTATTAAGCCTATCTTCTATTTGACACAGTTTCTGCAATAACAGATCTAACAGAGTAGATATCATTAACTCTAACCTTTTACAAATATTGTCTTCACTTGCCCATAACGTGCTCCTATTAGTATTGATATTAGTATTGGCAGTTGTAGTGGCATTAAGTGGTGTGATACAGGATATATCACCGGTGCCAGGAACACTAGCATGTCCTTCAGGTTTCCGACTTGGGCGCTTTGGTTTCTGGGCCTGAACTTTTTTCTTCCTGGTAACAGGATCCTGCCCTTTATTTAAACTTGCCTTCTGCCCTCTGGCGCTTACACCAAAGTTACACGCTACGAGTGATTGATCATTAGTGTGGTTCACTGTGGTGTTAATTTCGCCAAGTTGTGTATCGTTAGAGATTTCACCAAGGGAGTTTAAGGCTGAATTTTCTAGATCAATAGCTATGCCGGGGGTTGAAAGGGCTGGGATTGCGGCTCCAGAGACAGGCAGCGCTCTGTGAGCTCAATCTCATGCATAAGGGCAGATTCTGCTCAAACAAGAAATGCATCAAGAGTCCCTACTACCCCAGCACCCACCCCCGACTTACGCCTACTCATTGTATACTAATAATGAGTCAGCGGATAAAAGAGCACAATATCAAATAAAACGGTACCTTCTAGCCCACGCGTACAAACGGACAAGTCAATTAGTCCATAGCCAGTCCACAGATGTTAATAACTTGGCCCAGCCTCCTCCGGGCTCTGACGGGCGAGGCCCGGGCACGCCCGCGCGTGTCCCGCGCTGCAGGAGCCCTGGCCGATCCTTAAGCGCCTCCTGGCACACTAAACAACGTGGGCGGCGTTAAATAGTGTTCAAGACATTATCAATGATTTGTCTAGGTGCAGAAGGGTTAAGGGTGGTTCATTATCATGGGATAGGAAGAGAGGATATAGGAAATGTAATTGCTGATATACAAGAAACACAATATTTAGATATACATTATACAAAACTAAATGTATATATTCTCCACAAGACCTCAAAGAAAGAATGAAAGCATATAGCAGTTTGTCTCTGTATTAAAATAGCTAGGTGTGATACTTGACTTACCTAGTGAGAGATTAACTAATAATCCAATGTGGAGACACAAAAGTCCAAGCAGGAATCCAACATTGGCAGAAGCAACAGCAATAGCCAAATTGAAAGGATAACCGTCTTGGTGCATGAAACAATTAACGATAAAGAAGTAATACGGCTGATATGAATTCAATAAAAGGAAGACATGGGAATAATTCTAGAAGAAATAAGCTTAGAGACAGAGGGACACAGGGTACAATCAAAGACAAAATGAAAGACGTGATGCAAGAGTATAATAGAGATGTGGAAGTACTATAGCTTGCCTTGTCCAACCCAAGACAAAGCTGCGATAAATGCAATGGCAGAAAACAATTTGCAAGCACATGTAGGTCTCTAGCTAACAAAAGGGTCAATTACACGGAGGAACAAAATGGAGAAGATTTAGGGGCCGATTCCGATTCGGGACGGAAATCTCTCCGACAAAGCCGGACCCGGAGAGATTTCCGACCGAATCGGACCCGTGCAGCCCGACCGAACGAGTACGATGCGCACGTATGCCATCGGACTCGAGTCGGTCGGACTCCCATTGAAGTCAATGGGAGCCGGTCGTACAACGCGTACGCGGGCTCCCATTGACTCAATGGGTGCGAGGCGGACAAGGGCGCCCCCTACAGCTTGTACGCGGCAAAGCGACTCGCGCCATACACGCACAGGTAGGGGGGACCCATGGGTCCCCCCTGTGTGCGACTCGCGTGGCTACGCATACAGGGGGGTCCGACACGGACCCCCAAAGTATGGCTCCAACTGCTCTTTCGAGCCGGAGTGCGCGGCTCGGTCGGACTGCTCGCGGCGCGCATCGTACTTACCCGGCCGGGGAACGTCTCCATTGCGCGGTGCGAGTCGAGTCCGAGCGAGTCAGTCGGTGCGGTTAGACCCGGGAACGAGTCGGTCGGGACGCCCGGACGAGTCGGTCGGCGACTTCGCATCGTACTCGCTCGCCCGGACGCGCGTACGAATCGGTCGGGAAATAGGGCTCCGAATCGGATCTGGTTAAGCCGAATCCGATTCGGAGCCCTACCGGCCGAGATCGGAATCGGCCCCAAAGTGTATACCAAAAACCTGATCTGGCAGTTGAGCCTTCTCCTATATCGCTCCTAAAACATGGAACAACATGCCTCTACACATAAGCGCCCCTCCTCACTTCTTGAATACCACAAGAAGATGAAGGCTGGACTTTTCATGTAGTCCCATTGGGCCCAGGTTTGCCTAGACTCATACCTGATCAGAGCCAGGATACTCTTCCCTGTGATAGTGCACTTTACTAATCTGCATAACATAACAGTACCAGAAATATATAACATAGGTTTGAGTATAAATGATGTGAACAGATTCTGAACTGAGGGACAGCAGCAGAATAAAAAGTCCTAATTCTATGGAGAAAATAGATGGTAGATTACTCACACTAGAAGGGGTCTTCGGTTCATTGTATTCAATAATATTCAAAAACATGCAGGAGATGATTTGGCTAGATAAATGATTCCACGCAGTACAATTAGATTAAATGGGTACAACAATGGCACAATGGATTGATTGTCACATTGTAAAGCTAAGACTGAATTCAAGGATGGCCAATATGTTACTGACGTGCAGGTGGGTGAAAAGGAACCAGCAATTTTAGGTTGGAAACACAGGTTTAATTAGACTCCACTGTGAAACCAAAATATGGATACAAAGTAATTATTGTGGCAAGAGACTAGTCGGCATTGTAAATAAATACCAAGGGTTACTTAAAGATGAAATTAGATAACTAAAAGTTTAAAAACATAAAATTAAAAGGAAGCCTGAATGTGTACAGTACATCATTTGAGACCTGTTCTTTTAACTAAAAAAAGCTGATAAAGGAAGAAGATGAAAGGGGATGATTTTATTGAACAACTTGAGGGTACAGAATGGCTTTCCTCCATAGTAATATTGATGACTGGTGATAGTAAACTGCGCTTTTGTGCTGACTTGATCACAGTAAACAAGTACTTTTTATAGCATACCTACTCCTAAACATAAACAAAATGTGTATCACTCTGAAAGAATTATCTGTGTACAGTGGACTAGACTGAAAATTAGCATATCACTAAATATAACTCAATCCATTGTCCATACACAGATCACTGATACAACATCGACTCTGATAACATCGAACTACAAAATTATTGAGTCAAAAATATCGTAAACAAAAATATCGACATACAATACACATAATAGAAACTACACTAACATCGATAAAAAAAGATTGTCTTAAAAAATCTCGATTACAAAAATATCCACGACAAAAATATAGAACACAAAAATATCGATAAAATTAAAATAAAATGAAACACATCAAAAATATCAATATAAACAATATCGAAAGCACAAACATTGATAAAATACATATAAACTATATAGAAAATAACATTTAAACATCAAAAAACTATTTACAATAATATAATAAAATAAAACAATCCAAATATTGTAAATAAACAATAAAAATAATTACAAATTAATCACATTAATTACAACAAATAAATAAAACATACAATAACAAATAAATAAACAAACTATACAACATAAAAAATATATCACAAATAACAAAAATAAACAAACATAAATATATATAATATATAAAAAAATAACACATTTAGCTACATAAAAAATTAAATAACAACAATAAACAAAATAAAAACAAACAATAAATAAACGTAATATAAATAAAACAAATTAAAATGTAACAGCTAAAAAATTCAAAAAAGCAATCTTGACCAATAAATTTAACACACACAAACACAAACCAATAGAAAACTCTAACTAATTAAACAAACACTATAAAAACAACCAAATAATTAACATAAAATTAACTGTATAACGGACATCCACGGAGGAAGAGCAAACCTTTGAGAGAGAGGAGGCAGAACGAAAAACAACTGCATCAAAAACGATTCTAAACATCCTGCAATAAAGGTACGCACAAAACTTTGTAACTAAATAAATGAAATAAGCTTTTAAAAATATTATAACATGTATTATTTTAACAGATAACAGATTCAACTTTACTAAAATTGCACCTAGAAAATTCAACACAGAGTAAGTATATGACTTAACCAATAAATAACGTAAATTATTTAAAAGTAATACATTTAATAAAATAGCAAAACATAGCCAACAAATGTATTTCTTTAACAGCTTCTACAAAAATCAACAACACCACAGCATGTACCAAGGACACTCCATCAACTAAAAAGAGTAAGTATATTTATTTAATTACAAATAAACAAAAATAATCACTAATATAAATAATCCAATTAAGTAAAATTACAACGTATTCTCTTATGTTTCACAGATTATACTTCACAATAACTCCACCCAAAAACCCCAAAACAAACATTACGTTCGAAAACAAATACAAACCCAACGTAAGAGAAAAATATAATATAAAGTAAGTATATAAATTAACCAACAAATAAACCTTACTATAAAAAACGATAAATTTAATAAAAACACATCATTACCAACAAACAATTTTCTCTTGCCAGCTTCTACAAACTTCAACAAAAAAAATCAACAAAAGAGACTTCACCAACTAGATTCAGTAAGTATTTTTTTTCTTCAATTAAATATAGATACTAAAAAAGCGAAATAAACAAATACACTAAAATTATATCCTTTTATTTTATATTTCACAAATTACACTTCAATAAAACTCCAACTAAAAAAGTCAAAGCAAGAATTAACTTCGAAAACAAAGACAAAAGCAACATTAAAAATAATAAAAAATAGGTAAGTATATAAATTAACCAAAAATACAACAAACTAATAAAAAATAAAAAGATAAAACAAATATAACTAACAAATATTTTTCTCTTGCCAGCTTCTACAATGCAACCTACAACAAAATCATCGAAAAAAAAACATCATCAATGAAAAATAGTAAGTATTTTGTTTCTCAACTAAATAAAAATAGGAACTAAATTAATAAAATAATACAATAAAATGTAACACTTTAATAAAAATAACATTTTGCTTTTAAACCAACAGAAAAAAAACCAGTAGATAAACATCAACAATCGAAAAAAATCCATCAAGAAAATAAAGTCAAAATACATGTAAGTTTATTTTCAAATATATAAATTTACAAAATGTTTACTGTTCAACATCATATAATTAATACATATATATACATATATTGACAGATAGAACACAAAATGGCAGAAGGAGCAAAATTCATTACTTCACAAAACGAAAACTACTTCTGTGCTACATGGGCTACACCTATACACAAGAGAAAATAACTTGAAACAAAACACATTGGAAATGCAGTAAATATTACTCTAATTCTTGCTATGGGAGTGCCACTACAATAGAAACTAATGGTGTAAATGTGAAAGAACACAACCATCCCCCCAATGTAACTGAAATTGAGGTTAGAGATGCTCCAGAGACAATCAGAGAAGCAAGTACCAGCTCCCAGCAGACAAGTACCCAAATACTTAAAAACGTGTTAGCGGCCAAGCGTCGACAAAGATGGTCGTACGCTAGCGAAGCTCCGTGAATTTCTAACCTCTGCCGCTAATAAATCTGCCCCATAGATCGGTTCCATGCAACGAAACGCATAGTCCGAAATGCGGGGAACCCAGCGTGGCGCATGCAAGCTGTGACCTACCAGGACGGAGGAGAAACATCGAGCGAAACCTCAGGGCCTAAGAACAGCCCGACACCGCAGACTTGCGTAACCAGCAGCAACGCAAGGGGACGACCGCGGAGGCGACGAGACTCGCAGTAAGTGACGTAGACACCAGTGCGCACCGCGGTCCAATCCCCCTAGCGGCAACAACAGGCCGGCACCCATCTGCAGGCCCCCGCTCTGCACAACAAGGTGGTGGGTGCCACGGGGAGGAATCGGCCGAGAGATTGAGGAGGCCCGGGCTCGCTGCGCAGACCTCAACCAGGCAGCCAGATTCAAGAGCAGCATACGGATGTCGCCTACCCCAACTCCACGGGGACTGGCGAGTTAGAATGGATCAGTGGAGGAGTGGCTGGTGGAGACGTTGGCCCATCCCCCTTTAAGCACTTTGAAACAGACCTTTAGCGAGTGGGCCCGGGGTCTCTGCCTGATACCACTGCACCTAGGACTGATATAGGACCCGATACTGGTCCCGCAGCCCGTGTGCTACAGGGCACTGAGGTGACCGCTTGCAAGTCGGGGTGCAATAAGGAAACAAGTGGCCAGCAGCCCCCAGACAACCGTGTTTTAACTAAACCCTACCGGAGAGGCTACTTGGGGACACAGTGATCGCGATCTGCACGGGCGGGTTCCTCTTTCCTGGTGATCGGCTCGTAGAGCCCAAATGCTGTCAAGGAAAGCGAAGCATCAGTGGACCAGCGAGAGCACGGGCCCCCGTATGGACCAGCAGTGAAGCACCTCAGGTGTCCGATCCCACGGGAGTTCCACAACACTCCTGTTTGAGAGTGTGACTGGCAAGACCACGTGGGCAGTAAGATACTCTAGAATGCGGAGGGGTCGGCCTGGGCCCATCTCCTGACTTAGACATGAAGGGGCACGGAATCTGAACAATCGCGTTAATCCCTTCCCCCACCCCTCAGGAGAACCGCGTATGGCCGCTTGGAGCTGGCAGTTGCAGCGCTTCAAAAGCAGGCGATGGGCAGTATCCCAGGGGCACGGGGTGACTTGAAACAGAAGACTTCCTTCCCCCCCTTCAGTGTCTTACCAGAAGTGCAATGTCAGGAACTAAGGGATCTCGAAACACCAACCAAACAAAACTTGATAAATACGCCATGTCCAAGACTGCAGATACAGAAGTAACATCCAGGGCCAATGGGACGTCGGGGCAGCAACAAGGAACTGAAGAACCTACATTAAAGGATATTATGGACACCATCACAGAAGTGCGAGCCTCACTCGAAAGTAGAATGGACTCAATAACGACCGAAGTGACACTCATCAGGGCAGACCTTCAGAAAATGAGCGAAAAGGTCAAAACAATGGAGGGCGTTATGACCGATCTCTGCCAGGACTCCAAAACTATGCAGCAACAGATCAAGCATCTCCAAACAGTGAGTAAAGCATTAGAAAGTAAACTGGATGATTATGAGGGAAGGTTCCGCCGAAAGAATGTCAGGATCCATGGGGTGCCGGAGTAAGTGGAGGGGTCTGCACCTGACCTATTCATTGAAGAACTAATTACTAAACATCTCCAACCTAAAACCCTATCCAATTTCTTCTCAGTGGAAAGGGCACAACGCATCCCAGGGGGTAGATCTAAACCAGGCCCCCCCCCAAGGCAGCTATTGGCGAGACTCTTAAACTTCAGAGACCGTGACATTGTCCTGCAAACAGCCCGCACTGCCCCACCTATCAACATCGACAATAGCGTGGTGACCTTTTTTCCTGATTTTACAGTGAGAGTGCAGAAGCAACGACACTTCTTCCAGGGAATTAAACTCAGGCTAAGAGACAAAGGACTTAAATACTCTAGACTGTTCCCGGCACAATTGAAGATAGAGGCTGAAGGGAAGACATGGTTCTTCGACACTCCAGACACTGCACAAGAATGGTTGGATGGATGGAGGCCGGCCAGAGGCAGTGGTCCCTAATACCCAAACAAATCAGACAACAGATGGAGCAAGTTCAGATGCTTGGAGCAGTGGGTCCGTTTTGGATCTTGTGAGAGGCGGGGTCGTGCCTGGTGGAACCGGACCAACACACATGGCAAAGCGGCCATACGATAAGTTTCTACAATGCAGACTACGTGACTTTCATTATTAAAATACTGTAATTGTATGGAAATACACACCTGTAGTAGGGCAAGCGGTGATTTAAGGTACAGAGGTTCCAGCCCCCCACCACATTAGTATAGTTTTCAAATGGGGCGACAGGCACTCTGCATAGTTGGGGACAAGGGCAGTTTTATGCCAAGATTGCAGGGAAGCATGGAGGGGGGATTGGGGTTCTTGTTTAGTTACATACAGAGTTTAGATGACACAGACGCACTACATAAGGAAGGATTGCTCCATTCACTAACACTACACAACGGTAATCTGGCGCTTTCCGGAAGCGGAGTACTATTTGCAGCGGGGAGGGGGCACACAACCCTTGTGGGAACCCTCGCACCTAGTCAGGCAACATATCACAGAAGCAATAGGGCCGTCAGTTAAACAAAATATCAGGTTAATGTCCTGGAATATGAACGGACTGGGTGACAAGCTCAAGAGGGGGATAGTGCTCCAGTATCTCAAGCGATACTCACCTGACGTGGTCCTTCTGCAAGAGACACACTTGATTGTGAATGCATGCAGGGCACTGACCAGGTGGAAATACAAGCTTGCTATACACTCAGGGGTCGATTCCGATGACGGCCGGAAGCGCACCTAACAGTATTCGTCCGGAAAAAATACGAGCCGAACGCGTGTTTTCCGACCGACTCGAACACTCTACCGAACGAACAAGTACGATGCGCATAACAGCCCAGATTCCGAGCGAGCCGTACTTACCCATTCCAGCTCCTGTTCCCCGCCCGAGCCGGATCCGTAAACGCCGAATCGAGTCACACGGAACCAAATACACAGCACCTTCCGGCCGGACTAGTACGATGCGTTTCCCGAACGCGCCGAACTCGTCGCTACGTACGGCACGTTTGAGCATCCGGGAGAGCTGCACATAAGCTCCGATTCGCGCCACAAGACGATCCACGGCGACGAGACGAACAAGCCAGCGACGAGTACGAGTTGAAGACATGAGCAACCCGAACGAGACGAACCAACCATGAATCCCATCGCGCAAGTTCTACCAATACTCTACATCTATTACCGGGACCGGCACGGACGCGTACGGTGCAGACAGTAAGTCAAACACCCACAACACAAACAAACGACACGTACCCGAAATATGTCACACACACATAGGGATGCACAAATGATGTACACAAGCAACAGCAGAACCATAGGGGTGGGATGGCCAACACCAATGCCATACACACCCATAGGGGGATGGATGCCTACCACCAACACCACCCTACAACTACCCCTACTCATGGGTGGCTAGATTCCTGCCACCCCCTCCCACTCATGGGGGGCTGGATGCCTACCACTACTACCACCCCCACTCATGGGGGGCTGGATGCCTGTCACTACTGCCATCCCCACTCATGGGTGGATGGATGGCTGCCACTACTACCATCCCCACCCATAGGGGGATGGATGCCTACCACTAACACCACCCCCACTCAGGGTGGGCTGGATGCCTACCACTACTACCATCCCCACCCATAGGGGGCTGGATGCCTACCACTACTACAATCCCCACTCATGGGTGGCTAGATGCCTGCCACCACCCCCCCACTCATGGGGGGCTGGATGCCTGTCACTACTGCCATCCCCACTCATGGGGGGATGGATGGCTGCCACTACTACCATCCCCACCCATAGGAGGATGGATGCCTACCACTAACACCACCCCCACTCAGGGTGGGCTGGATGCCTACCACTACTACCATCCCCACTCATGGGGGGCTGGATGGCTGCCACTACTACCATCCCCACTCATGGGGGGCTGGATGCCTACCACTACTACCATTCCCACCCATAGGGGGATGGATGCCTACCACTAACACCACCCCCACTCAGGGTGGGCTGGATGCCTACCACTACTACCATCCCCACTCATGGGGGCTGGATGGCTGCCACTACTACCATCCCCACTCATGGGGGGCTGGATGCCTACCACTACTACCATCCCCACCCATAGGGGGATGGATGCCTACCACTAACACCACCCCCACTCAGGGTGGGCTGGATGCCTACCACTACTACCATCCCCACTCATGGGGGGCTGGATGGCTGCCACTACTACCATCCCCACTCATAGGGGGCTGGATTCCTACCACTACTATCATCCCCACTCATGGGTGGCTAGATGCCTGCCACCACCCCCTCCCACTCATGGGGGGCTGGATGCCTGTCACTACTGCCATCCCCACTCATGGGGGGATGGATGGCTGCCACTAACACCACCCCCACTCAGGGTGGGCTGGATGCCTACCACTACTACCATCCCCACCCATAGGGGGATGGATGCCTACCACTAACACCACCCCCACTCAGGGTGGGCTGGATGCCTACCACTACTACCATCCCCACTCATGGGGGGCTGGATGGCTGCCACAACTACCATCCCCACTCATGGGTGGTAGATGCCTACCACTACTGCCATCCCCACCCATAGGGGGCTGGATGCCTACCACTACCACCATCCCCACTCATGGGTGGCTAGATGCCTGCCACCACCCCCCTCATGGGGGCTGGATGCCTGTCACTACTGCCATCCCCACTCATGGGGGATGGATGGCTGCCACTAACACCACCCCCACTCAGGTTGGGCTGGATGCCTACCACTACTACCATCCCAACTCATGGGGGCTGGATGCCTACCACTACTACCATCCCCACTCATGGGGGGCAGGATGCCTGTCACTACAACCACCCCTACTCATAGGACGAGTAATGCATGACACAACTAGCATATTCCCACATAAGGACTGTCTGTAAATTACATCCCACCCCCAACACCATGACAAGCATGTGTGGTCTGTGTCAAATGCATACAACACTGAACATGACATTGAACATACAATGTGACCCCCTAACACATGTGTCACACATAATTGTGTGTGTGGCCTACACAATGCAAGCAGACCATGACCACTGTGGCAATGTGGCCCAAAGCCCCATCACCACAGTGCCCAAAAGGTAAGTGTGTGCTCCATAGCTGAAGCACATTTTGAACAGTGTGGCAATGGGGCCCTAAGCCCCATCACCACAGTGGCCAAAAGGTAATTGTGTGCTCCATAGCTGAAGCACATTTTGAACCATGTGGCAATGGGGCCCTAAGCCCCATCACCACAGTGGCCAAAAGGTAAGTGTGTGCTCCATAGCTGAAGCACATTTTGAACAGTGTGGCAATGGGGCCCAAAGCCCCATCAC
This sequence comes from Calotriton arnoldi, assembly GCA_963921515.1. Taxonomy (NCBI): domain Eukaryota; kingdom Metazoa; phylum Chordata; class Amphibia; order Caudata; family Salamandridae; genus Calotriton; species Calotriton arnoldi. The sequence goes on along the minus strand of CAWUFW010015549.1, from coordinate 147,469 downwards.
CACAGTGCCCAAAAGGCAAGTGTGTGCTCCATAGCTGAAGCACATTTTGAACAGTGTGGCAATGGGGCCCTAAGCCCCATCACCACAGTGGCCAAAGGTAATTGTGTGCTCCATAGCTGAAGCACATTTTGAACCATGTGGCAATGGGGCCCTAAGCCCCATCACCACAGTGGCCAAAGGTAAGTGTGTGCTCCATAGCTGAAGCACATTTTGAACAGTGTGGCAATGGGGCCCTAAGCCCCATCACCACAGTGGCCAAAGGTAAATGTGTGCTCCATAGCTGAAGCACATTTTGAACAGTGTGGCAATGGGGCCCAAAGCCCCATCACCACAGTGCCCAAAAGGTAAGTGTATTCCTGGTAAAAGCTGCTAAACCAAAAATGCAGGGATTATTCCTGGCCACACAACACCAAACACTACAGTGGCATTGTAGTGCTTGTGTCCCATAGCAACATAGATTGTTTGAGGCAAGCAGTGCAGTGCCAATGACACATCGTTCTAGCCATGTGCACACAAACATCAGCCATGGGGGCCCACATTGTCTACATTCACAAATAACACAATGACAGAAGTGAGCATCATAATGCAGACCCACATATCTGCAGCAATGGACACACAAATGTAGATATCCTGTGGAGACTGTAGATGTCATGTGAACAAATACCATACCATGGCAGCAATGGGACATACTAACCATGATCAATGTGCTGACTGATGACCTAGCAGTCCCAGGGCCAGCAGGGGAAAGCTAACAAACAACATACAGCCAATGGCAAACTAAAGATATGCCAATGCAGTGGTGCAAATGCACAAACACAAACAGGCAGACTCACACTGCATATCATACACAACAGGTGAGGGGGTTGTGTGCCAGTGTCCCCAGGCAAACACACAACACATGAGGAGGCCAGATTCACTAATACACAGATGTCAACACAGTCACATACAAAACTAACTCAGGGATTGGATTCCCCTATGTGGGCAAACAGGCGTTGTGAGATGAGAGGGAGCCCAAATTACACAAGTCACACGAGCTTGTAGGAACAGCAACAAACACAGCAAGAGACAGAACCACCACAGCACTCCCAACAGGGACCCCACATTGTGGTGACACTAGCCTGCATGACAATCACACCGTGATGGCAAAGGTAGATGTCATCCACACTGTGAACCACAGCCATGTGTCCTGAGCAACAAACTACCATCACACCTATACAAGCACAAAGCACTCAGCATGGCCTGCCAGCCAAGGACAACATGGAGGTAGTGCCCCAGCCGTGCAACAACTCACATTTGCACACACTCAACGACACACACCTTGAACTCCACCAATGTGCAGCAGTGAAGCTCACATGGACTGCTGACATTGCACATGCACCCATGAAAATCCCAGTGGTGGTGGGGGAAATAAGGTGCAGAAACCCATCACACATGGCCAGTCAACAATACTTGTGAATGTCTGACACACTGCACAGTATGCCGTACATGGGCATGACGTCAAATCCACCCCAAACAATGGGATCCTGGCCATAGTCACACACCAATGAAGAAGCCAAGCTGACCCACAAAGGACACACATAGACAACTTCCAAAATTGCAGCTCTGACCCTGAGGAGTGGCAGCAGTCACACACACAACGTGTCACAATCACTGAAAGCATACACAAACAGAAAATCACATTACTCGTGTAACCAACAAGTGCCAAGAGGAATCTTGACTGTGTCCCATCTGCGTTTGCCCACATCCCCAGCCCTGTCAACAAAGACAACTAGGGATGACAACCTCATTAACATTAGTTTGCCATGCACCCACATCCCGGAGAAACCAGGTCCAAGATGCTGGATGAACACAGAACAACTCAGCAAGCATCACAAACAGGAACATCCATAGGGACACAGCCTGTGTAGGAAAAGGAGAAGGGTACACGCACAGACATGCCTACACAACACACAACACGGGCACAGCCTATATCACGGAATCACGCACTGCCATGAGGGCACTCTACTCCTGTGGAAGGTCAGCTGTGCCAAACCTTGTCTGTGCACGACTCAAACCTGTCAGCAGAACACTTGGTCAGTGAGTCAACAACTACAACACACTGAAGGCTCTGCTCATATCAGCCTGGGCATGGGAGTGTCACGTCAGTCATCTGCATACACCCAAGACACGTGTCAAGCAACTTGCACTGTGTACACAGATGAGTCCTCCAAATTTGATGTGCCAAACTGCATGTCCATTGGAGACGGGCACACAGTCAGGGTACTAGGAACATTGGACAGTGGTAAGCCCACCAGATGTGCATCAGTGTAGGACAAAGATGGTAATCTACAAATGCTAAACGTACATCCCTGTGTCAAATGCTGAACATTACACCCTCAGACTGCAGCAAAGGATGCTATAGATCCAGACTAGATTAGGACACATATCCCATGGACCACATGGAGCCCATCACAGCAAAACTTCATTTACCTGATCTGAACACTATTACAACAGCAAATGCATGATTCCACACATCTACATCATGTACCTCCAAAGATTAACCACAAGTAAACAAAAAGAGGCTTTATTCAGCAAGTGTGCAACTCAAATCAAAAGTCCAAAATAAACTAAGGCCAATGGCCAGTCCAAATATACAGTCCCAACAGGGTGATGTGTGACAACTTGTCAACAATTGCTTGCCTGCACAGGTACGGACAGGGGACATCCCCCTTGGAGGGGCATTCGAGGGGCAGGCCAGGCACCGCAGGGACAGGATCAGGGGATGCCAGAAGGAAGCAGTGAAGGGGGGTGGGTGCAGGAGTGTCACCGGCAACTGCAGTGGAGGTGTCTGACTCAGGGGGGGCTGGCACCACCGCAGGGCTCAAGTCAGATGGTGTTGGTGCTGCAACCACTGCAGTGGGCTGGTCAGATGGAGTGGACTGGGTCCCCAATGCAGTGCCCGAGTCAGACGGGGTGGTTGTGGACTCCACCGCAGTGCATGACTCCAAGGTAGTGGAAGGGGGGCAGAAGAGCTGGGCAGGACAGAGGGGGGACACGGTCTCCACACCAGTGGCACAAACAGGCAGAGCATCTGGTTTGGGGGTGGAAGAGCAAGTGGCAGGGGGGGAGGGCCTTTGCAGTTTGGGGATGCGGTATCGGTGTGTGGGGGAACCTGGGGCAGGGTGTGGCGGTGGAACCTGTGGAGTGGTGGTCTGGGGGATGGAGGTGAGAGACTGGGTGGTTGACTTGCAGGGCGGTGGCGGGGTCTTGCTCTTCCAGGACCGGGGGGACTTGCGGGTGGGGGGCTCACTCTGCCTGCGCCTGGGGGAGGATGCCCGGGGGCGAGGGGCACTCCCCTCTGTGTGGGTGGACTTCCTCTTCCCCCGGTATGCTGGATCAGCGGGATTGGAGGGGAAGAGGCCGAGGTCACTGAGGAAGAGCTGCTGATCAGGTGGGGTTGCAGGTGAGGCAAGGGAAGGGGTCTTGGAGGGAGAGGATCTTGAGGATTGCGGAGTGACTGTGGTTGCCTATGTGTGTGTGTGTTCCCCATCCCCTGTGTCTGTGGTATCAGCCCCCTGAGGATGCTTGTGTGCATGTCTTGCCTTTCTCTTGGGTGTGTCTGTGCTGCTCGTGTCTGTGTGTTTGCATGTGCTTTGGACAGGTAGGGGGGCAGGAAGTGTAGATGGGGCAGAGGTGGGAGGGGTGAGGGACTGTTGGAGGGGGGACACTGCTGCCATCAGGGAGGAGTCAATGGACTTATTGCTCCTCTGTAGGGCAGACATACCCGTCGAGATGCCCTCCATGAACGACACCAGCTGTGTCAACAGAGTGGTGTGTGCATGGAGGACACTCAGCATTGCTGTCTGCCCTACATGGAGCTGCCGAAGGAGGTACACAGACTCCTCACTCAGGGCAGCAGGGGACACAGGGGCAGGGGCTGTGGTGCCTGGCACGAAGGAGACACGCTCCCGAGTACGGGAGCCTCCACGGACCTCAAGAATGGGAGCCAATGGGAGGGCGGTGGTGGTGGTGGCGGGGCCAGACAGACTAGCTGGCCTTTGGTGGCTGCTGACACCCGCCTCCACAAGGGAGTCATCCTCCGAGCTGCTGTGGTCCTCAGCTGAGGTGGATGGTGCTGAGGACTCCTCGGTGTGGCTTCCCTCGCCCTCCGTGCCACTGGGTCCCTCTGGCCACTCGTCCGATGCTGACCCAGTCTGGCTCCGCTGCTCCTCCTGGTCCGTGGAGCTGTCCCCTCCTGTGGCCGTGGATGTATCTGCAAACAATTAGGGAAACAGACAAACATCAGTCACCTGCACTGACCGCACACACCACAGTAAGTACAGCACATTACAGAGCAAGCCCTGGCATCCTTAGTTGAACATTGCCTAAAGTCCCCACACAGATTCGGGGAAGCCAATTGTCAGTCTGATGGTCAACCATGGGACTCACACCCCTCCTGCCCTTGCACCCATCTGTCTGGTGCCTGTCTGATGGTAAGACCCCAGTGCGGACACGTGCACCACCTACACAGTTGTTGGACATTGCAGGGAACACAGTGAAGTATGTGAACATGCACACATCACATCTCTTGCCACTGAGTCAGTGGAGGTGTCCGGATAAAGGGATGGCCAGAGTCTAAATAGAAATGCATGTGATGCATACCAGCACCAGACACCTTGATGCACCCATGTCCGGATAGTCAATGCCACAATGGGGTGCATGTTGCACATGTCACTCCCCTGCAGGATCAGTCTCAGGAAGTTTAATGCCATGACACAGGAATGCGTGCAAAGTCATACATTACTGTCTCAAGTCACATGGCCATGGCAGCCTGCCAACAACAGTCTGCACTGTGTCACAATCCGAGGGCATGGGGAATGCAAGTTATGTGACTGACATGTGCACATGTCCATCCCCCAAATACCACATCATCTGTACTACTATTTGTCCACGTCATACCAACTGGACATATGGGGGACATGAAACACAACTCTCTGAACATGAGCACCTCACAGTGTGCTGTGAATCACAACACAGCTGCCTGAAAGTCACAGTCGCAAACACCTGTGTGCACAGTCAAGTGATCAGACACCTATAAGTCACAGAAGTATCGTCTATCATGGTGACATCTCAGATGGCATGCTGAGCCCTAACCCATAAACATACCAGTAGTCCTGACAACGAAGACACAGCACAATGAGACAGAGGCAGACACCTGAGGGTACATTTCACTGATCACAACATGCCAGATGATACACGGGAGTGGGAGTACAGAGTGTATTGCATGCCCTGGAGTAGGCATGACTGTCCAGCTCCACCTGTAAGAGGGATGAGTCCTGGACAGTAGGCAGGTGGCTAAGCATGTGTGACACACTGGATACACATACTCCTGAGGCCCAAACATTGTTCCCACCAGCAGCATGGGTGTGTGGCAAATTCCCCAGGGACATGTGGTGAGTCAGAGCAGCAAGCGGACCACATATCAAAGTTACACCCAGATCACATGTCAGAACTTAGGCATTGTGTAAGCAATTGAGCCACCCATTAATCGCACAACATAGTCACGGGAACAAATGCTGTCCCCCACCTTGAGCAAAGCAAAATGCAATGACACAGTCCCCAAATGACACAATTTCCCGACTATAAGGGCCACACATATACGTATCAGAGGAGAAGTGGGCATGTCACAAATGAGGGACATGGGTCCTGGACCACATGACTGATGTACTGTGGAAGTTTAACCAGGCCAGAGGAGGGCACATAGCATGTCAGACAAAGTGCACAGTGCAGTCATGGACTCACCCCCTCCTTGCTGCTGTCTGTCCTTCAGCTGCCCATCCAGGTCAGGGAAGACCACCGCCAGGATCCGGAGCATGTGGGGGGTCAGAGTCCAGTGTCCGCCCCTCCTGCGAGGAGGCGACAGCTTCAGCTGGACCCTTGCGATCCTCCGGGTCCAGCCACGAAGGTCCTGCCACCTCTTCTGGCAGTTGCGGATCCTGCGCCTGTAGACTCCCACGGATCTTACTTTCCGGGCGATGGTCAGCCAAATTTCCTGCTTCTGGTGGGCATCAACCTGTGAGGATGACAAAGTGAAAAGGCCATTACTACACATGCAACATATACGTGCATCACACAGTTGGATATACATGTCTCAATCACAGGGGCTATGAACAGTTTGCCAGCAGTCACTACATGGTATCATTGCATGGGAAGTAAACCTAGTTGGAATGCACTATTACTGCATTGTACCAGTTCAGTGCATGTAACTACATACTTTGGGGTGTGACAACTACTCAGTGGGCATGCTAGCCAGTGTTGTGCACACTGAAAGCCCTGCTAGTCAGACAACATGCACAATTAGTGAGGCAGTGGACAGCACACTCACCTGCTCCCCTGGTTTCCCATATAGCTTGCTGTACTGTGGAAGGAGGCTGTCCAGCAGGGCCTGGTTCTCCTCAAGGCTGAAGGCTGGGGCTCTCTCCACAGTACGTGCCATTGCAGGAGCCAGAGGATGCATAAACAGCAGCAGTGTTGGTGGCAGATGTCGTCCTGGAGCATGTAGTGCAGGCAAGTGAGCTCTCAGGGGAACAGCCAGCATTATATGTGTGCTGCAGAGGCAGATACTGTCCCATGTGTCCAAAGTGATAGGTCCAAGTCGTTTGCATCTTCTGAATTTGACCAATCCATGGAATAGCAGCACTAATACACGCCCACAGCATCCTTCAAATCTTCAACTTCATGACACCCATGATTTTACAACATTGTTCTGGCTGGCCAACTGAATTCACTGCATCAGACTCGTTGGAGCTTCAAAAACGCGTCCGTTGCCATGCCAGCCCCAGCCAATGTGTGCGAACCGTGCATACTGTCCATTGCTGTACAACGCGTACCAGGCATACAATGCGTACCCGCTCACATACAATGCAATGGGCCGGCCGGGCACACCGATCGGTCCATTGCTGTACAACACGTACCAGGCATACAACGCGTACCCGCTCACATACAATGCAATGGGCCGACCGGGCACACCGATCGGTCCATTGCTCTACAACGCGTACCAGGCATACAACGCGTACCCGCTCACATACAATGCAATGGGCTGGCCGGGCACACCGATCGGTCCATTGCTGTACAACGCGTACCAGGCATACAACGCGTACCCGCTCACATACAATGCAATGGGCCGGCAGGGCACACCGATCGGTCCATTGCTGTACAACGCGTACCAGGCATACAACGCGTACCCGCTCACATACAATGCAATGGGCCGACCGGGCACACCGATCGGTCCATTGCTCTACAACGAGTACCAGGCATACAACGCGTACCCGCTCATATACAATGCAATGGGCCGGCCGGGCACACCGATTGGTCCATTGCTCTACAACGCGTACCAGGCATACAACGCGTACCCGCTCACATACAATGCAATGGGCCGACCGGGCACACCGATCGGTCCATTGCTGTACAACGCGTACCAGGCATACAACGCGTACCCGCTCACATACAATGCAATGGGCCGGCCGGGCACACCGATCGGTCCATTGCTCTACAACGCGTACCCGCTCACATACAATGCAATGGGCCGGCCGGGCACACCGATCGGTCCATTGCTATACAACGCGTATCAGGCATACAACGCGTACCCGCTCACATACAATGCAATGGGCCGACCGGGCACACCGATCGGTCCATTGCTCTACAACGCGTACCAGGCATACAACGCGTACCCTCTCACATACAATGCAATGGGCCGGCCGGGCACACCGATTGGTCCATTGCTCTACAACGCGTACCCGCTCACATACAATGCAATGGGCCGGCCGGGCACACCGATCGGTCCATTGCTCTACAACGCGTACCAGGCATACAACACGTACCCGCTCACATACAATGCAATGGGCCGACCGGGCACACCGATCGGTCCATTGCTCTACAACGCGTACCAGGCATACAACGCGTACCCGCTCACATACAATGCAATGGGCCGACCTGGCACAACGATCGGTCCATTGCTCTACAACGCGTACCAGGCATACAACGCGTACCCGCTCACATACAATTCAATGGGCCGACTGGGCACACCGATCGGTCCATTGCTCTACAACGCGTCCCTGGACAGGTCACACGCATATGTCACCATACTGGTCACTGGTGAACCTATGCCAGCCACATTTACTTTCCAGGGACTCAGGGGCACACCTACATCACCACACCCAGTCCACACTGTATATAAGGCATGTGTGGCAGCATAACCTTATCTGTGTATGGGGGTGAACATGTGGATTTTGGGGTGGCACTTGGGGGCAGACACACCCAGGCTGTGCACGTGTTCATGGGGACAGGGTCCTTTGTGTGTTGTGCACCTGACCACTGTGGTGTGCAACTTTTCATTTCTGAGCATGTGTCATGGTCACATTTCCAGGTTGTGTATGTGTATGACATGTCACATACCCCCAGGCTCACATGTGGGAAGGCATGTACGTCACAGGGTGGCCCATTCCAACAATAGTGATGTCCCTCCACAGTCTGTGTGCATGTTGTGTATCACATGTCTCTGACTCCATGTGCACAATGGGAGACAGTCTCCACATCCATGTGGTTTGTGCATTAACTTTGATGGTGTGTGTGTGTGTGTCACAGACGTTCATGTCTGTCCTGCAGAGGCTACAGGGGCCACTACCTGTGGGTGTCATGTTTGTTTTTCTGACGTGTACATGATATGCCATGTCATGCCAGTGTCCATGTGGCAAGACCCTGGGAATCTACCTGTCAATGAGCTGTGATGCCTGTGGAGCATCTGTCCAGACATGTCACTGTGGTATGTGTGTGGAACGTGAGAGCAGTTAATGGGTACTGTGACACAGCCTAATGGTGTCCCATAGCACACCCTGGAACCTGTTGTCAACACTTGTTGAACAGAGATGTTAGATGATGTCCATGTAGGTGCCATATATGTCCAAACGGAACGACACACACATCAAGTACTTGTGTTTGTTAATGATGTATCATGTGAAATTGAGTATGGTGAACGGCACATAGGTGGGGTGACTGACAACCTTGCTTTCTTCACCTATGCACTGCAGGGCTCCTGCTGTCCATCGACCATTCCCAGACCTGGCAACGATGGTGGAACGTGACAGCATCCAACGGTACCGCTTCACCAGGCAGCTGATTGAGGATTTGGCAGTGCGGTTGGACCCACATTTGCAGCCTGGCCGGCCATATCCTACAGCGCTGACCCCCAAGGTGAAGGTGATGGCAGCCCTACACTTCTTTGCCACTGGTACCTTTCAACACACTGTGGCAAACTACTGGTGGGATGTCACAGACTATGTTCAGCCGTGTGCTACGCGATGTTTTGGGGCAATGTTGAGATACCTGAACCAGTACATCTATTTCCCAACACGTCAACGACTCACTGACGTCAAGAGTGACTTCTATGCCCTGGGGAGGATGCCACATGTAATTGGCTCCATTGATGGGACACATGTGGCTTTGATACCACCACAGGCACATGAGCAGGCATACTGGAACCGTAAACATTACCATTCGATCAATGCTCTGGTGGTATGTCTTGCAGATATGACCATCTCACATGTGTGTGCCCGTTTCCCCGGTTCGGCACACGATGCCTACGTGATGAGGAGTAGTCGCATCCCGAGGATGATGTCACAGATGCCGAACCAGCGTGCCTGGCTTGTTGGTGTGTACTGACTTTGTACCATTGTGTGTGTTCTGCTATGTTGTTTTCCGCACACATTTTCAAATCGGCTAATGTGCAATTGTCTGTCTGTAGGTGACTCGGGATACCCCAACATGCCGTGGTTGCTGACACCCCTCAGGAACCCTGTGACACCAGCCCAGATGCGCTACAATGAGGCACATGGTCGGACGAGGAGGGTGATTAAGCGGACCTTTGGTCTCCTGAAGAGCCGCTTCCGCTGCCTGGACAAGACAGGAGGGGCCCTCCCATATGCCCCAGCAAAGGTGTGCAAGATTGTCATCGTCTGCTACATGCTACACAACCTGGCATTGCGGAAGGAGTTGCCTCTCATCCTGGATGACGATGACCAACGTCCGCCACCTGTGGAAGATCCTGGCCTGGGTCACGATGCCAGTGAAGATGATGATGATGGTGATGTCCGCACACAGCTCATCACCAACTTCTTCAGCTGAATGTGAGTCTCCAGAGGGTTGTAATGTCAATGATTTGAGTTTGCATGATATGTGTGTGTGGTGCTCTGGTGCTGTTTGAGTGTGGCCATGTGCTACTTGACTGGATGCGTGCAGCGATGTGTCCTTGCAGGTGGTCTGTACTGCCCAACAGTGTTGACATGCTAACTTGGTTTTGTGTAGTTATCTCGTGACATGTATTAGACATGAGTATTGCCGTTCTGTGCTGTTCTTCAGTGGTTTTGACTGTGTGTCATGTCTGTCCTTCACAGGGTGCTGCCGGAGTTGTCTGATCAACTTGGATCCCCCGAATCCATGATTCAACTTCCAAGGTGGAAGCAGTCGTTTCCCTACAGGTGATGTGCCACACACCCCTGGACTTTCTATCTTCTGCACTTTTTGACTTTGTGGCCACAGCCAGGTTGGATTAGCTTGCATTTGTAGTGGAGACAACATGTTGCAAATGTGTAATAAACCTGTACTTCACTTTGGGATGTGCGTTGTCTGTAGTCACACATCTGACTGACATTTGCTTACTGCACCTGTAGTCTAGTTGACAGTGACAGTGACAGTGACTGTGAATAGGTGGCGTGTCTTTGCATTCCACTGTATTTAGTTGCAACATCAGTATAGGTGATGAGTCTGATGGCCCTGGTGTGTATGTGTTGTGTGGCCCTAGTGGTGTGTCTCCCTCATATGTGTCACGTCGCCATGACTGACATGACGGTGTTGGACTTGCTGTAGCAGTTAGCATGCACAGTGTCATTTAGCAGATCACCATCTACATGACAAAAACCACGTTGGAATCACAACAGAGGCAGATATGGTGTATTGGTGAGTTTATTTACATACAGGTGTGAGGATGGTGCACAGGATGGTGGGCGCTGTACATAGAAATTGAAATCCAAAGTTCCCATGTGTATTGGAAGTCTTGGTAGCTGAAATGTCCAGAGTAAAGTCCACAGTCATCTGATAAATTTGGCCAACTAGAGCTCCCCATGTCATGTGGGAGAGTTGGGTTGGCTTCGACAGAGCGTGCAGTTTGCACACAGAGGAAAAGTTCCAGAACAGGTGTTGGCTTCCTGGGGGATGTAGATGGCCATCGGCCTCTCAGTTTGGCCTCCTCGGACGGCCCCTCTTCTCCTCTTCTTGGGGGGGGGGCCCTCAGGTGCAGGCTGCGGCGGTGCAGGGGACTCTCTGCCAGAGTCCTCCTCCCTCCCTGTGGCATTTGCAGTTGTTTCAGCAGCAGTTGTTGTGGGCACACAGGGAGGTGAGGCCATGTTGGTGCTGATCTGGCGGAGGCATGTCAGTATGTCCCTATGCACCGCTGTCAGTTGTTCCAATGTGTCCCACTTAGACTCCATGCCAGACATGTGTGTCTCGACACGTGACATGTGTGTCTCGACATGTGTGTGTCGACACGGGACATGTGGGAGTCCAAGCGGGCATGATGGGCAGCCTGCTGCTGTTGTATGTCCTTGAGGATCCCCACTACCTGGCTGACCTCTCCGGTGCTAGTCTGGTACGCATCCGCGATGCGTGCCAGTTGTGGGTCATCATGCAGTCCAGACCCCTCTGCAAAGAGCGACCTATGTCTACCACCCCTCCCACCACCCCTGGCGACACGTGCAGGACCTGCGGTAGCACGCACAGGTGACCGTGGGCCCACTTGGGTGTTGTTCCTGGGCTTGTTGTCACCAGCTCCAGTTTGGGCCTGGGTCCCTGCGCTGTTGTCATCTGTGGTCCTTGGTCTGTCCGTGTTGGCAGGGGTGGCCTGTGTGTTGGCAGTTGTTGGAGGGGTGGGTGCAGGGGTGCAGATGTTGGTCCTGCTGGTGCTGCATGATGACTCACACCGGAGGGTCCAGCTGGTTCTTCGCCATCCGAGGAGTGCAGTGGCTGATCCACACCAGTGAGCTCAGTGTTCCCCGGAGCCTGGGACAGGGACTCCTCCTCGTCTGCTGCTGTGTCCCCATCATCACCTGTTTTGGGGAGAGACACAGATTGTATGTTATGTTTCTACTGGCATCAATTGTTCAAACACCTGACAGTTGTGAATGTACCTCTGGATGTGGGCCAGGACATTGCATTCTCCTAAATTGTGACAGTCAGAGAGTGATATTGGTGTAGCACATTGTCCTGCCAACCTGTGGCATGTCAATGTGAATGTTGAGGTGTGTGCATGACCAGCATTGGTGGTATTTGGTTGCCATCCAGGCCTCCTTCTCCCCCAGCCCAGTTATCCCACCATGAAGCGTGCTTCCATTGCAGGAGTGCAAGTTGTCTTTCAGGATGTCAGTCAGTGGTGTCCTGCTGTTGGTTGTTGCACAGTTCCCAGCAGGGCCTTGTGCTCCCCCAGCAGTACCCAGTGTCAGCCATCTTGTGAGTCCTTTTCCACTCCCTGTGATGTGAGCATGTTTGAGAGTGGTGTTGATGGGCCAATTGTGAGGGTGAGCAATATCTGTGCCTACAACTCCCATCATGCTATTGCCTCCACCCCCCTTCCCAGCATGCCCATCCTTCCTTCCTTTTGACTCTGCTTCCCTGTGGGGTGGGGTGCCTGTGCTGACAGGATGGCTGGGAGTGTTGTCCTGGCAGTTGTTTGGCTACAAGTCCCAAGAGTGTCCCTGTGCTTCACACAGCATAACCCAGGGTGGTGGTTCTTTGTGGGATCTTCAGTTAGGATGTGAGGCATTGCATTCTCCCAGGTGGGTTATGTGGAGTTAGTGTTGAGGGGTGTGTGAGGGGAGGTGCTTGTAACTATGGTCAGTGCTGTGAGTCCTCCTTCCCACCCAGCCAGATATCCCACCATGGGACGTGCTTCCATTGCAGGGAGTGCAAGTTGTCTTTCAGGATGTCAGTCAGTGGTGTCCTGCTGTTGGTTGTTGCACAATTCCCAGCAGGGCCTTGTGCTCCCCCAGCAGTACCCAGTGTCAGCCATCTTGTGAGTCCTTTTCCACTCCCTGTGATGTGAGCATGGTTGAGAGTGGTGTTGATGGGCCAATTGTGAGGGTGAGCAATATCTGTGCCTACAACTCCCATCATGGTATTGCCTCCACGCCCCTTCCCAGCATGCCCATCCTTCCTTCCTTTTGACTCTGCTTCCCTGTGGGGTGGGGTGCCTGTGCTGACAGGATGGCTGGGAGTGTTGTCCTGGCAGTTGTTTGGCTACAAGTCCCAAGAGTGTCCCTGTGCTTCACACAGCATAACCCAGGGTGGTGGTTCTTTGTGGGATCTTCAGTTAGGATGTGAGGCATTGCATTCTCCCAGGTGGGTTATGTGGAGTTAGTGTTGAGGGGGTGTGTGAGGGGAGGTGCTTGTAACTATGGTCAGTGCTGTGAGTCCTCCTTCCCACCCAGCCAGATATCCCACCATGGAACGTGCTTCCATTGCAGGGAGTGCAAGTTGTCTTTCAGGATGTCAGTCAGTGGTGTCCTGCTGTTGGTTGTTGCACAGTTCCCAGCAGGGCCTTGTGCTCCCCACAGCAGTACCCAGTGTCAGCCATCTTGTCAGTTGTTTTCCACTCCCTGTGATGTGAGCATGGTTCAGAGTGGTGTTGATGGGCCAATTGTGGGTGTGACCAATATCTGTGCCTACAACTCCCATCCTGCTATTGCCTACACCCCCTTCCCAGCATGCCCATACTTCCTTCCTTTTGAGTGGACTTCACTGTGTGTGAGTGTGACAGCAATGGCAAGATGGCTGACAGTGTGGTCCTGTTGTTTGTTGGTGCCCAGTTCCCAGCAGGGCCTTGTGCTCCCCACAGCTGTGGCCAGTGTCAGACATCTTTGAAGTGGCTTTTGACTCCCTCTGAGGTGTGCATGCTTCAGTGCTAACTTGCTGGGCCATGTGGGTGTGAGATGTTGATCTGTGACTACCACTCCCATCATGCTATTGCCTACACCCCCTTCCCAGCATGCCCATCCTTCCTTCCTTTTGAGTGGACTTCAGTGTGTGTGAGTGTGACAGCAATGGCAAGATGGCTGACAGTGTGGTCCTGTTGTTTGTTGGTGCCCAGTTCCCAGCAGGGCCTTGTGCTCCCCACAGCAGTAGCCAGTGTCAGCCATCTTGTCAGTTGTTTTCCACTCCCTGTGATGTGAGCATGGTTCAGAGTGGTGTTGATGGGCCAATTGTGGGTGTGACCAATATCTGTGACTACCACTCCCATCATGCTATTGGCTACACTGACTTGACCAGCATACACAGAATTCCTTCCTTTCAGTGAGCTTCCCTGTGAGGTGGTGTTCTAGTGGTGGGTAAATATCTGGGAGTATTTGTTGGTTCTATTTGTGCCACTGCCTTGCTGTATTTGTTGTTAGGTTTGTAGATGTCATGACACAGTTACATATCACTATGAGATGGCAGGTATTGTGTTTGTCTGACTAGCATTCACATCTTGGGATGGATATCTTTTGGTTGCTGTGTATTTGCTAAGTGTGCATGGTTTGCCTATCCCCTTGACTGTGATGTGTGTGTGTTGTCACACCATATTGTGTATATTAGTTGTGTACTCACCAGGCTCTGGGATGTCTGTTAGTCCGTATACGCTCACTGGTGGTAGGATGGCCCGCACCTTCTCCTCCCATGGCCTGAGGTATACTGGTTTTGCCGGAGGGCCACTGCTGGTGTGCTGGCTGAGGAGGTAGTCCTTTTTGAGTAGGTCCCTGACCCTCCTGCGCACATCATACCACCTGTTCTGGATGTCTTCCTTTGTGCGCAAACATGGTGATTGTGCGTTGACCCTGTCGACAATCCTCGCCCACATCTTGGTTTTCTGCGACATGGGGGTCTGTTGTACCAATGTACCAAACAACTGTGGCTCTACCCTGAGGATCTCGTCTACCAGGACTTCCAATTCACAATCTAGGAACTTATGGTTCTTCTTTGGGGGCATGGTGATGGGTGGTGGTGGTGATTGATGTGTGTGTGTGTGCAAGTGGGGGGGTGTGAGTGTAGGTTTAGCTGGGTGTGTGTGAGGATGCTATTTGTAGGTGTGGTAATGGTGTGTGGCTTGTGTGATGTAGGAGCTGTGAGTGTGTCTGTGGTTGCTGTGTGATGGTGTTCTGTCTGGCAGGTCAGTGGAATTTGCAAGGGATCATGGTAGAGATTTGTGGCCTTTATGTAGGTGGAGTTGGAGGTGTGTCCTTGTTCCATTTTTTTTCCCTCCCTGTATTTATTGGCTTAGTGGTTGCTTGTTTGGCCCTTTTTAAAAAAAAAATTCCTTGGTGTTTTTGGTGCATGTAGGAGTCGTTCTTGTGTCCGAGTAAGACGCTGCAGTTGTCTGGTGCGATCTTGTCCGACTCGTTCCCGCTGTGTGTCAGCTAGGTTTCATATGCGGCGTACGAGTCGGTCGCGTAGTATTGGGTTGCTTCGGCTGGGTTTTGTATGCGTGTCGGTCGTACGGCTTGTGCTCCGGGCGAGTCGGTCGTGTTTTGCACGCACAGCATCGTACTACGCGGGTCGGAGTTCGCGGGTACGTTTCGTTCGGGTTCAATCCGAGTGCGTGTCGGTCGGTTCGTTTTGCGTGATTTCCCGGCCGGATGGCTTGTTTCCGTCCGGCTCGGTCTTTCGTTTTGTATTCCGTCCGAGTCTGTCGGATTTCACATGCATTTCATCATACTACCCGGGTCGTGCTGCGCCGGTCCGAGTCGGTCGGACTAAATTCCCGTACCGAGTCGGTCGGTATGTTTTCCAGCCCGAATCGGAATCGGCCCCTCAGCGTTTAGCTCCAGATCCAGGGGAGTAGGAATATTGATCAGGAAAAGTTTTCCGCTAGCCATTGACCGCACATGGACAGATAAACAGGGCAGGTTTACGGCAGTAACCAGGAGGTGGGAAGGCCGGATACTAACGTTGGTATCTGTATATATACCGCCGGGCCTCCACAAATGAACCTTCAGGAACCTGGGGGATCTCCTACTTGCTCTCCCTGAGGGACTGCTTCTAATCAGAGGTGATTTTAACTCAATAGTGTCGGAAACACTAGATAGGTATCCCCCGAGAGAGGTGCCGGCATCGAGAACTCAGGTCCATGACTTTATTGGGGCTACGGGACTAGCGGACGTGTGGCGTGCACACCACCCCGCGGAGGCGCAGTTTACATTTCACTCCGGAGCCCACAATAGTGTCTCAAGAATCGACTATATTATGGTGCCGGCTGGTCAAATGGGGCAATTCAAAGAAGCAAGACATTTGGCCAGGGGCATCTCAGATCACTGTCCGGTTTAGGCCGAAATGGGGGTGGGGGATCCGCAGGTTGGACGGATAGCCCCGATAAATCCCTGGTACCTCAAAATCCCATCGATCAAAACGAAAATCATGCAGGAAGTGGAGCTCTACTTTCAAGATTATGAGGGATCAGTAGAATCCGCCCAGACACTCTGGGAAGCCTTTAAAACAGTGATCAGTTGACACGCGGTCTCCCAGATTGCTGGAACCCGAAAAGAGAAAAATGCACTCCTCGCTAAGTTAGAAGCAGACATACTACAGATCGAGGGGACGATACACGGGGGTGACCCAGAAGAGACCAGGCACTTGCTAAAGCTGAAAACAAAAGAATATATGGCCATAGTCACCGACACGGCGCAGGCACAGTATAGACCAACACTCAGCAAAATCTACAAAGTAGGAGACAAAGCAGAGAATTTGCTGGCTTGGCTAGATCGCAGGGAACAGGCAAACAGTCTAGTGGTAGAATTAATAGACGAATCCAGAAACCAATTTAGGGACCCTCAGGAGGTTGCAATTGAATTCGGAGACTACTATAGACAAGTTTACAAATCACACACCGGCTCCACGAAAGTGGAGGCAGACTCCCTGTTGTCTAATATGCCCCTCCCCACCCTTATCAGCAGAAGACTGTGATTTATTGGATACTGAACTGACAAGTAAAGAGTTTGAGGGGGCCATAGGAGTCTTACAGGCAGGGAAAGTGATGGGTCCCAATGGTTTGCCCATAGAGCTGTATAAGCTGACCTCGAGCAGGGTGGCAACGTTTCTCACCAAGATGGTCCTGGAAAGTCAAGAACAAGGGATACTTCCAGCAGACCAAAGACTGGCCACAATAGTAGTCATTCACAAAAGTGGCAAAACAGAAAGTCAATGTCCCTCATGTCGCCCGATATCTTTGCTCAACGCAGAAGTCAAGATCTTGGCGAAGGTATTGGCCTCCCGTCTGTTGCAGGTCATTACGAAACTAGTGCACCCCGACCAGTCAGGCTTCATGCCGGCACAAAATACCACCCTCAATTTGCGGCGCTTGCTTGGAGTGATGGGACGGCTAGACACATTACGGGAGGACGCGGTGGTGGTATCTCTCAACGCCACCATGGCGTTTGACACAATTGAGTGGCCATACATGTTTTCAGTCCTGCAAATAATGGGGTTCGACCCTGGTTACCTGAGCTGGATTCGGCTCCTATACAGAGATCCACTGGCCCAAGTTGTAGTAAATAATAGGAAATCACCGGTGTTCACCCTTGAGAGAGGAACCAGACAGGGTTGCCCTTTGTCCCCGCTGCTATTCGGCCTAATGTTAGAACCATTAGCAATGTGGATACGCAAAGACCCAATTGTGAGGGGTCTCCGGTGGTCAGAAGGTTGGGAAGATCGCATCTCCCTATATGCTGATGACATCCTGTTATACATGGCATCACTGGACACCTCTATAAATAGAGTGCTACATATATTCACCAACTTTGGGAACTGGTCCAAATCAATCATTTACGTGTTGAGGAGCAAGTTACCCTCTCTGCCCGAAGGTTATACTATAGCAGAGGCTCATGAGGGATTCAAATACCTGGGTATATATGTCACTAAGGACCCGGCATTATATTACGTATGGATCCTTTTGCCCGCGTTGCAGCGACTTAGAAGTGATGTCAGACATTGGAAATCGCTCTAGTTGTCACTACTGGGCCGAGCCGCACTCTTTAAAATGATGTCCTTGCCACGCTTTCTATACATCCTACAAAACTCACCATGCCCCATACGATCAGACTATTTCAAAGCTATTGAAAGTGAGCAGAGAGTGCTCCTGTGGGAAGGAAAACCACCCTGTATATCGGCCCAAAAACTAATAAGAGGGTGGTATGACGGAGTGATTGGACTCCCCAATGTCAATAGATACTATTGGGCATCACAGCTGGCAGCCATAAACCAAGGCATATATAGACCACAGGATGACCCTGGATATCAGATGGATAGATGGCTTCTCCCAGAAGGAAATTTTATCAGAGCACTCTATTCCAAGCCCAATAAACTACACTTAAAGGGTCCAACGGCACACGTGGTATAGATATGGCACACAGTCAACAAGAGTATGGGATGTGCGGGGAAGACCACACAAGTTACCCCACTTTGGAACGCAGACTGATTTGGTAACTTGAGAAACTCCAAGGGATTTGATTGATGGGATGTTATAGGAATTTCTAGGGTTGGGGACCTGTGGAAAAATGGAGATGTGATTCCCTTCACACAGCTGCAAACAGAGTTTGATCTAGCACCCACAGAGTACTTTAGATACATACAGGTAAGGCATGCATTGCAGGCTGCCAATCCAAGGGGGGCGTCGCTTCCAGAATACTCCCCACTCGAAGATAGAATCCTCGACGAATATATGCATAATAAGTCCATTTCATTGATGCATAAGAAGCTGATCAACAACATACCTGACCCCCTCCTCCAGCTCCGTGCACACTGGGAATGCAACGTGGCAGAGATGGAGGACGAGGAATAGTTTGAGGTCCTGGCTTTCCCAGAGACTCCGCAATCTCTTCCAGACTATGGCTGGTTCAGTTAAAAATATTACACAGAGCAAATCTATCTGGGTCAGCGCTTGTGAAAATGGGCTACAGGGTGGACGCTGAGTGCAGGAGTGGTCAAGAAGGCACATTCATCCATATCATTTGGGAGTGTGTAAGTCTTAGAAGATACTGGTTAGCTTGGGCGCAGTGCATGGAGGAGGTGTTGGGTATCACAGTAGAACCCAAGATGGGACTCTGCTTCTTGAAAATTTGGGGACCCACAGACCTTAACAACAAAGAAAGAACCTAGGTGACACTGGGAGCAATGGTAGCCAAGCGTAACATTGCTAGACTATGGGGCTCACACGAAACACCAACACTTGCGGCATGGAAGAAGGATATGGACTGGTGCATGCTGATGGAAAAGACTGTATATGAATCAAGGGGCTGTCCCAGAAAGTGGTCACAAATATGGGGAAAGTGGAACGAATATAGAGGAAATGTGTGCGAGCCCCAGCATGCGGAGTGGCATCGCAGGGAGTTACATGTTGACTGAGATGGGTGGGGGACTGTGTCTCGAAGCACACGAGCTAAGTAGGATTTGTTAATATATATTTGCATAAGACCGTTGCAGATGTACTCCGTGATTTCATACTTGCAAAAATCTGTAATGTGTTACTGTTGTCATCAATAAAATTATTTATAAAAAGAAAAAAAAATTGTTAGCTAGGGTACCTAAACATGTCACAGGACAACTACCATCTATCCCCTCTCTGAAGAGATGAATTGCACGAACTAAAAGAGCTACAGCTCAAACACCACCCAACC
This sequence comes from Calotriton arnoldi, assembly GCA_963921515.1. Taxonomy (NCBI): domain Eukaryota; kingdom Metazoa; phylum Chordata; class Amphibia; order Caudata; family Salamandridae; genus Calotriton; species Calotriton arnoldi. The sequence continues at coordinate 127,745 of CAWUFW010015549.1, read as the reverse complement.
CCCAAACTTTTGCAGAAATACAAATATTACCAGAATACACCATCACCCACAGAGATAAAAAATTCCTTCTACATGACAACAGTCATAAAAAATGAATTATCATGTTTGCAACAAACAACAACTTACAAAAACTTAAAAACTGCGAAACATGGATAATGGATGGCACATTCAAAGTTTGCCCCAAGCCTCTTTATCAACTATATACTATTCACGGCGAATATAAAGATACTAACATCCCCTTCATATACGCACTACTCCCTAATAAACAAAACACCACATACATAGAGCTCCTAACAATATTAAAACAATACACCGACAGCTACTCTTCAAAAAATCATCATTGATTTTGAACAAGCAATGATTCAATCAATTTTAAAAATATACCCACACACTGCAATACAAGGTTGCTATTACTACTTTAACCAAACTATCTGGAGACACCTACACAAATCTACTTTAAGTATAGATTACGCCGATTTGCCTAGCAAATTAAAAATGTAATAGCCCTGGCCTATGTACCAACAACTGAAGTAGCCAACCATTATAACCTACTTCTTGAAAGCCCCTCCTATCAAGCAAATGAAACTAAACTAACTCCCTTCCTAGACTACTTTGAAGACAGTTGGGTGGGAAGGCTACATAGGTCAGGGCACCGTAGACAACCCAAGTTCCAAATACCCTGGTGGAACCTCTACAACAGTACTCTAGCTCAAAAAGCTAAAACAAACAACGCAGTGGAAGGATGGCACAATGCCTTCCAAGCCACAATAGGAAGAGGACAACCAACCCTACATAAACTTATAGAAGCTATTAAAAAAGAACAAAGCTATCAAGAGCTAGGGCTAGAGCAATCCCTAACTAAAATAGACCCTAAACTAAGTAAACAAACCAAAACAATGTATGAATACCTACAACACAAAACTAGACTATTTGCAAACACCAAGGGGCCGATTCCGATCTCGGCCGGTAGGGCTCCGAATCGGATTCGACTTTACCGGATCCGATTCGGAGCCCTATTTCCCGACCGAATCGTACGTGCGTCCGGGCGAGCGAGTACGATGCGTGCACTCACGAAATCTCCGACCGACTCGTTCGCAGGACCCGACCGCTCCGACCGACTCGCACGGGGACGACTCGCACCGCGCAATGGAGACGTTCCCCGGCCGGGTAAGTACGATGCGCATCGCGACCGCTCCGACCGACTCGCGCAGTCCGGCTCCAAGGAGCTGTCGGAGCCGCACTTGGGGGGTCCGTGTCGGACCCCCCTGGAAGCGTAGGCACGCGAGTCGCACACAGGGGGGAGCCATGGGTCCCCCCTACACGTGCATGTACGGTGCGACCCGCATTGACGCGAACACGCTGTAGGGGGCGCCCTTGTTGGCGTCGTGCCCATTGAGTCAATGGGAGCCCGTGTACGCGTCGTACGACTGGCTCCCATTGACTTCAATGGGAGTCCGACCGAATCGAGTCCGATAGCATACGTGCGCATCGTACTCGTTCGGTCGGACTGCTAGGAAATCTCTCCGAGTCCGGCTCGGTCGGAGAGATTTACGGCCCGAATCGGAATCGGCCCCCAAAGGTCTAGACTACCTAGAGATGATAGCTAAATCTATACTTTGAAGAAAAAACAATGCTAAACACCATAAGCATTTTAAAAATTCCAAACATTAAAACAAGATAATTCTACTCTTTTTTAAATGAATAATTATAACTATGTGGCTGATTATGATGGCGGTGAACCCGCCACCAGCAGGCTGCTGGTGGCGGGTTCACCGCCATCGTAAGGCCAATTACCGCCCGCCAGATTAGGATGGCAGGCGGTGTGCCTGGCGGGCGGAAAGCACGTCCGCCTAGGGTCCGACAGAGGCAATCGTTAAGATTGCCTGTCGGACCCGCCTCACATCCTAAGAATGGTGGCGGTGCCACCATCCTAATCAGGACCTATGTCATGTAAAAATAAAAAAATAAAACAAATATATATGACATCATATCATTATTAAAATAAAAAAGAAACAAACAAATCAATGTAACAAAAAATGTTACCCACCCATAATAATAAAAAATAACTTACAGTTATGTAGCAGTAGACAATCCTGGAAATCCAATAAATCCATAGAAGAAAAATCAAAAAACAAATCCATTCGGAAAGAGAACCCCCAAAAAAATGCAAAAATACAACTGTAGAAAAAAGGCTCCAGCAACGTAATCCTCCCATAAACGAAACCCTCAAAAACCCGAAAATTAGTTTAAAAAAAAAAAAGCAAAAATTAAACTGTAGAAAAAAGGCTCCAACGACGCAAGCCTCTTGATAAAAATTGCTTAAAAAAAAAAAATGCTCCAACAAACCCGAAAACTAAAAGGAAATGTAAAATAACTTGTTTTAAATAAACAAAATACATATTCCTTCGATTATAAAAAAAATAGCGCGTCAACACCACCATCTGTTCATGATCCGGAAAACCTGTAAAGAAAATAAAAGAACACCCACCCACAATAACACGTACAAACCCACAAACATTAACATTAACAATAAACACAACATAACAGAAGTAAACAACACATAACTAACACTACATACCACTCTACTCCTATCCAACACTACGTCACATAAAACACTAAACTACCAAAACAACACCTAACTACACCAAAAATAAACAAATGACGTTCTAACAAACCTAATTACACTACTCCTACCTCGTCCCTACCCTAAAACTACCTTAAAAGTAAACAGATTGATCGAAAAGTAAGGAAAGTAGAAAAAAAATGGCTGCGTAATAAAAATGAAAAAAAGACTTACTCCCCATAGAAAAGAATGGAGAAATATTTCTGAAATGCAAAAAAAAATTTATATTTTTATTTATTGTACCAAAAATTACAACTGTTCAAAAAATATACAAAAAATGTCCAAATATATATTAAATATTATATAATCCAAAAACAAAAATATAATATTTAATATATATTAAAAGGTATGTTTATTTCATGTACTGTAAATTTACCAAAAATATTAAAATATATTATTAAAAATATATGCGAAAATATACATTTGTTATACAATTTGTAAATTATTTAATATATTAAATATTATTTTAATAAAAATAATATTCAATATACTAAATAATAAAATATAAAAAAAATGTAAAATTCATATTATAGAATTGCATTAAAAAAACAATTATATAAAATGTATTAATAAGTGTTAGCAAAAATAAATACAAATGTTTACTTTTTTCATAAAAAATAAGAAACAATTAAAGTCAAATTGTTTATAATAAATAAACGAAAAATATATTTGCTTCACTATAACAAGACTACTATACTTCAAAAAAATGTACAATTTTTCAAAAATGTTTAAAAAAATATGTGTGTAAAAAATATTGTTAATTTTCCAAATACACATGAAAAATATATGTAAAAAATATATTATTGCCTCAGAGCGTTAATTTCTGCTGTGAGGAATTTTTACACTTCATTATTTAAAGTACTCTGAGAAAAATTTCTTTACTTTGTGTGCCTCTTCGTTGATGGGCACAGCTTCATTTCTTCGCAGCGTGTGGTTCCTGCTGTGAGGAATCATCAAGCCACAGCAATTTAAAAATATATATGTGGTGTTTCCTTTCGTTGGCAGGCACAACTTAAACCACAGAACATTTGTTTCCTGCAGGACATATTTTTATACCTATTTGCAGTTTGTACAACACTTGATTTCAGCACAGAGACTTCCATTTTGTTCTCCATTTTGTGAACACTATTTACATAGGAGTAATTTACAGTACTTAGGGGCCCATTACGATACCCGGCGTAAAAAAATCCGCCAGGCATAGAAGCGGCAAAAATCCGCCCGCACACACCGTCTGAACACCGACCACGCCATTACGATTACACAAACCGAAAACCGCCATCGGCGGAAAATCACACAAGATACCGCCCGCCATCGTCCGAGTCGGAGTCAAACCGCCCGCCACGGACGGAAACACGCACGACAACACAAAACCGCCCGCCCTCACGGCCGACACACCGCACGTGAGATTACGATCGCACCGCCATGAGCGCGGGAAAACTACAAATATACCGCCCGCCAGCGCAAACAACGCCGATGAGAATCGACACGGCAGAAGCCATGGCGCCCACGTCCCTGCACAGAAACCATCCGCTGACAAAACCAATCGCACACAACATGGCCAACAAGTCCACACAGCAAGGCACGCACAAATACACAAGCACAGCACACATCCCGAAAACACCCCCTGGACTAACAAAAACTACAAAGGCCAGAACCCCAGACACAACACACCTGAAAACAACAGACCATGAGGACACACCCACATAGGTAAGTACAAAAGCAGCACTCCCACAGACCACAACCCCTTGCAACATTGCAAACTAGAGAGGAGAGGAGAGGACACAGTAACACAGCAAGGACAGCAGCACACCACAGAAACGCACACATCACAACCACCACCACCACCACCACCACCAAACACCGGCACCACAAACCCCCTGCACATTACACAACACACACCGCACCAGCACCACAAACACCATGGCACCACAAAGAATGCCCAAGTTCACGCCCATTGAGCTGACGGTCATGGTCGACGAGATCATCAAGGTGCACCCACAAATCTATGGGAACCTGGTCCAGCACACACCACTAGCCACCAGAAAGAGAATGTGGAACCGGATCGTAGACCAGGTCAATGCAGTCGGGACCCTGCCCAGGAACAGAGTTGAAATCAACAAACGGTGGAATGACGTCAAGAGCCTGGTTAAGAAGAAGGAGAGCAAGAACAGAGAGCTGGCAGCCGTCACTGGCGGAGGGAATCCCGCGCTCTTCAAGACCTTCAAAGCGTGGGAGGAGAAGGTGCGAGTCATCATACATCCGGAGATCCTCGCCGGATTAGCAGGGGAGTGGAGGCTGGTAAGTACAAACTAATGTATACCAGCACACCGCTATGTACTCACATGCACTACCACCATGCCACAGCTCCCAGGGACAAACACCCCCATGTCCAGCACACAATACACAACACATCACACACACATGCAACAGACACCACCACACACAGCCCAAACCGAACAACTGTAAGATACGTGGGGACATGTGTACACTCAGCCAGCCACGTAACCACCAACAGGTCCCCAAGTATGCCAGAAGCGCCACAACGAGCACCCACCACACCCATGTGTCCGCCATAGCTGCACTAACCGACAAGTAACAGGTAAGTGGCAGGAACACAAAGTGCAGTGGGTGGGAGGGTGGACAGCCCAAGTACAACACACACCAGGCCCCTAGTCCCACAGCACAGCAAGGAGGAGCATCCCCCACACCCCACAGCCATGTGTCAGCCACCGCAGTGCACACCGACAGCCGAAAGGTAGACATCACGGTCCACAACAATCGGTGTCAGTGGGTGTCCAGCCACCACCACGACCCACAACACCCCCCCACCCCCACAGACCTGCAACATGGAGCACCCCCGCTTAGAACCATGTGGCATCCAGTACAGTGCACGCCCGAACAACCTGCAGGTGGGAAACTGGACAGGGCTGGATTACTGGAGGCATGAGGACCGTAACACGACCAACACATGGGACATGTCACGTAGCAGACGAACACGCAGCACCGCCCACCGTCACGAACAAGTGAACAATGTGCACACGGACATGAACCACAGACTCACACCTCACATGACCCATCACAGACACAGCAACACCCAAGGAGCCACGTCTGCATGCACAAGCCACACTGAATATAGTACCACACGGCAGCCACTGTGCAACCCATCACACACAACCGAAACACCATTGAAGTCCTGTCCATGTAGCCCCTACTGCCTGTCAACCACACACCCCACAACTACGCCTATGTAAGACAAACAACACTAGACGCAACAGAGCGGAACAACATAAATGCACACGAACACCACTGAACCCATCAAACACACAGACACACCATGCACATACAACATACCATCCATCCCATCCGTCAGCCCCAGTCTCATGAAAGGCATGTCATCCGCACAGCTGCCACACATACAGCAGTCACGCTAAGATACATGCCCATGACCAACCATGTGCCAGAAGTCAATGAAGCGCACGCCACACTGTGAGCAACAACACACAACATGGGCCACACCCCCCGAGCACTGCAGTGATGCACATGGCACAGGGCAGCACGCACACCAAGGAGATGGGACAACTGCAATACGTTGGCTGGCACACAACCATCACTCACTCATAACGATGCGTCCAATGCCATGTCCAGTAATCACAACAGACAGCAAATATGCAGGCCATGTCAGGCATGCACACACCTCAGACCATGCACTGTCATGCTGCCACAACACATGTCACGTTCGGCACCCATGGCTCACAGCATGTACCCCAAAAGCATATTCCCTCCCAAATGCGAATCTGGGGCATGGCCCCCATGTTGCCATATGCGTTCCTAAGCGTCCCATTTGAACACCAAAAGCAAAGTACAAACCAGACCCAGGATGGGCCAGGAGCCCGCATACACCAGAGTCACAATAAGTAGGGGCACAGCAACACACCCATCGGCATGGCCAATCCGTCCCATGCCACATGTGCACAGCACACAGTCCCATTGCCAAGCACACACAACTACAAATGGTACAGCCACACACACGCCTCCGGGAAACCCATGTACGAGATTGCACGAACTGTTAATGTCAGACGACAAATACATACTTCGCCAGGTGCAACACAATAACAAATCTCATTCTCTCCACAGGTGACGAACAGCTGGATGCTGGGGATGGAGACAGCAGCCAGCACAGCCAGCCTACAAGCCCCCAATGAGGACACACGGATGTGGAGGATCTGTCCTCCTCTTCGGACACGGACCACCAAGCAGGCCCATCTGGTGTGGCAGGGCCCAGCCGCTCCCCAGGACCCCTCCTACCCACCAACCCATCATCCAGGGCTGCTGAACATTCCCAGCCCCCTGCTGCCACTGTCGTTGCGGCCACACCCACGGACATTGCGGCCACACCCACGGTCATTGCGGCCACACCCACGGTCATTGCGGCCACTACCACTGCCGCAACCGCCACCATTGCCGCACCGACCACCACCGCCGCCACCACCACCACGTCTTCGCTGGCACCAGCCCCAGCGCAGGTGGTGGCCCGGCCGACTGGATCCACCCTGGGAGCCACAGCGAGGACCGTGGTGAGCAATGTGGCTAGTGGGCAGGCCGGTGGCAGCAGTACTGGTAGGAGGAGCAGGGTCAGGGAAACGCAAGTCTCCCCTGGGAGCCATGCCCTGCCTCAAATGGCCAGAGTCCTTGGGGCCTATGAAGAGGCCCAAGGACAATGGGCCAGGTCTGCTTCAGACACGCGGGAGGTGCTGGGGGTGCTGAGGTCCATGGACGCCCGTATGGGCCAACTCGTGGACCTCATGGGCCAGCTGGTGGTGAGGACACAGCCAGGGACAGCAGCTCCACCACCGCCACCACCTGCCGGGGCGCAGGGTCGAGCAGCAGTGTCCAGTACCCCTGCGTCCACAGCCAGTGAGCACACCTCACCCCCACCAGCAGGTCGCCACCACACACCCCCTCCCAAACGTGGAAGGGGCCGTCCGAAGTACAAACAGATCTCCCGGGAGGACTACGCACGCTCCAGACGCAAGTGAGGCAGCCAGCCAGCCTTCCTTGACCACCCACTGCATTGACTTGGACTACGATCCCACTCCACACAGCCATGTGGATGGCATGTGTCTGTTGGACCATGGACATGGAACAAGTGGGTACACCCTGAGCATCCCGCAGCCGTGACCGACAGCTCATTGTCACTGCACGCACCACTTTTGTCATCACCTCGCACACAATCACATGTCACAGTTTGAAATAAATGCACCTCTTACACAAACTGCTGTTTGTGCCCTGTGTTTTATTTGTACGGAATACAACGGCCACCTTGGGCGGAAAGGCACCTGATGCGTGGCATGGCAATGGAACCGGAGGGCCTGTAGGGACCTAGGGGTGGGAGACAGAACAGGAGCACATTCAATGAGTGTGTCACAGACCCATCACACAGTACATGTCAACAACTACAAGCAATGTACACACATCGCACAGAGCAATAGGGCACAATGCCACAGCCACCAACAGTGGCATACTACCCTGGCCATGGAGCGTTGACACACAGCACGCAGTGAACAAACGGCCACCCTGACACAGCACACACACACCTGCACAGATACAGCCACATCAGCCGTCGTACATGGACACTCACCGTCAAGTGAAGTAGTGGGCGATGAGCTGCTGCCGCACATTACCAGCTTCCTCCTCTCCGCTGTCCTCCTCACTCGAGCTGTCCTGGTCTGCGGGCTGGGGCCCTGGTTGATCTCCGTCATCCACGATGAGGGGGATCTGCTTCCGAATGGCCAGATTGTGCAGCATGCAGCACGCCACCACTATCTGGCACACCTTCTGTGGGGAGTACGCCAGCGCACCCCCGGTGCGGTCCAGGCACCTGAACCTGGACTTGAGGAGGCCAAAGGTACGCTCGACCACACGTCTGGTCCTCCCATGTGCCTCATTGTAGCGATCGTCTGCTGGGGTGCGAGGATTCCTCAATGGACTGAGCAGCCATGCCCCATTCGGGTACGCAGAGTCACCTGGGTGTGAGGGACACAGAGAACCGTTGCTATTCCAACTGGACAGGGGACAGCATCGCACAACCAGCACGCTACACCACTCCACATACTCACCGACAATACAGCCACGATCCTGTTGCAGATTGGACATCAGTCGTGGCAAGATGCTGTTGCGCATTATGTGTGCGTCATGGGCCGAGCCTGGGAACTTTGCACACACGTGGGTGATCACCATGTCCGCAAGGCACACCACTTGCACATTCAGGGAGTGCGTGTGCTTCCTGTTGCGGTACAGGTGCTCAGTGGCCTGTGGTGGAACAAGGCCAACATGTGTGCAGTCAATGGCTCCAACGACGTGTGGGATTCTGCCAAGGGCATAGAATGCACCCTTCACTGCCGCCAATTCACGAGCCCTGGGGAAGCGGATGTACCTGTTTCGGTACAGCATCATGGCTGCCAGTACATCCCTCAGCACCTTGCTGAACATGGGCTGGGACATCCCTCCTCCACTGCCCACTGTGTGCTGGAATGACCCAGTGGCGAAGAAATGCATGGCGGCCATCACCTTAGCCGTGGGGGTGACAGCTGTCGGATACACCCTGCGGGGACGGAGATGGGGTTCCAACATGGCACACAGTCGATGCAGGGTTGGCCTGTCCAGCCGAAACTTCCTAATGACCTCTGTATCGTCCATGTCCGCCAGCAATTGGTATGGGCGGTCAATGTTCGGTCTCCGCCTAGGGAAAATGGCAGTGGACACATGTCAAAGCAACACAACACATAGCAATTTCGCATACACATCACTGACATGACTGAGCAAGCACATGAGCCACAGCCCAGCTGTCAAGCTGGGACGGCACGGCCACAATACACTTACACAGGTCTCCCAACAATGGCAATGGCTAGTGATACAAACCACTGCCATGTGCATGCACATGGGGATCTAGGCCCCAATGACTTGCGGGGCGTGCTGATGGGGACTGACTGCATATTCGTCAAGCGGCAACGCCACGGCAACATGAATGTCTGCTGAGCATGGAACTGCTTCCGAGGCTGGATGAGTATGGCACACGACGACGACGATGTGGGCACAGGCTGAGCGGCCAAAACAAGTGGGACCTGTGGCACGAGGGGATATGAGACAGTAGTAGGTGTCAGCACTGCACCCTATGTACAGCACTGTACGGATCACACCTCCCGAAACATTGACAGGTGTCCACATTGACAGCCCATGCCAAGACGGCTGTGTGCTTGCAGTCACATGTCACAGGTGAGAGGTTACATTGCACGTGCCAGGTGGCAGACGTACATAGTGGGAGCTGGCATGTGTGTGCATGTGTCTCCTGTTCAGGATCCACCAGATGGGCGCTGACTCTGTACTGACCATTGGACACAGCATGTTCCGTGGAAGGCTTGTGTGTGTGGGATGGTGGCACTGGATGTGCCTCCGTTGGGTGGGGGGCCATGCACAGGGCGGGTACGTCGATGATTGCGCATTGTTGGTCACGGTGGGTGCACCCACTAAGATGTGTTGCCCTGTGTTCAATTCCTATGTCCGCATGATGATGGACTGTAGATGTGGGCAGACTACACATTGGTCGATGTGCTGTCTATATGCATGTGCCTTCACACCAGGCACAGCTGCCCCTGCACATGTGACCCCTGCTGGACTCGCTGCTGGGTCTGTGGAGCTGATGCACCTTCTGTGCGTGGGGCGGACAGCTCTCCTCACTTCCCTCATTGCGCATGTCATGACTTTGCCGCAGGTGACATGGATCATGGAGGGCCCACATGTACGCGTGGGTAGGCTACACATGATTGTTCACTGGTCGCCACCCCCAGTCAGTGTTTCGAATGGGAAGGTTGTCGTGCTGGTGGTATATTCGATGTGGCGGATGGGCGGGCCTAGGTGCAGGCTTACATTCCGGACATGGGGGGTAGTTGGATTGGCGACTAGTTGCAGTACACACGGGACACGTCTCTTCCTTTCCACATCTGGGTCATCCCTTGTACTCACTGACAGTGATACAGTCATCTTCGCCCCAGCCCTCATGTCCTCCCCTCGCTCCCCCAATATGCATGTGCACCTGCGAGGCTAGCGCTTGCACAGGCAGCCCCAAGCTCGCACCAGAGAGGGCAAGGAGTGTATGTGTGGGTCCAGTTGCACGAGTGGGCTGTCTCAGGGTATGATGTGTTGCGGGACGCCGTCCACCTGCGTGGTGCCCCAAATGGAGACCCGGCCTGCATGGACTATGCATCACAGTCTTCGCCTTCCGGATCCGCCACCTGCGACACCCAGTGGCTGTGGCTGCCCTTGCGGCCAGGCCGCGTCCGTCTGTGATTGATGGCCCACACATTCACTCTTTGGCCTCTCTGGGGAGGGCTCGGGGGTGGTGGCGCACGCGCTTGCACTTAGTCGCAATGGCATGTGGCGTGGTTGGTAAAATGGGCAATGGATGGGATGGTGCGAGCCACCTCCCGTGACGTCAGTGCTGCTCGTGCTGTGGTGCGTCCCCCTACACTTCCATTTGACTTGTGCCATGCTAGACGTTGAGGTTCTATTGCCTGCGTGATATGACCAGGAGGAGCGCGAGGAGACCTCTCACACACCATGCTCCACTGCCATCCCGTGCCCTGTATCGCCTGTGCGGATTGACTATGTTGGGGTTACACCTGGTCGACTGGGGCTGTGTGTGCCTTGTCAAGGGGCATGGCGGGCGCACAACAGGATCCAGCTTGTCCACAGAGGGTGGGCTGAGGTGCGCCTGGTACCGCTTTGTACGTGTGCCTGGCTGCTGTGCACACACGTGTTCACTCCCCCCGACAGGTGTCCTCTCACAATGCCCAGGGAAGCGGTGGTGTACTGTTCATGACCCCTCCCAACACGGCGTGCTCCAACTTGGCATGTGCGCATCTACCCGTCACACCCACCCACCTGAGCACTGCGTCCATACGACTTCACACGACACATGTGTGTCTTCCACAGTTGTGCTACTCATTTGCGTTGACATCCAATACCAGTGGACTACATGGTCATGTCACGACTGCCGTGTACTTCACATACTCTCATCCTCTCTCATTCGTACTTGTGAAATGAGTCAGCGGAGACAGTTTTGGTTTCAAACATTGTATTGAGTCTTCTGTCCTCTGTGATGCAGTATAGTGGACACTACTGGCAGCGGAATACATGTTGAGGATATACTGAGCATGATTGCAAATGGGATAGGGTGTGGGGTTACATGTGATTGGCTGTTGCATGTGGGATGTGGGCTTCAGAGTTACATCTGCTTGGCCAAGGCTGTGCTAATGTACATTTACGTATAGCTGCGGAGCTGCGGACTTTGACACAGACGGTATACATGTAGCCTACCAGACCGCTTGGCATCATGGGCACAGTCCATCTCAGTTCCATGTGACAGGTTTGCTGCGGTTGTTCCTCATGCACGCGTGCATGTGGGATGACATCAGGGCATGTGCTTGCGTGCATGCAGCGGCGTGCCACTTGTTGTTGCAATGTGGTGGTTACTGGACATGTCACAGTCACTGGGGTCGTGTTGTTGTTGTATGCACTTGTCGTCCATGCAAAGGTCCTGGTATGGGATTCCCGGGGCGGGGGTGGGAGGGGTGCAGCACCCACAGACTCCAGGCGACCTATTCATGTCCACTGAGCGGTGTGTGTGTCCATGGGCGCTGGATCCATGTCGTGTCCTGGTTGTTCATGCAGTTCCGTCCATGTGGGTGCGATACACAGACCCCATGCCACTGCCTCCCACGATGCATGCGGTGTTCCTGGATGTGATGGGGAACAGTGTGCATGTCCCAGTCATATCCGATGTCATGGCGATGTCGTTGATGGTGTGGTAACAGTTGCCGGTCGTTTGGTATGGCTGTTGTGGTGGTGACTGGCCAGTCCGTGCGGAAGCTAAGCATGGGTGCGGGGTTGGACATCATAGGTCAATCGGGGAACCTGCGTTGTGGTCCGACGAATTTACAGGTTGTCAGGTATGCGATGCCGTCCAGCAGGGCTTCCATGTCATTGGTGGTGTACATGTTTGCCAGCCAATGTAGCGGATGGTGGCTGTCAAGGTGTTGTTCGTAAGTTGTCCCTTGGAGGACCATGATGGGGCATGCTGGGTGACATTCGATGTAGCTGTTCTCGATGATCCGTCGTGTGGAGGCACAGTGGTCCCATTTCAGTGCGGGTGCGATGTTGGCCACATACGCCATGCCCCCATAGGCAGAGCAGGCCCTGTCGTGTGCGTCCAGAGGGAGGAGTAGTGGTAGCAGGTCCGCCTTTAGACATGCCGGGTTGGAGAGGCACATCTCCACGGGATGCTGGTAGGGACACCTCCGACAGTAGAAGACGGGCGTGACGCAGCTGAACAATGTGATGTGGTAAGTCAGTCGGTAACTTACGTTCAGCAGGGACAGGAGATCGCATCCCAATGTATGTATCAGGTTGGTTTTGTACAGCTTGAGCTGTCCGGCGTAGTTGGGTAGGTGTGTTGCGGTTGCCATTTCGCAGCGGTGCGTTGTGGTGGCGTGCTCCGGCTGTGTGTGCAGTCTGCAATGTGCACGCTCCGAGGTTGCTGTGAGCTCTGTGTAGTCGTAGGGAGACAGGACTTGTGTTCTGTTGGCTTGTGCGGAGGACACGGGCCCTCATCCCACATGCTTCTCAGACAGTTCAAGGTCAGTGATGTGTGACTCCTTCCAATTAACTTGCATGTGGCCGACACGGGGAGTGTTTTCTTTTTTCTTCCCCGTCCGTTGTGTGCTTCTGTGATATGCGCTATCTGCCCTGTGGTCGGTCTCCTCGGCATGCCTGTGTTGGTCTTTTCTTGGACAATGGCTGTATTCACCGGCTTCTTTCGTATGGCTGTGGTTTCGGAGTTGGAATGGAAGGTCATTCAGTGCTGTCTGCTCTCCCTTGTGTGGGCGGCAGGCTGCCTTTCCGCTCTGCGTTGGGCCTTGTGTGTGAATGTTATTCTTGGGCCACCTGTTGTCGGTCCCCGGGCTCTTTGGTGTTCCTTTTTATATGTCTTGTTCATATGTGCAGGGTGGTATGGGTGTTTCAGTGTGGTACTGGCGTTCCTCTTCCCGAAGGGGCCCTGCTTCTCCTAGTTGGTGTTGCCGCCGCTGTGTGCTACGCCATGTTTGTCACACTGGGGTGTGTCCTGCTGTTGCGTGACTTCACTGACATGTGTGCGTCGGTTGTGTGGCGTTGGGTGTTGTCCGTGAATTGGGCGTTGGGGACATGTCTGTGGCAGGCCTGTCACGTGTCATGTGCGTTCGGGGTGGGGCTGATGTGTGTGCTGCTTGGTTGTGTCCCTGTGTCTGTGTGCGACGCATGCATGGCGCTGCGGTTGGCCTCTGCGTTGTGCGCATGTGTGGCGGCGTCATCGCCGCTTTGAGGCCGTGACGGGGTCGTTGGTTCCTAGTCCCAGGTGGTGTGTACACATGTGTTACGCGATGTTACGATTTGGCCTGTGTGTCATATGTGGATGCAATGGTGGATGTGTAGTGTACACGCGGTGGTGGGGGGTTGTCCGCTTTTTCCGCCCTTGCACTGTGTGCGCTGTTTGCGTGCACTTGTTGTGTGTGTGCCTACCTGCGTCTCCGCGGTACGTTGCGTCCTTGGTGGTGCATCAGCAAGAGTATGGGGAGGGCCTGCAGTGCTGGATTCATGCTCGGGGGTGCCGCTTCTTCGTTGTCCGTGCTCGGCGTCCGTGTTACCGCTTCGGTTTGTCGTACGGTGTCTCTTAGCCGTGGGAGCCGTTTGTTTGCGGCATCGTAATTTATACGCCGGGCGGGACGTGATTTCGTCGGACGGTGTGTGTCAATTGTGCTGCGCCGCTACGTGTACGGACGCACTTTGATGGCGGACGGTGTTGCCGGCTTGCCGGCGGTGTTTGGCCTACTTTTCGCATCGTAATTGGGCGGGCGTGTGGACTGCTGCGTGCCGGCGGTAACTGGTGGTTTTTGCATCCTCCAGCACGGCGGTTGTGCTTCCTCCCGCCATCGTAATGACCCCCTAAGAGACTTACATTTATAGTGTTAATTTATTACCTCTCATTGTTTTCCCTCACTGTATTTCCTGCTCTCTTGTTTTGTTTCCGTCATGGCTGTAATGAACATGAGTCAACCTCCTCCTTTTTTAAATGAAGAAGGGAAACCGGAAATTCCATGGGATAAATGGGTAAAGATTTTGCATTCCTATTTAATTGCTAATGGGGGAGAAAAATGTTCTTCAATTAGAAAACAGCATATTTTATTGCATAATTTGGGAGTTCAGGGAAAAAAGGTCTATGAGGACTTATCGGATAATGTTGAAGGGGAGGAAAGTGGTGATGAAGATGTATTTACTACAACACTTAGGGAGCGATTCCGATCTCGCTCGGAAGGCCTCCGAATCCGATTTGGCTTTACCGGATCCGATTCGTAGCCCTTGTTCATGACCGAATCTCACAAAAGTCCGAACGACCAAGTACGATGCGAAGATCGTGTAAGCGCCGACCGAATCGTTTTCGGACCCGAACCGCTCCGTACGTCTCGTTTGTAGACGAATCGTGCCGCGCAATGGAGCCAATTTCCGACCGAGCTTGTACGATGCACGATTCGGACAGCCGCTTCGCCGCGGTCTCAGCGAGACAAAATGGCTGTCGGAAGTGTACTTCGGGGGGCCGTACCAGGCCCCCCTTCACCCGGGGCCCTCTGAATCTATCACGGGGGGTGCCCATGGATCCCCCCGATCCAAGCAGCAACAGTGTGGCGGGCACCATGTGGTGCCCTCCACAGAGTGTACACTTTTCCCCACCCACCCCTTTTCTGCTATGGGACCCTGTGTATGCGTCTGTACACAGGCTCCCATAGAGTTCAATGGGAGTCCGAGTGAACCGAGTCCGTAAGCATACGGCTGCATCGTACTCGCTTGTTCGGACTCCCGGAGCACGTCTCCCTCGGAAAGCCCTCCGGATCCGAGTCGTACGGAGGGCTTTCCGAGCGAGATCGGAATCGGGCCCTTATAAAATTGGGTGGTCATTTCAAGGAAAAAATGAATGTTGTACTTGAGAGACATACATTTTTCAATAGAGTTCAAGGGAAGAATGAAAAGGTTACCTCCTATATAGCGACACTTAGAGGTATGTCTGCTACATGTGAATTTGGTATTTTAACAGATTCTCTAATTAGAGATCAGTTAGTCATTGCACCAATGATCACAAAGTCCAAGAGAGACTTCTCACTAATAATCCTAACTTGGAGGAAGCTATTCATATAGCTAAGAGCATTGAACATACTGCGTATTGTGTAAAAGAAATTTGGGAAGTCTAAGTTTAAGAATGATAATGTAAAATGCTATAGATTTGGAAATCCAAATCATCTTGCTAACAACTTAAAATGCCCGGCTAGCAGTGTAACCTGTAGGAAGTGCAAAAAGACAGGACACTTCGCTAAAATGTCGAAAGCATGTATTACAAGTAGAGGAGTACATATGGTCCATACTGAAGACATCTCAGAGAATAAAGATGGTAATACATTTATTTTCCAAGTCCATGATTCTGAGGAAAATGACAAAGTCAAGTATCCTTCGTGTGAAATACGGTTAGATGGTAAATCTGTCACAGCCTATGCTGGCTCTTGTTCGCCGTCCACATTGATTGACCACAGCATATCTAATGAAGTTTTTAGAGAAGAGGAATATGTGCTAGAAAAATCTGACATACATCCAGGAGGGTATAACAAAGACCCCATTACTTTGAAGGGAATGGTAAAAATGAGAATTTCATTCAAAGACAGACATACTATTGGTAAAGTATACATTACAGAAAAAGGATGCAATTTATTAAGTTGGAAACATCAAAGAGATCTGGGAATCAGATTAGATCCCAACAATGAAGAGCAAGTTCTACTGGTAGATCGGACTTTAGTAGGTATGGACATATGTGAGGAATTTCCAGATGTGTTTGTAGAGGGAATTGGTTTGGCTTAAAAATTACTTACATAAAATTAAACTTAAGTCAAATGCTGTTCCCATAGTACATAAAACTCATTCCATACATTTACTCATGCAGGAGCCATTAAAGGAAGTATTAAGAAATTACAAGAGCAAGGTATAATTGAACCAGTAGAGAGATCTGAATGGTTGGCACCCATTGTTATTACATCAAAAAAAGAAGGAAATAACATTCGCATGTGTGTGGATTTGAGGAGTCTTAATGCCAGCATATGGATCGACAGGCACCCTGTTCCAAAAATAAATGAAATGCTGAGGGGCCGATTCCGATCTCGGTCGGAAGCACTACGAATGGGATCCGGCCGGAAAAAGTTTAAGCCGTACGCGTTTTTTCCGACCGACTCGTACAGCTGTCCGAGCGAGTACGATGCGAATGTACGCATGTGTTCTGACCGAACCGTTTCCGGATCCGAACCGCTCCGACCGACTCGTACGGAAACGAATCGCACCACGCAATTGAGACGTTATCTGACCGAGCGAGTACGATGGACGCGTCGGACAGCCGGATTGAGTCGGAGCGTCCGGCTCGAAAAAGCTCCCGGAGCCGGACTTGGGGGGTCCGCGCCGGACCCCCCTGCACCCGTACGAGTCGAACACAGGGGGGACCCAAGGGTCCCCCCAAACATGCATGTACGGTGCGAGTTGCACCGACACGTACACACTGTAGGGGGCGCACTTGTTTGCGACGTACCCATTGAGTCACTGGGAGCCCATGTACGCGTCGTACGACCGGCTCCCATTGACTTCAATGGGAGTCCGACCGAATCGAGTCCGGCAGCATGCGGCCGCATCGTACTCGCTCGGTCGGACTGCAGGAGTCCAGCTCGGTCGGAAATCTCTCCGGATCCGGCTCGGTCGGAGAGTTTTCCGACCCAGATCGGAATCGGCCCCTGAGTGTGATACATGATGCCAAATATTTTACTGCGCTGGATCTTTCCTCAGCATATCATCAGGTTGCTCTCCACCCTGATTCTCAGATACTCACTGCTTTTACCACTCCTTTTAGAAATTATAACTTTTTTAGAATGCCATTCGGTCTTGCCTCTGCTGCAGCAGCTTTCCAGAGGATAATGCAGCATGTTCTGGAGGGAGTGGATAAAAAGTGTGCTTCCAAGATGACATCCTCATATATGGTGCAAGTGAGGAGGAACATAATCGTAATCTAAGGAGAGTATTTGGAAAAACTAAGATTTGCTGGTCTTACTGTAAAGAAGAAAAAATGTAAAATTGGAGTAGTGTCAGTTGATTTTTAGGTCACACACTGTCTAATAAGGGTATCAAGCCAAAAATGGATTTGATTGAGTCAGTTTCCAAGGCCCCTATTGCCACTAATAAAGATGAAGTCAAGTCTTTTTTGGGGTTAGCTGAATACATGTCTAAGTTTATAAAGAATTTTTCCACCCTGGTCCAACCAATGAGGGACACTAAGGGGCTCATTAGGATGGCGGAGGGACCGCCACCGCCGGGCCGGTGGTGGCGGTCCCTCCGCCATCTGACTCCCGTTTCCCCCGCCACATTAGGATGGCGGGGGAATCGCTTTGTGACCGTGGCGGTCACAAAGATCGTTATCCACTCTTCCGCCACAGGCAATCGTCACGATTGCCTGGCGGAGCGGTCAGCATGGGTATAATGGCGGCGGTGCCTAGCAAGCACCGCCTGCCAGATTACAATGCTGGCGTCAGCCAGCCTTTCCATGGCGGTGGAACCGCCATGGAAAGGCTGGTGGAGGCTGGATTTGGGGGCCCGTTGCGGGCTTCCTCTGTGTGGGGGGAAGGTGTGTGTGCACTGGGGGGTACCATGGGTACCCCCCTACATTTCCATGCACAAGGTGGCAGGCACCGCGTGGTGCCTGCCACGTTTTGCATTGAAATGCACTACGTGGCATTTTGGCATTGCGGACGGTACTACAGCCAGCAGCACCGTCCGCAATGATCAGGGCCCCGGATGCGCCCGCCATAGTGGCGGGCACATCCTAATACACACAGCGGGACCGCCACCTTATCGGCGGACGGTCCCAGAACCGCAACGATGGCGGGCGAACTGATGTCCGTCCGCCATCGTAATGAGCCCCTAAATGTTAATGAAATAAAGAAAGCCATTGTCTCAGCACCTTTTATTGGTAATTTTGACAGCAAAAGGGACACTATACTTACCACTGATGCAAGCAATAAAGGTTTGGGAGCCACTCTTTCTCAAATGGTTGGTGGAACAGAGAGAATTGTTGCATTCGCTTCTAGGACTCTTAGAGAAGCTGAACTGAATTATTTAACAATAGAAAAGGAAGCTCTATCGTGTTTTTGGGCCATCACTCATTTTAAGTACTTTTTATGGGGTTTACCTTTTGAACTGTAGGACTGATCATAAGCCCCTCATTCCTGTTTTTGAAAAGAAAGACATCGAAAAAACTACCCAATAATTAGTAAATGGTTGATTTACTTACAAAGTTTTGACTTTAAGATGGTGTGTGTACCAGGAGAAAAAAAATACTGTGGCTGATTGTCTCTCTCGCTTTCCCATTCAAAAGCAAAGTGAGTAACATGTGCAAGAGCTAACTGTATTACATGTTGCCATACCAGCCATTCTACAATCTGACTGGGAGAAACACATGTCTGAGGATACCATTCTAAAAGAGGTCACAGACAAGATTATAATGTGTTGGCCGAATAAGTGTAGTGCATTGTCCAAGGAATTACAACCTTTTTGGAATGTCAGAGAAGAATTGTCAATTGAAGGGAATAATGTTTTTAAGTCAGACAAATTTATTCCTCCTGAGAAGCTGAGAGAACACATTTGTACACTTGCTCATGAAGGGCACCTAGGTAGGAACCTCACCAAAAGCAAACTTAGGTCAGGTTACTGGTTCCCATACATGGATGCCATGATTGAAAATGTAGTTAAAAATTGTAGTGCTTGTGGTCTAAGTGATAAGACTAAAAGTACTAGACTGGCCCCATTACAACCCGTGGAAGTTCCCATTAAACCGTGGGAAAAATTGGGGTTAGACATAATTGGTCCATTACAAGTGACAGGAACGCAAGAGAAATTTATACTTGTTTTAGTAGATTACTTTTCAAAGTGGATCACTGTTAAGTTTGTAAAACATATCGATGCAAACACCCTTATTTGTTTCTTGTCTGAAGTCTTCACAGGTGAAGGTATTCCACACACACTTATTACAGATAATGGATGCAACTAGTTTCAGAAGAAATGAGGGAGTTTCTCCAAAGTTTAGCCATTAAACATGTAACAACCCCTTTATACTGTCCTCGGGCCAATGGGTTGGTGGAACGTAGTAATAGGATGATTAAGGAAGCCTTACAATTAGCTATGGTATCTACTAAACCCATTTTACAATCTATTAAGAGTATGTTATGGTCCTATCATACTACTCTAAATAGTGTTACCGGTTACTTTCTGTTTGTTGAGGGGAAGGAAACCAGGTTCCAAACTTACTCCTAACTGGCTTTTTGAAAATAATTCTTTCCAGATGAAAAAACAGGAGATTAAGGAAAAAATTGTCAAACATCAAAGTAGATATAAAAAGGATTATGTCACCAGATTGAGTGTCAAAGAACAAAAATGGAAAGCAGAACAATGGGTCCGGGTAAAGAAACCCAGTACTAGTTATAACAAGTACAATAAATACTATGATCCAGGGAAGATAAAAGAAATTAAGAAAAATGCAGTGGTGTTGGAAAACGGACAATTGTGGAGCATAGACAGGCTTGTTCCACACAATGGTCTACGAGAAAATTTTGTAAGATCAAAAGAGAGCGTGAACCAAACTGAGTTGGACGATTACAGACAAAACAAGAGATTGGTGAAAGTGCCTAATTGGCATCGTGACTATGAAATGAAATGAATTTTTACACTGTACTCTTGTATACTTTTGTATATTTTTCTCCTACATTCCATCTACTAGTGTTGGCTTTCTGCTTGTAAGATAAGGAGATGTGTTGTAATTTATGTATATTTATATTTTACTTATTTATTTAGCCTTTTCCAGTAAATATGGTAGTTGGTATATCCCAGCAGTTGTTCCCCCACCTTTGTATCATAGTTCCCTGCTCCATGGAACTTCTAGAACCCAAGGGAGTTCAGGTTAGAATGTTGGAGGGTTCTGAGCAACTGGAGACCTTGGCAGTTTGCTGTTGGGAACACTTGTTATTGAGAATAAAACTTATCACTTACATCGTTTCCTGGAGTTTCTTTGGATCTTCACCACTTCAATTATACTTTATAATAATTTTTGAACAACATCAAAATACCTGAATCGTGTTTTTAATACTGTGAAAAAATGTAGAACTAAACCAAATGATAATAAATAAAGTGTAAAACAAAAACAAACATGTGTTAACCAATAAAAAATTTTACAATAATAACTAAAATACATCCCCTTTCTTATTTAAATGTGCATACAAAATATAAAAATAAAATAACTAATGAACAATAAAAAGTACTATTCCTAACTCCAAAACCAACTAAACTCAGTAAAAATGCTGAATATTAAACCATAATAAATTACTATTCCAACTCAAAAACCAACAAAACTAAGGGAAAGTACTGGATAATAAACCATAACAAATTACTATTCCAACTCCAAAATCAACTAAACTCAAGGAAAGTGCTGGATAATAAAAGATAATAAATTACTATTCCAACTCCAAAACCAACTAAACTCAGGGAAAGTGCTGGATAATAAAACATAATAAATTGCTATTCCAACACCAAAACAAAAAAACTCAGGGAAAGTGCTGGATAATAAACCATAATAAATAACCTTTCCAACTCCAATTTTATAATTAAAAAAAAGAATTTCAACATTATTTTTATTAAAACATTATAAATGAATATACTAATCATATTTTTTTATTTAAATTTTTTAATAAATTATAAAATATATTAAAAAATGTACACAAAAATAAATCTAAACTCAAAATTATGAAATGTTTGTAATAATTTAAAAATGTAATTTTTAAAAAAATATTTCAATATTTCAAAAATTACTTATAAAACAAATTTATTATTCAACAACATTCAAAAATTACTCTCCACCCTTATCCCCTATATACACAACATACCACTCCTAATATTTTTTTTAATTTAAATGTTTTTTAAATGTATCTACATTTTTGCTTAAATTACTCCCCACACTTCTCCCCTATAAATCCAACATCCCACTACTACATTTTAACAAAAATTGTTTTAAAAATGTTTTTAATTTTTTTAAGTTACTCCCCACCCTTATCCCCAATAAACCCAACATACAGCTCCTAAAAATTTTCAAAAATTAAAAAGATATTTAAATTTTAATCCAAAATTTTTAAATTACTCCCCACCTTTATCCCCTATAAACCCAAATTCCCGCTACTAAAACTTTACAAATTTTTTATAAATATTTAAATTTTAATCAATTTTTTTTAAATTACTTCCCACCCTGATCCCCTATAAACCCAATATCCTGCTCCTAAAAATATACAACCTATTAAAAAAAAATTACATTTTAATTCTAAATTTTTAAATTACTCCCCACCCTTATCCCCTATAAACCCAGCTGCTCCTTAAACTTAACTAAAAAAAAAACATTTTATCATAATTGTGTTTAATAATATATATATTAACTAATACTAAATAAAAAAAATACCATCATTAAACAAAAAAGCAAAAATATCGATATAATTTACAACTATATTTATGACATCGAAATTTACAAAATCGACATTTCTGCATTACAATAAAATCGATATTTTCAACAACGAAAAAACGTACCTCGATGTTATGCACCATCGATATTCTTAAGTCGATATTAATGCAATTCGATATTTCTACGTCGATATTCTGTCTCTGCACCCCATACACATCACAGCATTCATAATGTCAGAGAGCACATTTCAATTCAAAAGCGTAGCTACAGCTGCACCTGTTTGGAAAGAGTAATGCACAATTTTTTCAAGATTGTGAGATGTAAACAGCACTTTCAAGATGACATATTAGCATATGGGAAGAATATCCAGTAATACAATGAAGCCCTAGAAGTGGTATGAACCATCTTGGAAGAAGAAGCTTTCTTGTTTAGAAAACAAAAGAGCCAAATATGATTATACAAAGGGGCCGATTCCGATTCGGGCCGGAAATCTCTCCGACCGAGCCGGACCCGGAGAGAATTCCGACCGAATCGGACCCGTGCAGCCCGACCGAACGAGTACGATGCGCACGTATGCTATCGGACTCGAGTCGGTCGGACTCCCATTGAAGTCAATGGGAGCCGGTCGTACAACACGTACGCGGGCTCCCATTGACTCAATGGGTGCGTTGCGGACAAGGGCGCCCCATACAGCGTGTACGCGGCGAAGCGACTCGCGCCGTACACGCACAGGTAGGGGGGACCCATGGGTCCCCCCTGTGTGCGACTCGTGCGGCTACGCATACAGGGGGGTCCGACACGGACCCCCAAAGTACGGCTCCGACTGCTCTTTCGGGCCGGAGTGCGCGGCTCGGTCGGACTGCTCGCGGCGCGCATCGTACTTACCCAGCCGGGGAACGTCTCCATTGCGCGGTGCGAGTCGAGTCCGAGCGAGTCGGTCGGTGCGGTTAGACCCGGGAACGAGTCGGTCGGAGCGGTCGGGACGCCCGGACGAGTCGGTCGGCGATTTCGCATCGTACTCGCTCGCCCGGACGCGCGTACGAATCGGTCGGGCAATAGGGCTCCGAATCGGATTCGGTTAAGCAGAATCCGATTCAGAGCCCTACCGGCCGAGATCGGAATCGGCCCCAAAGTAGAATATCTGTGGCATATAATCTCAGAACAAGGGATTAGGCTTAAAGAGATGTACTAAAGGCAATAAGAATGGCACCTGAACTGAAAAACAAAGAGCAACTATGATCATATCTTGGTCTAGCAAAACATTATGCAGCATTCTACAATTTAACAGAGGTATTACGGAGGCTACTTAGAAAGGGACAAACGTTTGAAGGGAGTCAAGAACAGAAAGAAATTTTGTAGCTAATTCCTAACAATTTCCAACCACAATAGGACAAGCATTTTGAGTGACCCTGAGAGTAACTGTGGTCTCTAAGATGTGCTCACACAAATAGGGGAAAGAGGGGAGGAGGTATTAGTGTTTGTGTAGTGAATTCTAGCACCAATTGAAAGGGGTTATGTAACCATTGAAACAAACACTAGTTTTTATTTAGGCCTCACTCTAAAATATATCTTTGGTGCTGAGAATTACACCCATGCACCAGTCTGTTGCTAAAGGTAATAGAGCTTGGTGAGGCAGACAAAAGGTCACCAGTACTGGCTAGATTAGCCACGCTAGAGAAACACCGTTCGATTGATTGATACTATAGAAGAGGGAATAGAAAAAGAAACTGAATACAAAACAATCATGATGTGTGTGGAAAAAATGGGAAAGACCCAGGGTTTGCCTTCCTGCATAGAATGGAAATCAAAGAGAAAAGAACCATAGCATGCAATTATTACCAGAGAGAATTAACAATGGCTGGTCAAAAGAGAAACATACAGAGATCAGCATGCAACATTACTTCAAAATACAAGATGAGATATCTTTACAGGGAAACTTTATTATAGAAAGAAGCAATCTGGTACTTCTGTTGTCATTAAAGAATAACTTGATTCAGTTAGAATATTAAGCAAAAATATTAACAAAACAAGACAAGGGTGTGGCAGAGACCGATCAGTTTACAGCATGTGTCCAAAGCAAGTAGAAGCTATGCACACGTAAGGCACTGTGGTGCGGTGGATGGGCAGGAGAAGTGTGTCAAAAGTTGAATATGGATTTTTTGGGACCATTATATGCACTGTCACCAAACTCAAAATTTGTAGCCATCATCATGGAGTACCAGCATAAACATATGGAAATAAATTTCATGAAAAAAATAATTACAAGAACCATAATTTTCATGGAAGTAGTGCTTCAAAAGGAAGAAATGCCAAAGGCATAGGGGTCATTACGATGGCAAGCGGAAAAGCCCTCTGACCGCCGTGTTTTCGGAAAAAAACGCCTGCATGTTCCCCGGCAAATCCGGCGGT
This sequence comes from Calotriton arnoldi, assembly GCA_963921515.1. Taxonomy (NCBI): domain Eukaryota; kingdom Metazoa; phylum Chordata; class Amphibia; order Caudata; family Salamandridae; genus Calotriton; species Calotriton arnoldi. The sequence goes on along the minus strand of CAWUFW010015549.1, from coordinate 103,056 downwards.
CTCATTACGATGCGATGAATGTAAAATCTGACCGCGGCAGTTGGATATCACAAAAAAACGTCCGCCACGTCCGGAATTACAGAAAATCCAACCGCGGCGGATGTAAAAGCTGTGGAAAGCATAAAAAGGCTGATTCACCCGTGGTATGACCGCAGGTGAAATAATGATGAGATGGCGCAGCTGGCGGAACGATCATTGCGTTAAGACTGCTGCGGTAGTGCTAAAGGATGAATGGCGGTTGAATGCAACTTCACAACCAGGCCTCCAAGGGTGCCTGTGCTCTCCGCTGCCCTCAAACACATCTGACACGCCCCAATGGTACACCCCCAAGGTATTAAAAACCAATGAAATCCCTGGTCAACATGGAAAATATACCTGACAGGCATACCTCATTTTCACACACCACATAGCAGAGTATAAAACCAACCCCTTCCCTGACCATCATCCTTTGCACAACTACAGCATTGAAGGGCCAGACACCACAGCTGTTAGGGGAGGCAAATTATCACACAGCAAACCATCACACCCACCTACATCAACACACACCAACACTTACAACACACACCTGACACACCTCACACATCTCCACCAGCACCTTTCTCCCTGCACGTGTCCCTTATTTGCACAGCATACACCATGTCACAGAAACAATATGCCTACATTCACAGACAATGAGTTGTCAGTGATTGTAGATGAGATAATTAGAGTAGAACCACATTTGTTTGGAAGCATGGTCCAACAGACACCATTTGTCAGAAAAAATCAAATGTGGAAAAGGATTTTCAACAAAGTGAATGCAGTAGGGACCACCCTGCGCACACTGCGTGACATCAGGAAGAGGTGGCGTGACCTCAAGACCAGGATGAAATACCGTGCCAACAGGAACCATGAGGCGGCTCAGAGAACTGTTGGTGGCTCTCCCATTCCACCACTAACATTCACTGAATGGGAGGAGAAGGTGCTTGCCATCCTGCATCCAGAGAGTCTCACAGGAATCGCTGCGGGAGTGGAGACTGGTAAGTACCAACAAATGTATCCCATCACACTGACATGTACTGTCTTGGACAGCCAAAGAGCTACGCTTTCCAGACCAAAATGCACTTATGTACAACACACTCTTTCCAACACATGTCTCACATATCTACCATTTCCTTCCTCTGATTCACCTCAAAGGTAGGTAGCCATATTTCCATGGGAGTATGGGTACAGGTAGCTAGTACTACAACTCCCACCAGCCCCCCTTGCCTCACAGCTGAGCAGGATGGAACACTCCCCCACCCCAGAGCCATGTGTAACCTATTCCCTTCCTCTGCTCCACCTCACAGGGAGGTAGCCTTCTCACCAGGGAGGGGGTGGTGGGGACAGGCAGCTAGCACTACAACTCCCACCAGGCCCCCTTGCCCCACAGCTGAGCAGGATGGAACACTCCCCCACCCCAAAGCCATGTGGCAGCCATTTCATTGCTCAGCTGCACCTTACTGGTAGATAGCCATCTCATGCTCTCTTTCATCACCCCTGAGCAGAATGGAAGACTCTCCTATCCCAGAGCCATGTGGTACCTATTCCCTTCCTCTGCTCCACGTCACAGGGAGGTAGCCTTATCACCAGGGAGGAGGTGGTGGGGACAGGCAGCCAGCACTACAACTCCCACCAGGCCCCCTTGCCCCACAGCTGAGCAGGATGGAACACTTCCCCACCCCAAAGCCATGTGGCAGCCATTTCATTGCTCTGCTGCACCTTACAGGTAGGTAGCCATCTCATGCTCTCTTGCATCACCCCTGAGCAGGATGGATCACTCTCCCATCCCAGAGCCATGTGTTACCTATTCCCTTCCTCTACTCCACCTCACAGGGAGGTAGCCTTCTCACAAGGGAGGGGGTGGTAGGGCCAGGCAGCCAGCACTACAACTCCCACCAGGCCCCCTTGCCTCACAGCTGAGCAGGATGGAACCCCCCACCCCAGAGCCATGTGTAACCTCTTCCCTTCCTCTGCTCCACCTCACAGGTAGGTAGCCTTCTTACTAGGTAGGGGGTGGTGGGGACAGACAGCCAGCCCTACAACTCCCACCAGGGCCCCTTGCCCCACAGCTGAGCAGGATGGAACACTCCCCCACCTCAAAGACATGTGGCAGCCATTCCATTGTTCTACTTCACCTTACAGGAAGGTAGCCATCTCATGCTCTCTTGCATCACCCCTGAACAGGATGGAACACTCCCTCATCCCAGAGCCATGTGGCAGCCATTTCATTGCTCTGCTTCACCTTACAGGTAGGTAGCCATCGCATGCTCTCTTGCATCACTCCTGAACAGGATGGAACACTCCCCCATCCCAGAGCCATGTTGCAGCCATCTCCCTCCACAGTGCCTCCTAACAGGTAGGTAGTCAGCTCATGCACCCTGTCTTTCTTCTCAAACTGCACGGAGCTTTATGACCACCACATCCCTCACGTTTTAGCCAACTCTGTACAGCTCAATATGTCACATCCAGTGTGCACACAGCTAAGCCCACGTATATGTCACATAAATCACACCTTGAATCACAAAGTCACATGCTAATAAATGCTGTTCCTAATCACGCAATACACACAATGCAATGTGTATGCCCCATTGTTTCAAAGTATTAAGGCTCACATGAACATGGACACTCAGTCAAATGAACCAAACCCCATGATGTCAAAGCAAAATGACCAACAGAGTTTAGGAAGTTTCAGCATAGCTGAAACAGATTCTCAGAAAAGTCTACAATATCCCAGCCTAAACTAAAGTGTATGAGCATCAAGTTGGCAGTTGATGACGTCCTTGTAAATACACTATCTGTACATGTCAAATTGTTGGCATTTACATGTCACCCTGCTAACAAGTAATGTATGTACCTCTACATCATGTCATAAGGCCGATAAACTTTTAACAATGCCAAGTGATTGCAATGTAAAAATTTAGGATTCTCAACTAAAACATCCAAAACAGGGTCACCAAAGTTGTGGAGTGTGGTTAACATGCTGACAATCTAACCTCTGTTCAACAGTAAATTTGCAATCAACAGCTGTTGAGACCACCACCAGCCAGCAGAGCCAGTCTCACCCCCATAACTTGAACTCTCAGATGCAGATTCTCTCTGTTTCTCGGATGAGGAGCACCAACCTGGCCCCTCAGGACTGCCAGGGTGCACTCCGTCTCAGGGCCTCCTTGTCCCCACCACCACCACCACAACTCTCAACACATCAGCAACAACAAGTATGCTGACCCCTGCTACAATGACCTGTGCAGCAGCCACCACCAGCATCACCACCCCTGCCTGCAACACTGTCCCTGGATCAGTAGTTACCAACACCACCACCCATGCCGATGATGTGTGCGGCTGCGTGGACAGCCAACGCCACAGGTCCGTGTCAGCAGGGCAGGTGGGAGGGCAACTGGGGGACAATCACAGGAGGACACTGAGACTGAAGCCCTGGCCACCGTTGCAAGAGTCCTTGGTGCGTACCAACAGAACCAGGGACAGATGGGCCAGGTGTTGTAGAGGAACTGCATGAGCTCTGTCTGCTGCAGAGGTCCATGGACACCCGAATGGGACAACTTGTGGATCTCATGGGCCAGCTTGTGGGTGTTCTAAGGGACATACATGCTGCTCAAATAACACCCCCCTCCATTGGCCAGCCTGCTGATACTCCCACCACCTCATCTGCGGCCACAGCGAGGGATGAGCTGCAAGACATTGACTCCTCAGCCATCTCTGAGCCTGCAGCAGAGATCCCCCTGCCAAACGCAAGAGGGGACGCCCGAGAAACACCACGGGAGGATCTTAGTGGCAAAGCACCAAGCCAAGACAGGTCGCTGAGCCACCAATGATCTTACCAGTGTTGCACTGAACATTGACTTTGTTGAACATCCGATCCCACATTGCCATGTTGATGGCACTAGTTTGTTGGACTGTGTAATTCCATTATTGTGGTGACTACTCTATTTGTCTCTGTTACCATCACTGACAACTGAAACACTCTGTATGCACAACTAACATCTCACTCACAGTAAAATAAACACAATATGATAGAAAATAAACCCATTTTACACACCTATGCCTTTGTATCAGTTCCCTGTTTATCACAGTAAGTACAATGTAAGCTCGGATTCCAATGTACCACAAGCCTTGCTTGTGACTATCCATTGATAGGGTGGAGCAACCTAGAATGACACAAGAAGATGACATTGAGTTGCCATATGATGGCAAAACAGCAACAACACACCACTAGTCAACACCATACAAGATTAACTCTACATAACACTGACCAACACCATCAACATAGACATGAGGTAAGTGTAAACAAAAACACAGCGCCACACATATTAGCCCTTAGCAGTGTGCCAACAACAGCCAGCATCACAACATATCATCAATGCTTCGGCACTAACAGCAAAGCAAATATACACAGTCATGGTTGCTCAATGGTAACTTACACTCAAGGGAAGTAGTTGGTGATGAGCTGTTGACGCAGGTCAAGACCTTCCTCCTCAACAGTAACATCGTCACTGGGCATGTGTGGATTTGCAGCGTGGGGGCACCTGCTGATCATCATCATCTAGAATCAGGGGGATCTCTTTGCGCAAGGCCAGGTTGTGGAGCATGCAGCATGCAACTATGATCTGACACACCTTTTGGTGAGAGTAGAGTAGTGTACCACCAGTCTTGTCCAGACACCGAAATCTAGCCTTCAGAAGTCAAAAAGCTCGATCCACCACACGACGTGTCCTCCCATGATAATCATTGAAGCGGACTTCCCCCGGCATCCTTAGATTCCTCAGTGGGCTCAGCAACCAAGACCGGTTGGGATACGCTGAGTCACCTAGTTGTGAGAAACACAGACCAACTATGTAATAGAACTAGTTGAGGAGACCAGCATGTCACACATACAGCACACTATTTGACATAGCTCACTCACCAACAAGCCACGCCCGCTCTGGATGAAGATTTTCCATCAATTGTGGGATGATGCTGTTACGGAGTATGTAGGAGTCATGTGCAGAACTTGGAAATTTGAAACAAACGTGGGAGATAATCAGATCCGCTTGGCATACCACTTGCACATTTATTGAATGGTAATGCTTCCTGTTACGGTAGATGTGCTCACGTGCCTGAGGTAGAACAAGGCCAATGTGGGTGCAGTCAATAGCTCCAACAACATCAGGTATGTGACCAAGGTCATAAAATTCCCCCTTCATATCTGCCAATTTATGTCTCCTTGGAAAATGAATGTAGCTGTCCTTGTAGGTCAACAATGCGGACAGGACATCACGCAACACCATGGTGAACATAGTTTGAGATCCCACCTGTGATGGCCACTGTGCACTGAAAGGAGCCAGTGGCAAAAAAATGCAGGGCAGCCATCACCTTTGCTGTTGGTGTCAAAACTGTTGGATATGTTCTGTGAGGTCTCAAATAGGGCTCCAACTGAGCATATAGCTCTTGAAGGGTAAGGCGATCCAGACGGAATTTCTTGATGATGTCGGTATCCTCCATTGCCACCAGGTCTGGGAAAGGCTGATACACAGGTGGTCTTCTCCTACATATTGTGGCAGGGGACACATGTAAGAATTAGTTATACATGAGATGTGGGTAACAGCTTACATAATGACTAACACAACCACAACATTAACAGGACTGTTAAAACCACTTCATGCACAAGTGACATGCATAGACACCTTGATCTCCTGTAGTCATTCATGTAGCCAGGGTGTACATACTAACTACTGTCAAATCTAAATCAGACTATGTGTATGGCATATGGTACACTGCTACATCATGTTCCCCAGCCCTGTGGGTAGCTGACTTAGAACATGTGGCTAACAGCATCAATGCAGAGTTGTATGTAGCTGCTGTCACTGCACAACCTCAACATTGAGTCCCACTAAGCACAACATCATTACAAAATGAGCCCAGCGGGTGTAAGCTGGACAAGTATCCATATAAATACAGCACTGTGTACAGACATATATGCACACTATGTGGTCAGTCCATCATGACTGTGGGAGGAGTTTGCATTACACACATTGTCATGTTCACAAAAATGATAGACAATTCAACATGAAATCTCTATACATGCCCACACGGATGAAAATGACATGTGAGTATGGACAGACCAATGCATTCAATCACATGTGTACTGCTATGACATGTGTGGGCAGACTTAAGTTAATTGTCACACTCTCAAATCCCTTTACAGGGAGCTGAAATTATTTTTGCTAAATGTGTTGGGATCAGTGATGCAACTCGCAAAGCGAGAATGCTAATGCACAATGTGTTTACAGGCACGGTAGGTGTGCTCCGCCACTGCGGTCACTGGCATTGGCCACAATTGAATGATGCAAGATTGCGGTAGAGACATCCTGACCCCCGCGGTGTGATACCGCCAATGCGAATGACATTGCAGCCAATGGGAACCGCCATCGTGGTAGTGCCTTTCAGTTTTAAACATCGCAGTAGGCGTGCTCTGCCACAGCGGTCACTGCCATTGGTCACAATTGTATGGAGCAGGATTGCGGTAGAGACATCCTGACCCCCGCGGTGTGACACAGCCAATCAGAATGACATTGCAGCCAATGGAAACTGCCATCGCGGTAGTGCCTTTCAGTTTTTAACATCGCGGTAGGCATGCTCCTCACTGGCATTGGCCACAATTGAATGATGAAAGATTGTGGTAGAGACATCCTGACCCCTGTGGTGTGACACCGCCAATGCGAATGACATTGCAGCCAATGGAAACTGCCATCGCGGTAGTGCCTTTCAGTTTTGAACATTGCGGTAGGCGTGCTCCGCCACTGTGGTCACAGGCATTGACCACAATTGAATGGTGCAAACCAGGCGGACCAATTGCATCAGCAGAGTACCACTGGAACAACCCTAGGGGCCTATAACTGTCTGTGAAATAGCCACACCTGTCACTTGCATACAGACACTGCTACCTGCCATTCATCACCACCAACTGCTGCTTTACCTCAACTCTGGACCCAGTCATGGCTCGCACAGAGAACGTCAGGGCCCGCCTTCACCACAGAGGAGCTGGAGGTCCTGGTGGACGAGGTCCTTGGCCAGTACGGGCAGCTATATGGTGCTCCAGAGGTACTGGTAAGTGAATGTGTAAAAATTTTGAGTGCTCAGAATGCTCACATTATGTAACTGAACACTAGTATGTACCTCTGAGTGCACGCCAATGTTAAAGCATTCAGATTTTGCAATCAGCATGGGCCATACATGACGTACAAGTTTTTGCACTTGAGTATGTGGGGAGGATGGCACCATAGACACTGGTCCATCTCCATTAAAGCCAAACATCACACATGTTGTACTCTGAATGGGTCATGAAAATGTGTGAGACACTGCCTAGCAGAATGACTTCACATCGATGGGGTGTATAACCTTATTCACCCAGATCCCTGACTGCGTGCAATGATGATATGGACATAACGTGGTTTAGCAGTAGTACAGTTACACTGCTGACTTGAGGAAATCTCACTCTGTACACACATTCCCTGTGATATGTCATGTAATAGTTCATTAGGTGTACATATGATCATTAGTGAGATGCTACCTGTCGATTGGGTAGAGGGTACTGATTAATGGCTGTACTGGTTTGACAGTGACCCTATGGAGATGTGCCCAGTCTGCACAAGAGTACAAGGCCTGTATCTGTCTAGATTTGTGGCAAATCACCTCTCACACATCTGCTAAATGTACAGTGGACATGTCATCCTTCTTTTGGTGGCATTATGTGTAGAGTCTCACATGTGTATGCACTGTGTCATCATTCTCATTGTACATGCATGTGATTCTTGTGATGGACCACTATTTTCGTCAGTGAAAAGCCCTCAGGCCTGTTAAGAAAATGCACAATGTATCAAGGCGCCATCACTAAAATGACTTAGAAAGACATATGTGTAGTCCACCCTCCTATTAATGAAACAGCAATTAGAGATCTAAGGAGTACACAAGACAGGCCTACACCATGTGTCAAGAGTGGGAGAATGTACAATCAGGTATCTAATTGTGACCTCCATGATACATGTAGCTATGCAATGGTCCAGGACATTAAGGGGTGTGTAGTGAGTCTGACCACTACACATCATTTACAGTGTATCGTCTGTCATCACAGATGAGGCCCAGTTTCACCTTGATCTCTTTGCTGGCACTCTGCATGTGTATGAGATGGGCAGGTATTCGGTCCATCATCATAGATGTTTACATTGGAATCAGAAAGCTTGCTCCGAGTGTACTATGCGACATGGTCTATGGCCTCTGCTGTCCATTGATGTATGTGTGTGCTATGTGTATACATGCTCCTGGACTGGCACACAATGGTACACAACACTGTGTACAAAATATTCCTCATCTTGTCTCCCATGCCTCAAGGTCCATCAGCGGAAGGCTATATGGAGGGCCATCGCACGCAAGGTGCGGGCCCTGGGGGTCTCAAATTGATGCCACACTCACTGCCACAAGAGGTGGGATGACATCTGCCGCCTCAGCAAAAACGTCGCAGAAATGACGCTGGGGCTGGTCTCTTGAAGTGGTAGGTTGGCGCGCAGGAGCATGTCCCCACTAATGGCCCACATCCTGGCAGTGACACAGCCAGAGCTGGATGGATGCTTGAGGGCCCAACAGCAGCAAGTTGGGGGTGAGTATTCTGCAAAGTGTGACTTGGCGCATGAGTGACTGCATTATTCCCAGCCCAGAGCAAGGCAGGAACTCTGTGATGTCTCTAGTGTGATGCAATTGCTTCTAAGTAGTCTCAGTGGCGATTGCAGAGTATCCGCATGTGTACAACGTTTGGATTCTCATGTGGGAAATACATGAACGGTGTCATAGCAATTCATCATGACATGTTTTTATCTACCATCTGATGAATGTTGTCTGGACTGAGAAATTCCTACACAGGAGAAGACGTTGTGTGAAGTATGTAGGCCAGTACACTTGTCAGCATTGTGTGTGCTGTGTGTTCCCCACAATAGTGTGCACATGTGATGATGTGTATGTGGATAGAGACATGCACAAATGTGGACTCAGGGTGCAGTGAGTTAGCAGAGGTAACACCTTGTGTTTTTCTAAATGATACAGATGACAGCAACACTGCAAAACATTTAGCCTAATATCAGCAGCATGGCATCACATGAAGTAAATCCCTGCCACAGTGACAGCAAGTGCACACAGGCGCTGATGGTGTAGATGGTGATGATCACAGTGATGCATTGGCTGATCTGCATTTGCTAATTGTGCACATGGCAACATGTCTGGGATGGTTAGACAGTGGAAGTTTGATGCAATGTAGCTAAACGTGTCTATTGTGAGATTGGTTTGGCACTAGGCTTAACATGGTTGGATGTGATCATTGGGTATGGCAAATGTGATGTGAGTGAGGTGTTGGACAGTAACTTTTCTTGGCTGAAAGAAATGTCACTCTGAGTGGCAGTCCTCAGTATGTGTGCATTGTGGAGGTGTGTCCATATGCATCAGTGCATGAAGAAGTAGTGGCTACTGATTCCAATCAGTGAGTGATTTCTTGGGACATTGATGTGTTATGGATGTCATCATTCGGCACAATGTAGGGATGTCAGATGCCAGAGCCTAGGTATTGGCACACATTAGCTGTCCTTATAGAGGCCACTCATAGCTTCATCTACAGAAGGCACTCTCATGCCTTGGATCATTGACGGCTTTGCAGGCAATCTGAATGGTGTTGGTATGTGACATATCACAAAACGCAAAGGCCTTGCATCACATTGCCCAAATCATGCTATTGTGCATTGTCTTTGTGACAACATTAGTACATGGGGCTTAGTAGCACTTCATCCCCACAACATATGTGTCCATGTGACATATGCAGCAACATGAGTCTCAGAGACATCAACTGGCAGTGAACAGCAGTGAGCATCATGTTAGGGTGCATTGAGAGATTTGTGGTGTGCACTTCCATGTAATTGATGCATCTACAAATTGGTTACCAATGTTCAACAGTAGTTGTGCTTCAGTGCCAAACATAGTGGATGTAAGGAGGTAATGTAACTTAACAATGGATACATTTCAGTTTGTATTTGTGTGGTTCAGTGAACTCATACTTCAAGTGTGAGAAACACAACATATTTGGATGTGTAGCTCTCTTACCTGCAGGGATGTAGGTGTGCCTACAGACGCTAGGATGTGATGTTGAGATGTGGACACATGCACAGAAATTTGGCTGTGTCAACGCAACATGGAGCAAGATTATCCACTAAGCATGTTTCCATGCATCAGCTGATCATGCCAGAAATTGTGATTATGCAGACAGTACATGGAGAAGTTGGATGTGGGACTTTTAGTCCAAGTATTCCTGTTTGTATTGCAAATCATGTTTGTGAGCAGGCCACTTTACTGAACCTATGTCTCTGTCTCTTGCAGCATCTACCGAGGGCAGGGAAGGAGAGGGGCCTGACACCATAGGGGAAGCTACTGGCATAACTGGTCCCCGGGAGTACAGTGACACTGAGGTGACCAGCGCCTTGGAGGGGGACAGGAGTGCCCCAGAGAAGTCCAGTCAGGAGACACCTACCTCCATATCTTCACGCTCCAGCGGTGACTCTTCGGTGTTGGCGGGCACAGGAAGTTCAACATCTGCTTCTTCATCTGCCACACCCCGTCTTGTGTCCACCCTCCCTGATGCTCCCCAAAGTGGTGTCCGGGCCCGCAGCCCTAAGAAGCGTAGAGTCTCCTTCCCCCAGGCACAGCTGCCCCTGCTACTGTTTCCCCTGCTGCCCTCAGTGTGGAGGGCATAGACATCTTGCAACAGCTGCCTGTGGGTCAGACTACACTCCTGAATGCCCTCCAGGATCATGGCAACAAGTTGTCCCAGGTTGTTGCATTCCTGGAGGGCATTCATTCGGACGTGGGTGGCCTGCACAGAACTGTCCAGTCTTTGTCCTCCACAGTAACAGCAGCCATTCTGCAGTCCAAAGCTCCCAGTCCAGCTCCTGTCCCTTCTGCAACCACCCTCCAAGTGCCACCACCTGACTAGAGCACACACACACCAGAGCACTCAGGCACACAGTCATCCACACGCAGCACACAACAACAGCACTCCAAATGACAAAGACACCATACACCATCTCCACAGCACACAAAAAGCACACATGACCGCACCACAACCAGCCCATCAAAGGACACTCAGAAACATAAACCCCAAAAACATGCATCCACATTGCATACCTCACATTCCTCGCCCTCCAAGCGCACTCCCATCCCCACACCTGATCACAAATCCACACAGACACTTGCCCTGGCTGCCGTGGACCTGGTGCCTGCCACAACTGGTCCCACCCCGCTTCAGAGGGCTGTTTTGCCAGAAACTTCAACTTCCACCACTACCCTTGTGAAGCATGGACAAGGAAGCAAAGAGGGGAAAGTACCTCCACATCAGGGTAGGCAGGGGAAAAGGCCACCACCACCCCAGCATACCACCAGGTCAGGGAAATTGCCACGGGAAGATCCACCACCACCTGCTACACTTTCAGGGAAGAAGAGGGAGGCTGTTGGGGCCAGATCACTTCTCACTTGTGCAAAGACACTTGGTGGATATTGGATCCCCAAACAATTGAGGCACAGCCCTCCACATGCACCATCAGCCACTGAGCCTCCCCCCAGCATTTCTCTGCCTCCCCGTTCCACAACTCCACCAGATCCAGCCAGCCCTCAAGCTCCCACATCCACGGATCCCTCTACCTTAGCCAGTTCTCCCCCTCCCATGTCCAGTCCTACAACTGGCCCAGACAGTCATCCCCCTCCCAATTCAACTTCTCCCTAATTTTGAAGCCGAGTCCCCCTCCCCACCCCATTTCTCCCTGAGCGGTGCCTGACCGACCCATTTGATTCCTTTATCCTGGTGAGATTCCCATGGCAGTGGACTGTGTTGCAAGTTTGTTGTGCAAGTTTTCATGCACATATGTGCGGACTCAAAATTTGGACTAGCCGTTGCCCTTAATGTTTTGCACTTTTGATGCAGATATAGAGTTTATGTACTAAAAATATTATTTATGTTCTGAGCTTTGTCGCTGGCCTTGCTAATGATGCAGTACAATGTATGTGTATATGTTCATCTGTTCCATGCTCTGAATGCCACAGTCACATTGGCATTTACTTTCTTTGCTTTTGCAGAGGTTCCCAGAGCTTATGGCATCTAATGTGATTATTGACTCAGAGGGTTAATGGGGCCATGATGCTTGTCTGTGATGGTCTACTCTTGTCCTCTTCATTCTTTTGTCGGGGCTATACTTTTGTACACGTCATATTTGGATTCTCTACATCAACAGCAGCTATTTCTATTTACATGATGACTTGAGGGGTGGACAGGGTCCATCATATCTGTGTGTTCTATATTGATGCATACACACCAGTGTAGATGTGTAATCATCTTGGGTAGGTATGGCGTCATAGTCACATCGGAACATTAGAATGTGTTTTTTACATGATCATCACCTGCTGGATGTTTTGGGCACATGTAGGAGTTGTTTCAGGAGCAATGTGCAGTGTGTCGGTCTGACCTTGCAGTCCTAGGGTACACCTACTTGTCCACATCATTTGTGAGTATGCAGAGTGTGTCTGTATGCAATGTCTGTGTTGTGAGTTTTGGGATCAGCCATGGCTCTTGCTTACTTTTGTTCTCACTGTGCTGACTGGCTCTGGCAAACAAACATTATATGTGACTTTTCACATACTGTTATATGGGGTTATATAGCCCTAAGACACATTGTCGACATTGCTAAGTTAGCATGAGTTTTGCTTGGCCTATGCTGCTGCTTTTGCGCACGCCTCTGCTAAGCGTTTGTTTTCGCGACACTTTGCCTCTGCCCTGTACATGATAACAGATTGTTTTTCACGTTCTCAGCCTTCCCTTCAATTCTGTCTGAACATAATGTGCAAGGTCGGTCAACAATGTCTCTTGTTATTCTGTTCTGGTCAGTCCCTATTATCTAGACAAAACATGTAACCAACAGCTGCAATGCGGAAGAATCGTGTTTGATATAACGTTGTTGCATGTTTTTTGAAACACTCTCGAAGAAAGCCGTTCCATGGAGCTGAACGCTGCTGTTCCTATGATGTAAACCCTTGGGTTTAGGCTTTCAGGTAGGGGTCTGCTAATAACGCCTAGAGATCTTCTGTTATATAAAATAACTTCTTACTGCCTTGGGGAGGGTGATTAGGCCCAGTTATTTAGCCTTTTCACAGTCTTTATAAAATGACGACTCCTTTTATATTCTATAGTATTGTAACAATGCTAATGATTCTTGCTTTATGGATTTTGCTGCTAGTTGTGGTTCGCATACTGTATCATGGATCACTATAGTCAAAATAAAAATGTTGAACTTATTTAGTGATTCTGATTACTTTTATTGTGGACAAGTACGTGAGAGTGAAAGAGTGTCTTGTTCCCGCGACTCTGAGGTGAGTCGGGACTGCTCGTGTTCTGGGTTGTCTAAACATTCGTAGCTTCTGGATATTTGTAGGAGACCGAATGAGACACTATTGCTAGTCGGTTGGGATTTTGGGTACTAAGGTGATAGGAGGTAAACCCCTATTTACTGAGGTCCTGTTTTCTTGTGCATAGTTCTGTGTATGAGCAGAATCCCCACAACATGGCGCAGCCAACGCTTGGTCTGGTTCTTATCTGCGAGATGATGGAGTAGTGTTCGTGCTGGTCCACAATACCCTCACTTCTGTTTCCGGAGACAGCTGTGACAGAGTAACCTCCTATATTGACGTTTTTATAGGTTTATTCAAGCTTGATGTTTTAAAAGGTATATCTTTTCTTATAACCAGTGTTTGCGCTGCCTCTCTTTAAGTTGTTCTGCTGTCTTCTCTATAATGGCTGTAGTTGATATTCCGGCTCATAGCACTTGACTCGTTATGCGGTCCCTGATGCTGGGGCCATGCTTATTTTTGTGGTAGAAGCCGATCCGGCTCACCAGTTTAAAGTTTTTTACTCTTGGGTCACTTTTCCTGCGGTGGATGGCACTGATGATTTGTTTCACACGTATGCTGCCACGGCCATTCCTCAGCAGTATCAGCCTTATAGAGCGCTTGAGATTCCGCTTAAAGCTTGGCAACACCGTATTTGGTTTAATGGCGCCCTTCCTCACCCATTAACGGTGGTCCGTTTAGGCTCTTTATCTATAGATGGGGCCACATGGCCCGTGTTGGCTGGGTTTACCCCACACCCACGTGCTTTTACAACTGCTACTCTCAGAGAGCTCTGCGTCCTACATACATCGTTGGTACGCGTTTATAGAGCTGTGATCCAGTACGTGACACGCACCGTCCAGGTGGGACCACCTGGCGCTGCGGTGCAACCTGTGGGTCCTGGTGGCGTAACCATCAGTCCCGTTATTGTTAATTCTATTGTGGGCAAGCGCCCACAGGATAAGGATGAATTTCCTTATTGGCTTGCAGAAAAATTTGGACAGATAGAAGCTGTCTTTCCTAATACCACTCCTGTGGATAAACACAGGATCTTAACTATTAGCTTACCTAAAGACTTAATTCCCAAATTGGCTGATTGTAACACCTGGGGCAGGGTGTTTGCAGAGGTATATTCTATGTGTTTCGGCACCCCCTCCATGACCGTACTCCCCTCTGTGATTAAACGTGTTCAGGATGAGCACGGAGCAGAAGCGGCTGTTGAGCTGGGGATGAGACTGGTGGGAGTGTTCAACGTGGTTACTGATATGATCCTTGCGAATGTCAAGGGCGATGTTGTTAGCTTTCAAGTAGCAAACCGCCTGGAGGCGGTTGCGGAGCCTGACAGACCACGAGAATTACCGAAGATTATTGCAAAGGCTTACAAAACCTTCGGCCGCAATAGTCTGGGGAATAAGCCTACGACTCAAATACAAACGCAATCTCAAGTACAACAGAAAGCCCAGCCTGACAAGGATGGGCACCCTTTCTTTCCTAAAAAGAATTGGCAAAGGAATAAGAAACAGGGTTCCCAACAACAGAGGGTTCGCGTGCCAGTTCACCGGCCCCAGATGCTTCTGAACGTACTTATGACTTGCGTGATCACGCTAAAATTAAGTCTCCTGAAAGATTTCAGGTTCGTGACCAGCGTTCTCCTCGTTCTTTACAGGAAACATCATGCTCACAAGTCGATGGAGGGGATCGCCAGGATCGGGGTAGAAGTCAACCTGCGTCACAACTTCGTGAACAGCCTCGACAGTTTGAAGTCAAGGACAAGCAGGGTGATTCCGCACGAACCCGTCCTCCTTTTCAAAAGAAAAAGGTTGCCGCATTAACAGCGAGATATGCCACAGACGGTGAGGACGCGATTCCTGGATCAGACTTGGGCGGTGACTCTGCTCGACAGCGCGGCGGAAGTTGCCATAGTCAGGGAGCCTCTACGTCCCCGTCTGGAGGTGACAGCAACTGACACATTTGTTACCATTGAGACTGCAGATACCCGGGTTGCCCCCCCGGATAGAATACACGAAGTCCTTTTCCAAATTGAAGGTGATATACTACGTCCCGTGAAGGTTGTTTTCTGGGAGAATCTAACCGCTACATATGACATTTTATTGGCGGAGAAGGATTGGCCTCCTCCCTTTGTGTTATCCGCTTCTCGGGGGGAAGATGTGATACTTCCGAGTTTTTCACGTTGTGTCCCTGAGGAACAAGCGCAGGCTTTGGCGGAGGAATGGGCTTTGGCCTTAGCCCCAGCGGTGTATCGCAATCAGGTGGGTTGGGACGTTGATTCGCCGGCTCATGAAATACCATTGCGCTCTATGCCACAACCTCAACCTCAATAGCCCATCAAACGTGAAGCGAAAACTTCGGTTTGTGACATTCTAAGACAATTAGAGTATCAGGGGGTCATTGAGTCATGTGTATCACCTATGAATAATCCTCACTTTACTGTCCCTAAACCTGATGCTACTTTTCGGATTGTATTGGATTATTGAAAATTGAACAGCCATTGCCGCACCTTTGCGGTGCAAAACACACACATTTCAGCGCTAGTGAATAATATTGTTCGTAAAAAATACAAAACGACACTTGAAATTTCCAATGGTTTCTACAGTCACAATCTAGACCGTGCGAGTGGTGACCTGACAGCATTTAGTGCCGTCGGAAATCAGAAAAAATTCACAAGATTGCCAATGGGCTACAAGAATAGCCCAGGTGCTTTTGCGGCACGCATTGTGTCTTTGTTGCATGACATTGACCCTGAGGCCTTGTCGTATGTTGCATCTATTTGACTGACGACGACCTCGCCCCGCATCTTGACCGAGTCGACCACATAATATTGTCTTTTGCTGACTACGGTTACAAATTTAATTTTGTAAAGTCACACATTGCCTATCTGGCAGTGCTCTTTTTGGGCTACGAGCTCAATAATGAGCGAAAGGGTCTAGCACCTCGCTTCCTAGAGAAATGTGCACATTTGCAACCACCTTCATCTTTGAAAAAGTTACAGTCCTTTCTGGGTTTTTTGAACTTCGGGAGGACTTACTTTCCCGATTATGCCCAGCGTATCAAACCGCTTTATGCGTTGATACAACCTAAGTTTTCTTCTGCCAGCTGGCTTCCGGAACCTACTTCCGTTCTGTAGTCTTTGCAGGCGGATATGCTTGCGACTAACTTCTTAATGACTCGTGATAACTCCACTAACCTGGTAATACGTATCGTTTCTGGGGCGGTGGGTTTCACGTACTTAACATTCAATGAAGGAGACACAATACCTATTGCATACAAATCACACTTGTACACTGCTGCTGAAATGCGTTTTTCCTCTGTGGAGAAAATCTTGACGGCAGTGCAGATGGCGATTCTAAAGGAATGCTCACTGGCAAAGGGCAAACGCATTCTTATGGTCACTCCCTTCCCTGCTTTGGAAGTGGTGACTAAGGCTAGTGTGCCTAACTCTAAGGCATTGCACCCACGTTGGATTCAGTGGGCTACTTCTTTGATGTCTTCGGATGTCACATTTGTCTTTGATCCATCTCTTCAGACTCAGGAGTTTTTGCAGTATGAATTTGTTCATCCTCCTCCTTTGTCGCTTCTTCCTCTGTGTGAATACAAATGCATAATTTATACCGATGGCTCGGCGCAACCGGCCACGGGTTCCAAACATGCTTATTCAGCGGCTTGTGCTATTGTGGCTGGCTCCATTGAAGATGGAGAGTTTAAGTCTTCCATTGTGCACACACAGGCACTAGGAGACTGCACGGCGCAATTGGCCGAGCTGCGTGCTCTTGTCCTAGCTCTGGAATTTGCTGATCCTCTTGTGAATACTCTTATTGTGTGCGATTCTTATTATTGTGTCCAGTCGTTCAATGACAACTTATTCTTTTGGTCTCAAAAGGATTACCGCGATTCTAAAGGCAGCGCAATTAAGCATAAAACGCTTTGGGTTCGAGTGGCAGATCTTAAACAACGTCTGCCTCTCACACATGTTATACTCCGCTCTGCTAGCGGAGTTTTGTTAATTATGCATTTTGCTACATGCATGTTCCTCCACATAGCGGAATCAGCTATTAAACTGCACCCACAAATGCTTTGATAAAGCAACGTTACATGGTAAAAAAGCATATAACCAATTCACAAAAGTGAACTTTGAAAATGAAAAATATCAGGCAATGAGAGAGGTGATGATTTTGGGGTCCCCCCTAACCTAGGGGGAGGACCAAGCAGATGCCTTGAACACAAAGAGCATATCATGCTGAACGATTCAGTGGTGATCCCATCCTCTTAGGACCACCTAAAGCACAGTTATGGGCAAAAATACAATCCCAATCAAAGGCCCTGCAAAGCATTATGGGACGAGATTAGCAGTGGGCAGTGAATATTATAGTATCCAATATCAAAATAATTCTACAAAGAGCTGCAGTTCAACTAGTCGTTACTAGGTGTCCTCACGAGTCAAATGCAAAAGCATTGAAATTATTACATCAAGCTGCAGTTCAACTAGTCGTTGCTAGGTGTCCCTCAAGTCAAATGCTTTTGCATTTGACTCATGAGGGACACCTAGTAACGACTAGTGGAACTGCAGCTTCATGAAAGGGTTTCAGTACTTTTGCATTTGACTCGTGAGGGACACCTAGTAACGACTAGTGGAACTGCAGCTTGATGTAATAATTTCAATGCTTTTGCATTTGACTCTTGAGGGACACCTAGTAACGACTAGTTGAACTGCAGCTCTTTGTAGAATTATTTTATATTGGATGCTATAATATTCACTGCCCACTGCTAATCTCGTCCCATAATGCTTTGCAGGGCCTTTGGTTGGGATTGTATTTTTGCCCATAACTGTGCTTGGGGTGGTCCTAAGAGGATGGGACCACCACCGAACCGTTCAGCAAGATGTGCTCTTTGTTTTCAAGGCATCTGCTTGGTTCTCTCCCTAGGTTAGGGAGGATCCCAAAATCATCACCTCTCTCACTGCTTGCTAAATTTTCACTTTTGTGAAATGACTATATGCATTTTAGCATGTAAAGACAGAGATACTTGTTATTTTGCCAAAAGTATATGAGGTTTCTGTTTTATTAATTGGGGGTCCGACGGAATTCACAGAGTTTTCCGCGTAATGGTACTCCGCAAATTATGCCCACCCCTATTATTCACACTCTTGGCCACCAGCGTATCGGCGTTCTTGGTAATTCTATGGCTGATTAAGCGGCCAAGTCTGCAGTTGCCATGTGTAGCAGCAGTTACAAGATCTATTACTAAGGTTGATAATGAGATTCTGGCAGCGGTCGCTGAAACTAGGGAGGGAGGTAATTATCCTGCGGATTTCCCTTTTAAATACTCTTATCATGTAACTCCCGAACAGGTTCCTTATGCTACCATTCCTTCAGTTGGGGATCGGCTGATTCCCAACTCTAACCGCAGACAAGCTTTGATCAAGGCCGCACACGAAGGCATTGATTCTGCACATGCAGGTGTGTCGGCAACAGTCACTATTCTTCAGCAACGTTACTGGTGGCGTGGTTTATAAACAGACTCGTAACTATGTTCTTTGCTGTGATGTTTGTCAACAAATCAAGCCTTCTACAATCCCACGTCTGCCACAAACACAGCTGTGTATTTCTAATAGACCTTTTGGCTGTGTCTATCTTGATCACTGCGGTCCTCTTTCTTCTGATACTGCATACAAGTATATCTTGGTTGCGGTTGATTCGTGCACTCAATTCCTGTGGGTATGGCCACAACGTAGTGCTGACGCTCAAAATGTCATCAGGGATTTGCGTGTCTTTATCAGGATGTTTGCCTGTGGTGCCTTCCATTCTGACCAAGGTCCAGCGTTTGCCTCTAAGGCTTACAACGATGCAATGAAGTCGTTGGGGGTGCAGGTGCAGTTTTTGTCTCCATACAGGCCTGAGGGCAACTCAGTTGTGGAGCGAATGAACCATGACTTAAAGCAATCCTTGACAGCTAGAGTCTTAGGTACTGGCAGGGACTGGCTGTCCCACTTGTATGGGGTCCAACATGCATTACATAATCTCCCTAGAAGATCTCTGGGTGGGCGGACCCCTTACGAAATGCTCTTTGACTTTCACATGTTTGTTCCTGACCTTGATGGTCTGGACATTATGGCAGCTGCCTCTAAGTTTGACGTAGATAATCATTCTGCTACGTTACAGGATCTACAAAAGTCCTGTGATACACTGGCAACTGAGCATTTACGATCTTTGCCTGCTGATGCACAACTGATTCCTGTTACCGGTTGGCTTCCTAAAGTTGGAGATCTAGTGCGGGAGAAGATTGAAAACAAAAAAGAATTTGGTCCCTCTTATCGTGCTCCGGTTTCTGTACTTGGACTGAAGGGTACTCGTACTGTCATTCTACCACCATTGCCAGGTCGCAAAGACAACAGATACATCTCAGTGGACAATGTCAAGTTACACCGTGTGGCCGATTCTGAATAGTGTGACACCTGCAGTTTCGTGCAACGTAATATATTTAGCACCGTTAACTTTGTCGACACCTGCTGCCACAAGAATGTCTGCTCATATGATGGACACTGTAATTGATCTTCAGCCTATGCGACAAACATCTTCTGTGACGGATCTTGTGTGTCCTTTTCCGGCTACTGATTCCTTGTGTGAGATACCATCTAGCCCACGAGTACGTATGGACGATTCAACGCTTTCACCTTTGCTTGCAAGTCCAGTGAGTGCCTGTGAAGGAGAACCGGCACACCTTTCTTCTGCCTTGTCCTCCTCATCATCCAGTTTGCCTGTTGCACCTAAGTATAAGTTACGTATCTTTTACTCCTGGTTCAAAATTACATACTTCGTTCCCCCATGGACCTACATTTGGTTGGTACTTATCGTGATATTTCTCTTCATGTCAATTGGATTTGTGACAGTGTTCTTTTTACTTATAAATGGCCATTATCTCCCTGAACGCTCTGCAGTAAAAATGGTTGATGGAACTTTGGCTCCACACACATCGTCCCATATCATGAAACGTGCCAAAACTTTTGTGAATATTTCAGCTTTTCCTGTTCATGATGGCATCGTTTGGGACAAAGTGGCTTTCGAAATCCATGGCCCGACAGAGTTCCTTAGAGTTCTGTACGTATTTCGCGTCTCATTAGGAGATGTGGTGACACGGGACATACATTCGGATGATTGGGATGTGCAGGCCGCTCATGCATTGTTTTCAGATTTAAAGTATTATGCTGCCTTTGATGCTGAGGATTTTTATTTAAATTCTGCCAATTATGGTGATCTTTTTTGCTATCAACATTATAGGCATCATTTTTTACACAAATCAAACACCATAAGACCTGTTTTTAATTTTACCCAATGGGAACATTGTCCAACTCCCTTACAGGGGAGTTCTAAAACGCTTAGGGATAAGTTCACCTATTTTTCTAATTATGATTTGACCAATCCTGAATCCTATTATTTCAGGGTTCAAAAATCCCCGACATCTAACTACCTGTTATCACACACTAAACTAATTTATGCCAACTTGTTTAGAACGCAATTGGCCACACACGGTTACGACCATTGGAAACGGACTATAGATTTGAAATCCATCTGGGGCGCAAAGCCATGGCAGGTTCAGGGCATTGAGGCATTACATCGTGCCTGCCTGATCCCGACTCAATTGCTGTTTTTGAATGAAACCATTTACCAAACATCCTGTTATGGCCTTGCAACTGTCAAAAACCTAAATACCCCTCAATTCCGTCATTAGCTGAATATAATGATTGGCGGTTACATAATAACTACACCATGGAGGCTTTGCAGGCTCTCCTTCAAAATGCCTCCTTTAATGTTTCTGAAATTGATCCATTGGGATGGTTCTTGTGGCAATCTAATGCTAATGCATGCCAGCTGCGTTTCTATAATGTTACACCTGGTTTCTTTCAGACTAAGCCTGATCCTCGTTATCCACCTCATCATTCTGTGACTACATACTCGGTAGGTAAATTGTGCCAGCAGTGGCTGGAACACTCTACCTTTGCATCTGTCAAACAGCTCCTTTCAATCCTATCGAACAATATAGATTTGGCTGATTTTCTCCTAGGCCCATGTAATCCAAGGAGCAAGCGATTTCTTTATGCCTCTTATAATGAAATTTGGAAACTTTCACAGGTGGAAGCCGCCTTCCGTCTGCGTCAAATTGACCAGGCAAACTTGGAAAAAGTCCTTGCTGTAGTAGACAACAGCATTAATATGCTTTCTTCACGCATTTATACGTTAGACAATATTGTTTCTTCTGTAATAGATATTGTGCAAAGTGATGTTTCTGTGTTATATCATGGTCAGAATCAGTTAAGGTCGGTCATGCAATTTGCTTGGACGTTGCAGACAATGAAAATGGGTAAAGGGCCTTGGGATTTTTTGAATGCCAGTGCTTTATTTTTGCCTTTTAACCTGACTGACAAACAGAAGTTTATGTCCATGAAAGATGCTGTATATACGCTGTTACATATTGAACAATTGGAGCCTTTGCCGTTCTCTGTAGCGGAAACGGACTCTGCTGTTTGGTTAATTCATGGCGTTATCACTTTGCCCTTTTCACTTTTTCAATTTAAATCGTGTATGTAACACTTTCCTGTTGGCCGCTTTGAACCGCTTGCCACTGCTTTTCTGCATGAATTTTGGGTCCTACCGTTTGCTTATCGGTGTTTGAGGGAGGATAAAGAAGTTTTCCTCACAGGGGAGGAGTGTGATTCAGTACTGGGTCACTCTCTTGTATGCAAACACGTTAAGTTGCATGGCGAGTGTAACAGTGTCAGCGCCTAATCTAGCTTGCTTTTTGAAAGGGACCCCAGTACCATCCGTCACGCCTGTCTTTACATTGCTTACGGCAGCTATCTCATTTTAAACAATCAAGACTGCTGTGGTTTGCGGGCGGGTGTCCCATACTTGGTAACTGTTTCCCAGCGTGTAACTTGCTGTAGCAATGTCCTTTTCCCGCCCCCGTATGGGAGTTTAGATTCTTCCCTTTGGCCTTCCATTCCGACTTTGAAAACAGAGTTCAACAAGTTGAGCAGGCTCAAAGCCCTTTTATTCCAACAGGAGGTGGCCCTCACTTCCTCCCGTGAAACATTCAGACTGCAGGTGGCTCGGACCTCGAGTGAGATACAGTCGCTTCTTAACACTAACCTCCCACTTCATTTTGCGGAATTAATTCACCAAATATTTAATGCTCCTGATACGACAGGCCTTGCCCATTTTTTTAAATGTGTGGGATCTGGCCTGGTCTCTTCCTTTCAAACTATATTCGGGGTAATTCCGGCTTTTATTCATTCTATATTTTCCAGCGTCTTCGGAGGGTTCCCCTTAATATTGGAACTCGCAGCTGGTGTCCTGCTTCTCCTTCTTGTGTTTCGTAATGGCTGCTCACTTTGTGGCTCTGCACAGGCCGGACCAGCTTCATCTGTACCGTGATTGCCTGTATGAGGCTTTTGGATGCTTGCCTTTAGCAACGCTTGGTGTCAGTTACAACTTGACATTCCGCTTTGCCTACTTTACTTGTGTGCAACCAGTGCTTCATTGCAAATGGTGTCATTTCTCCTGGGCGATGGAACTTTGTTTATCAAACACGTGGTGTCCAATCCCTGATTTCAGCCGGTTGATGGGTCCCTTAGAGGCTCATGACGTGGCTTGTTCTGTGGATGGTCCAATGACACGTGCAGCTTTACCTGGAATCTTGGATCAATGGGATATCTGTTTCGGCTGCGCAGACTTTCCTACAACGAAGTTTCATTGAATATCACGCAACATTGCCTTTTCTGTTTTTGGATGCTCCTGTTTGTGAGGAACTTGATTGTTCCTTCGACTTACTTAATTGGATATCTTCACTTTTTTCCACCAATGACAATGATGAACTATTGGAAGGAATTGCATTCCTTTGCACCCAAACCTTCATGGACTGACTACTTGGTTTGTCCCTGCTCCACTGTCTGGCATACAGACTCTTTTTTCAAACTCAAAGTGCTGTTAGGTTTTTATTTTCTCTCGAACTTTCCCCCTTTTATGTTTTCTCCGATTTGGTTTTTAATTTTTTTTTTTAAAGAAAGTCCCATACCAATATTTTAAACAATGCCTGACTTTTTGAACTCTGTATTCATTCTTCTGTCTATGTACTACTGACTTACTAGGGGAAGGGTGTTATATGGGGTTATATAGCCCTAAGACACATTGTCGACATTGCTAAGTTAGCATGAGTTTTGCGTGCCCTATGCTGCTGCTTTTGCGCACGCCTCTGCTAAGCGTTTGTTTTCGCGACACTTTGCCTCTGCACTGTACATGATAACATATTGTTTTTCACGTTCTCAGCCTTCCCTTCAATTCTGTCTGAACATAATGTGCAAGGTCGGTCAACAATGTCTCTTGTTATTCTGTTCTGGTCAGTCCCTATTATCTAGACAAAACATGTAACCAACAGCTGCAATGCGGAAGAATCGTGCTTTGATATAACGTTGTTGCATGTTTTTTGAAACACTCTCGAAAAAAGCCGTTCCATGGAGCTGAACGCTGCTGTTCCTATGATGTAAACCCTTGGGTTTAGGCTTTCAGGTAGGGGTCTGCTAATAACGCCTAGAGATCTTCTGTTATATAAAATAACTTCTTAATGCCTTGGGGAGGGTGATTAGGCCCAGTTATTTAGCCTTTTCACAGTCATTATAAAATGTCGACTCCTTTTATATTCTATGGTATTGTAACAATGCTAATGATTCTTGCTTTATGCATTTTGCTGCTAGTTGTGGATCGCATACTGTATCATGGATCACTATAGTCAAAATAAACATTTTGAACTTATTTAGTGAATCTGATTATTTTTATTGTGGACAAGTACGTGAGAGTGAAAGAGTGTCTTGTTCCCGCAACTCTGAGGTGAGTCTGGAGTGCTCGTGTTCTGGGTTGTCTAAACATTCGTAGCTTCTGGATATTTGTAGGAGACCGAATGAGACACTATTGCTAGTCGGTTGGGATTTTGGGTACTAAGGTGATAGGAGGTACACCCCTATTTACTGAGGTCCTGTTTTCTTGTGCATAGTTCTGTGTATGAGCAGAATCCCCACAACAATACATTGATGTCACTTTACACTTTATTTACTCCACTATGTGGTATTCAAAGTCGTACCAGCCCCAAGAAGACCATTTGAGGCCTCCACATTGTGAGTTACTCCTCTATGTGTTTTTGCTCTGTACACTCCTCACCTGTACAATACTACTGCATACACCACTTCAGTCAAATATGTTCCAGTTCATGCCATGCCAGTGTTTGACCCTCCCCACCACTCCATAGTGTGACACTATACTGTTGGAGGATGATCTGTGTCCAGAACCATTGTGCCCCCTCAGCACTGTTTCGCAATTTGTTATGTGCTATTTGAGTCTACTTGATTTCAGTCATGATTGCTCCTGTACAGTACAGATGAGTTTCCGGCACAGTCCTCTGGTCTTGTTCCATGCATATGTGTTTGCCTGAGTTGTGCAGCAGTAGGTGATAGCAGAAGTGTGTATCTGTTTTCTGAGGTACTGCTACCCATCCTGAGTGTGCTGTGATGATTTGTGATGTTCTTGTTCATGGTGGTGAAATCAGATATGTCTAATACTGGTTTTAGTGGTGTTCACACACTGCTTACTGTGCATGCACTGCTGTCAGTGGATGTTGCATTGTCCTTGCCAGGCGTGAGTCCCCCTGATGTCCAGCTGAGATTGCTATGTGATGTGTTTGGATGTGCATATGTTTTGAATTTGTTGTTGAGGGATTCAGTCTTTTCCCTGTGTTGGCTCTTTCTACTGACAGGTCCATGTGTGTGTAATGTTGTTTTTGCTTGACATTGTGTGTGATGAGTGTGTGTATTTGAATGCATTCAGAGGGGTGTTGAATTTGTACTGTGCATTTATTGTGTGCATGTCACATACGGCAATGTGGAGTCTTGTTTATTAGCTTGTTTTGTGTGCACAATTGTGCTATGGCCTCCTATATTTGTCAGGATTGTGCGTGTGAATGCTTGTGCAACACACCGACACCATGCTCACTTTGTAACCGGTGGAGTGTCTATGGCTGTCTTGGCAGATTTGTCTGGATGCACACACTTTGGGGTTATATTGGTCATTTGTTTATGTTTATTTGGATTGATTTGATTATGCTGTCTGTGCAATTGGCCAGAGGAGAAATGTTATCTATTCCAGGATGGTCTGGGATCACATTGACTATCCACTCTTTTGCTGCACATGGCCATGCTTGTTGGACTTCTTTTGGTGTTGTTTGTGATAGATGTATTTAGCAATTGGGTTGAGTTCAGCATTCAATCATACATCCTTGAGTGGACCTCAGACATTTTTTGATACACACTAGGGTGTAGCATTGGGTAGCAGGCGACCCATAGGAGCCTATTTTCACCTTTACCAGAGATTGCCCCGGGTGTAGAGCAGTGAAGGGGGAAGACGGGTAGGTGAGGGGTATGTGTAAAGGTTATAGTTAAGTTTGACAGTTAGGGAATGCCACCGTGAGCCATGAGTGTTGTGCTGGTGGCATACACATGTCATTTTAGTTAATACAGATGAGGGGCTGGTCACTGTATTGCTTATGACAGGACATCTCATTGTGGTCCAATGCATTACTTGCATTGCTGAATCACAGGGATACTGCACAGATGTTACTTTCATACAATTGGAATCTCTGTGTCACACATGTATTATTTGATGTTCTAAGTGTAGTGTCATATGTGGTACCTCTTGAATTCCATGTACATATGGTACCAGTCATTTCTCCATGCATTTCCTGCACTGTGCCCTCCACTTTTGAATAGTTTACTTGTTATCATACAGTGCTGATGACTTATAGTTTGTGCATGAGGCAGAGTAAGAGTGTGTGAGCTGTATCAAGGACTTAACATGCAGACTGACCAGTTCCAAGGTTGTTAATCTGCACAGTGACTATTCATTTCTTCAATTACTCACATTTATTCACATGAGTGGAAGGCAGGTGTGAGGTAGAGGAGGGTTGTAATGAGTCTTAGGTCAGGGTTTACTGCTATCAAGATGGACTCTTCCTGACACTTTG
The DNA here is from genome assembly GCA_963921515.1 of Calotriton arnoldi. Classification (NCBI taxonomy): domain Eukaryota; kingdom Metazoa; phylum Chordata; class Amphibia; order Caudata; family Salamandridae; genus Calotriton; species Calotriton arnoldi. Next base: position 76,506 of record CAWUFW010015549.1, on the reverse strand, counting down.
GCATTCATTCAATACTTTATAGATGGTGCTACCTTTGTTGAGGTGGAGTTATGGTGTGGAGGTGTTCTGTGAAGTGGTGTCGAAATGAAAGTGCTTCTGCTTGCGCATTGTTCTATGTAAGTTAGCATTCGCGGCACCATTTTGTGTTAAGGCGCCATTTTGAATCATGATCGAAACTAGTCCCTTGCTATTTCTCAGAAAAGGCGTCTGCTGAGTTTTACTTTTCCAAGGTTGAGTTTTGCTCCCCTAATGAATACACTGTTCTTATTAGTGCATACCTTTCCCTCTAGATACAGGCCTTCTCCCACTTGCCTGAAGACGTGCCTGCCTGCAGTGGCCTTGGACTCTGCAACTTTGTAAGATATGAGCACTGAGATTGTTTTTTCTCTCGTTTGCATTGCTTTACAGCACCTGCCTGGAAAATTCCACTATGGGCGTGTTCTAGCCCAGTTATGAAATATATTACATGTATCTCTATGCTTGTGGACTTTAGTCCCTCTGCAGCACTCCTTAGAGACGGGGCAGACTGGGCTCTGCTCTGAATGTACTCTGAATAAACAGATATTGGTTTGTATTCTCTACTGTCTGACCAACGCTTCATTTGGTGTGGAAGGCTGAGAGGTGGTCGTTAGTGACCCGAGTGACCCGAATCGGGTCACTTCCTTCAGTGGCAGTGTAGTCAGTGTTGTTGATGTACAGGATATACTCACATGGGATCATTTAGTGCAGCAGTACACAACAGTGGTGGCTCGCCAAGGGAGTGTGCGGGGCGGTGGGGTGGGGGAGGGGCAGGGCGGGGGGTAGTGGACTCGGACTTACAACGGACAGAACTCCCTCTGAGTTCTGTCCGTCGTATGTCCGAGTCCACTACCCCCACCCTGCCCCTCCCCGCCCCGCCACACCACTGCCTCGGCGAGCCACCACTGGTACACAAGTGAGTCAAATGCACGCTGGTGCTTACTTTGAGTTTGCTGTTTGAGTCAGAAATTTTGTACAGTGTTGCATGGTATGGGCTGTCATTATGTGGTATGGTCTGCCATTGTATATGATGAGCCGACCAATGTCTGCTTGTGGTGTGTGCTGCACTGTGATTATGTGGCAGTGGTGGCTATCTTCATATGTCATCTACCTTGGCTCTCTGACTCATCCAACACCTTGTTGGACTACTGTGAGAAACCCATACACACCCTGTTTGCTCTTCCCTCCTCTGTTCCACATTGTATGTGGACTGACCCTTATTTGACTACAATGATGACTATTATCCTCTTGAAGAGACTCTTGCCTCATCCATCACTCCTGTTGCTATACAATTGATGATGATCCTACTGAGATGTCACTATAGACAGTGTGCCTGCACATGACTCCTTGCAGCAAATATGTTGTGCTGACTGGAGGCTCTTTTTGAATTTTTGTGGGGTGGAGGTTGTTATAAGGATCTTGCTAGCCTGGGACAATGTGCTGGACTCCTACAACATTGTGGGCAAGTTTTTCCGCCACTTCACCGCTCCTGTGACGTGACCACCACGACCGGGCTAGATGCCATAATTTCTATGGAGATGGGTGCCCCCGATGCTGAGGTGTCAATGTACCTACATGCAAGACATGGGTACTTTGACTATGGTATATGTTCCTGTGTCCACCAGGCTGTCCGATGTAGACAGGACACATATTTCAGCACAACTGTTGTGTGTTGTTGTTGTACAGGAGTTACATGCGTGGAGATGTTTTTAACTTACCTCTGGTGTTGACCGCGACGGCGTCTTATCTGCTGGTAGTGGATCATGTACAGCAGCAGCAGGGCTTGTAGAGCAGGATCCATGATGGGCAGGAACGTGTAGAGTTGTCTCAGACTCGAGTTTCTCTCTTCGCAGTTGTGCTTCCACCATCTCAGATGAGCTTGTTTTACCACCACGTACTGATGGGTTGTTTGACACATCGTGATCTGTTTGGCAGTCGGGACGTCATTCCGTACGGCTAGCTTTCTCTATTGGCTCCCTCCGGCACCGCTGTGGAACGCAATTTCTGGCGGATCAGGAAACACCATGACGGCCGGAAAAAGGGCTATCTTTGCCCATTGTAATAAGGCAGTCGCGATGACTGCTTCCGGAGTAACTAAATGGGCGTTTTCCTCCACCGCCAGCACCGCAGAGGTGCCTATGACCGCCATCGTAATCAGCCCCATAGTCACTGACAACATAGTTGAACTTGGTTTGCATCAAATGTAGGAATACCTAAAGGAAAACCTAAAGCATATCAAAAGTACACCTTATCATTCTTAGAGTAATGGATTGGTAGAGGGTTAACCACTATATAAATGGCTTTAGCCTGTAACATGAATGCGGAAATAACAGTTAAAGACATGATAGCAGCATACAAAACTACAATAAACAAAACCATCAGTGCAATTTCATTTAAACATATGAGGGGACGGAAGTTACACTATCAGCTGACACCATGGAGGAAAACAAGCTTAAAGGACACATTGAAAGGATAAGAAAGAGATTGAGCAAAGCAATAAATTCTGACAAAATTTAAATAATTATTATAAGCGCCCAAGAACTAAAACCGTGTGTTTTGAAAAAAGTGAAATAGTAAAAGTGTAATTATAGGGTTTAAGAAGTCAAGGTTTGAAATACATTCTGCAAAAGTTGGTCAGAAGGCATCATGGATCGTGGGTTGACTTGGAGAATGGTAGAAGGAATGTATAGAGATTATCGCTATACAGAAAAATAGAATGGCAATACAAATTTTGGGTCACCAAAAGTTTGCCACAAAACACCATATGCTGAGGACATTTATATCCCACATAAAGCTTACAGGAACAAGCAACAACATTGTGAACCAGAATCTGAGACAAATAGCAGAATACTTGAGGGTAGTGAAGATGGCAAACCTCAAGGACTCAGGCATTCATGTGGACTGCTTCCAAAGTGGAAGGATTGGGTTTGGGATTAACTTTAAAAATGTTCAGTTCTCTTTATTTTGTTTAAAGGAAAGGGCATTTATGAAGTGATGTTTTTACTCTGGTGATGATGCTGTGCACTGCTGCACTGAAGCATTCAATGCTTTGAATGGTCAGGGTGAAGCAGGTCATGCAAGAGTGAGAAATGGTTGTTGGCAGTCAGCGCGGGTCCCTCATGATCAACTTTACTTGATTTGATTGATGTTTATAGTGTGCCCTTACGGGCAATCTTTGTTGTTTTTCATTGCTTCATTATTAAAAATGCAGGAACAGTGTTGCTTGCTAATGAACATTTAGGAACACATTCTTTAACCACGATCTTGTCAGGCGTGAACTGAAGTTTTTTAATAACTAGAAATAACCTAATCTTACTTATTGCAATTGGTGTCTCTGTGATTTGATCTATGTGGGGCAAACAACACAACAGGTCAGAATGCTGATAGGCCTTCAAAGAAGCAGGATGTGCTGTAAGGTTGTGAATGAATTGCTCTTGTGGCCAGAAGGAGGATCAAAGGCCTCCGCACACAATAGAGCAATTACCAGTGCTTGATCCTGGGAAACAACAGAGTGGGTAGGAAATCTGCATCTGTTAATTAATTGTTCGCTCTGCACCTGGGCTGGTCGAGCCCAAGCCCACAGAAACAAATGAGGAAGGCCAGACCTCTAGGGCCAAACACATGAGGTGCTTCCCTTTGACTCTTTGGTGGGAAGTGACCAGGCAGCTGTGTCAACTGGGGGTGGAGATGAGGCTCCCAGGGAATATCTTTTCATTAATCACTTAAAGTTGCCATCTTAAAATGTCCCAAAATGCTGTGCAAAAGGGTTGAGGCAGAGCTGGAGTGATGATAGTGTAGGTCATGAGTGCATGGCTTCCAGAACTTTTCACCCCATTTAAAAACCCCTGCACAAGAAAACAATGGACCTGGAAGCAACAATGGTATAGAAATGTCCAGCTGAAACGAGAAGCCACCTGATGCCACTGCAAGGCTGGATTGAAGGACTTTCACTGTTGCTGACCCCTAGGATTAGGATGTGTCTCTCCAAGGGCAGTGGCATTACCCTTGAGTAACAGTTATTGAATGGACCTGGTGGGGGACCCAGGGTGGTACTCTTGGGACTTCTGCAGATTGGCGTTGACTCCGCTGACACACAGGTGGCCTTCAAATAGCCAAGAGTTTGTGGGTCCTGGGGGAAGGGGCAGGGAGGGTGTTCAGCTTGCTGGCTGTAGAGGGTCTGTGGACGCCCCCCCCACAAACAGGATAAAGCATCAGGAGACCGGGCAATGGACAAGCCTGACCAGGGGGCAGCAAAAATAATCTCTCCAATGAAAATCACACTTAGAGTATGGGAGACCTGAGGATAATGCCCCTGGTGGTTGGTGCGCACCGCCAGAAGCACAATGAGACCAAATTGGAAAATGTGGCCCTTCTGGGCCAAAGAATACTGCCTATGTTGCTGGGCCACCGGGGAGATCGGTTTGAAAAAACGAGTGTGTAGCGCTCTGTTGTACATCCAAAATATTCCCCCTGGGAGGACCAAGCTCCCATGGGCCAGCCAAACCTCCATATTCCAGTTTTAATGGGGAGGGGCCATAGATGAGCCCCCCAGAACCTGCCGTGCCCTAAAGACCCCATCCCCCAGGGTCTGATTCCAAAGATAGCTGTCCTGGGAACCCCTTTTCCCTGGAACAGAAGGGAAAAACAGGAATGCAGTTGTGCTCCTCCAGGCTGCTCCCAGGCACGGCCAAGTCCCTGGGAGCAATGCTAGGTGCTCTCCCCTGATCCCTTGTGTCCGTGGTGGTGGGAGGCACCAAGCACACAGATGTACAACCTCCAGCCTGTGCTGCTCATGGGCTGTGAGTAAAGAAGGAGGATGCCTCTGTGTGCAGGCCCACAACAGCTGTTCTGATCAGGCTGTGCAGGAGGGGGCTTCCCACATGACCCTCACACCACCACATGCCAGGTGACCCATCAAAGGCACAGGGGCCCCCAGCCTCTCTTAAAAAATGAACTGTGATGCAAGGCCTCATATAACAAAAAGAAAATAAGAAAAAACAAAACGCCTGTTGCAAAGCTGTGTGCATTATAACATGTTTTCTGCTTTTACTAACGTGGTGTCAGTAGATCTGCCTTATTCATAATGGAACCCCTCTATATTATGATATAGCATTTAGTATTGGTGGGTTTCTTGTGGCTATAGGGTTCAGGACCCAGCAAGGGTGTGATGTGTTAGGAGGGAGTCACCAAAGTTATTCCATCTACGTATTTGAATATATTTATAATTATTGCAAAGTGTTCAGTAGTCCATGCATAATAAAAGTACTTTTCCTATTTATAAAAAGTACTGACTGGACAACAATTTATTGAGTATTTTTGCTATGTACCAGCAATCTGGGGTTTCTAGCCACACCACTCACCTGAGTAAGACTTGGACAGCTCTGCTTCGCTCTCCTGAGAGGGCCCACTGCTGCAATGGGGTTAATTGGTCTCCAATAAAGAGAAAGTTCTCCACTTATTACTTGTGAATGAATCACATCCTTTGCTACTTATAACCCACTTTTTTACAACTGGGGACACTGAGCAGTTATACTGTTTTGTGGTCACTGTGCATTGCATTCATAATTAAAAGTTGTTTTTGTAAGATAGGTGGGTTTCTGTCAATATGTCTAAACTAATGTGTGGAGTTGTTCAGTAATTAAGCATGGTAGGGCTAGTAGTATTATCGGGGCTACGTAGAGGATTTTTGTCAGTTCTCTCATCTTAGTTATTGATATCCTGCCTAGCCACGAAAAGTGCTTCATATGTAATTTTGGGAAGTCATGCCTGATTTCTTTATTTATCAGGAATAGTTTACCAAGATCTCCTGTGCTATAGTTCGACCGAATATACTCAGGTATGACATCATCCCTGTCTTGCATTGGATGGGAATGCAGAGAAATGTTGATTCTGTAGGGTACAGAATTGATTTCTAGTTTACTGAATAATGAACAATGGCGAAAGAAACAGTTAGTCAAACATTTACGTAATAATCAATGGAGAAAAGAAAAGAAAAGAAAAGAAAAACACACCAAACATGAATAAATCAAAATTTTGAGGGATTAATCACTATATTCTTTTTACATTTTATGGTGTAGAAATGACACTGAAAGGCTGTCACAGTTATTGAACACAAGAATTGTTCAGAACGGCGCAAGTGATATAGTGACAAAGGTGCAAGAAAAGTGCTAATTGTGAGAAAGATATAGACAGTGCTGTATGGATGGTTAAAAAATGGTCATTCAAAGGTCATCCGTCCTTAGGTACATAAATCTCCAGGCCGCTTGGGATTGAAAATTCCTTTTCACGTGGAGCGGAGAGAGTAGGGTCAGGATTGTGACAAGCACGTCGACGTTTCGACCCAGAAGAGTGCGTGAATTGCTGGTAGTCAAGCGGGTCTTCCTCAGGACAAAGGAACAGATGGACAGCCCGAATCAAAGTAAAGAAAAGAAAGTCTTCAAGGTATGATCCACCGTAGGTTGGATTCGTGGAAGGATTGACTGAAGTGAGGTCCTTGATGGTTATGAATCACATCAAAAGGGCAGCACAGTTGGATAGCTCTCCGGCGCTGCTCGGGAATTGAAAAGCCAATGGGGACCTGACTGCTCAGTTTCCCTATCTCATGAAGTAGTAGGTTAAGTAGTAGTGCTTCAGATTTTTAATGTTCATTTTATTAACAAGATAACAGAATTACACATAGCATGGCCTGGAACTTGCTTTCAGTTGGCTTTTTGGCTGACAATCTGAAGAGCACATGGTGCAGTCTATAAAACAGTTTATTTTTAGGACTAACCTAGAGACAGCATAAGCTCTCCTGCCATCCTATGAAACAAAATAAATAAATGAATGATTAAATAAATAAATACATACATACATATATAGAGGGGCTTTTGTTACGTCATCTTCTTCTACTGGACTACTCAACAGTCAATCACATTTTGCGTTCACCCATCACAGCAATCAACATGGATGAAGTGGTCAGTCCACTTCTGCCATTGGCTTTCTTGCATTGTGAGTAACTCAATTTTTCCTGATCACAGACACACATCTGCCTAAAGGAAGTACACTGGAGTGCCATGGTGGCAGTGCAAATGCTTTACTTTGCAAGTGTTTTTCTCTCCCATGTTTTATAAGTATATTTATTTTTAGAAAAAGGTTTTTAGTCTCCTTATGTACTTAAACGGTGGCCCAGATTTACTAAAACTTTGAGCCAGGTTTTCATCACTAGTGTGACACATTCCAACGCAAATAATGATTCACATTGGAAGGTTTCCTAAAATATTGCAAAGAAGCGTTATGCACTACTTTGGATCGAGGGGCGTACAATGGGTTGTACATGGACATTCCTATGCAGCCTTTTCTAGAGTTTTGAATTGAATCACTATCTACTAACATTAGTAGACATGGAAGGGATTTGACAAAAAAATGACACCTCGTTGAGGCAGGAAAAACAGTGCAGCAACTTTTAAATGTCTCACATTATTCCAACTTTGTATGTGTGCTACACTGTATAACACACATAAAAAGTGATACATTTATTAAAGTACAGTTTGTACTTGAAGTGTTCCCATATAGCTCCATACCACTGGTATTTTGTTTTTAACATTTCCTCCAACCCTCATCATGCAATTCCTTCTTCTCCTGCCTCCCTCTCACTCAATTTTTATTTATTTAATATATTTATCTTTTGGTGCCCACCTTACTTTCTGCGGGCATCCATCTTAGAAATCTTTTTGGGCATTTTCAAGATGGCCACCTGAGAGGTACCATGTGCATGCATGTGCTTTGTAAACGTAGGAATGGCTTATATTTTTTTAACAACCTATTCATAGCTGGTGACTGTGGATGAAGGCATCCACTGTATCCATCTTTGAAAAACATATGCTAAAATATTACATATGCATTCAAAGATGGCCGCAGTGGATGTGAGTGCATTAGTTGTGGATATCTAACCCAAAGAAACAATTTGCAAAGCCACTGTTTTCCACCGTTGTGACTAATTGGCTTTGCTAAAGCCTGTTTACAATTAAACAGCAATTTATAACAAAAATAATAGTTATAATTATAGAACAATACAGTACTCCCTGGAGAGTGTGGATACAATTTACAAAGCTACCCTAAATGTATTCATTTTATCAGACTCCGAAATTTCAGCATGAAGATTGTTATGAAGATACTTTCTGTAATTTAAAATACTGATGATTACACGGAATCAGATTGAGTAAAGTGTATAATCACAAAACATTTATCGGAAAGCTGGTCATGGTGGACCTTCAGAAAATGTAATTTTAATGTCAATTTCCATTTACAATCAGTGCATCAATTTTGCTATGCTATTTGGTTCAACTGAAGAAAACAAACGCTGCAGTTTTCAAAAAGTACTAACTTGTGAAATGTCTAGCACTGGATTTACGATTTCAACTTACTTTGACTAATCGGTCAGCTTTGAACACTCATCTAGGAATTCATCAAACTAGTAAACAAACTTTCAAACATATCTATATATGGCTGTAACAATACAATTAAGAGCCACCACAGCCTAACCATAACACACAGCACCAACGCTGCAACATTGCAGATCAAGCTTGCACTAATGTTCACTGCAGTATGATGAACAATAACAGAAGCACTGCTTTGCAGAGTAACAAAAAGTGAAGCAGTTTTTCTATTCATGCCCAGGCACCTACACTTTTTAAGCCCGTTTGTTGCTGTTTGCTGACGCGGGGGACCGGACTCAAAGCCCCAGCCTGCCAAGCGGCTCTCACGCCGCCAACGACATTTCCGCTGCGCCAGGAGTCACGCAAAATCCGCCCAGGACAAGGGCAGGCCCGTCTGCGCCCGTCCGTGACCTATTGTGGCTGGCTGGGCTTACCTCTTGGATCCATGCTAGCGGGACGGCGTCGGGACAGCAGCTGGCAGCAACGGCTGGAGTGGCTTCGCACTGTTTAACATCGGCGAGGAGCTAGGAGGACAAGGAAGTGCCTTGTGGCTGACTGCTGACCACAGGACATTGATTGCAAATCCAGCTCATGTAAGTACTTTTTCCATCCCTCTGGATTGTCGTAATCATTTTGCCCCGTGTCTGAGAGGTGGGTTCAAAAGTTAAGAGCACCATGGGGAAGAGGAAGGGCATACCCACATGCTCCCCACAGGACCCAAATAAGAGAACCATTGACTCATTTTTGGTAAAAGAGGTGGGGGCAATTACTAAAGAAATAGATAAGGCAGAGAGGAGCCTCTCTCTGTTAAAGGCAGGGGCAGTATCATCGCTCCGGGGTGAGTTCTCGGGCTGGGCGGTTGAAAAGTCTTTAGAGGGAGCCCTGGGACAAGGTCAGGAAGAGGAGGATCCAGGGGTTCCTAGCCCTGAAGCTAGCCTAATTAACACTGCTGCTGGTCAGAACACACAGAATAGGACTATGATGACCCCTACCCATGTTGCAGATTTTAGTAACCCCCCCCGCTCCTAAGAAACAACGGAAAGTAAATAAGAAAATAATTCCGGTAAAGAAAGGGGAAGGCACTGCAGGCTTGGACATTAAGGACGCCAAGGTCTTTGAAGAATTATGGGGGCCCTTGAAACAAAAAATTGTGGAAACAGTGACTGGTCTATTGAATAACTTTTGTAATGAAATCTCTAAAGTTTTGGATGACACTAGAGTCACACTTGGTAAAATTGATAAAGCATTGTACCCTCTTACCCAGGTCAACCAGAGCACAGTTTCCCATCACAAGGATGCTCAACTAGTAACACCCCCTGCAGTGGCACACACCAAGTCCCAGATCCCTCAAGTAATCCCTGGCGTAACAGGGTTTGTGACACAGGCTTCGAATTTGGGGATAAGTCTACCCAGACCGCTGGTAACCCATAATAGTGGGCCGAATCAAAGGGGTCACCAGCCACAACAACGGCCAGCCAGTAGGGATAGTGTGTTTGCCCCCAATACCCCAGACCTACCAGTCATAGATCTCCCACCAGCAAGCTGCCCTTATACCGTGGTCCTGGCAGGGGTACCAGGACTAAATAGCGCTTCAGGAAACGTTGGAGCCAGTTTATAACTTTTTTATAGCGGGTTATAAAACTTTTTTCTGCCCAGCAATAAGGTTGAGTGCAGGGAGAGCAAGGGAGGGTTTAATTGTGTTTATAGACCTCAGGATACACGGTAGGTGGAAGACCCTGTTGTGGGACTCTGATGTTGTTCAGGGACGCACACTATCGAGTAATTCATATGGATTGGTTCTAATTAATTTTTATGATGCAAGATCACACTCACAGGGATCGGCTAGCCTGGACGAATTCAGCAGATGGCTGGAGCAAACCCAGGGTGAAGACCGTCGCAGTCTCATTAATTCTAGTAGGAGACTTAATTGCCATCTGTGTCCCAACCTAATGGTGACTCATCAAGACTGGTCAACCTGTACATTAAGTGAGGGACCGCATATGGAACATACTCAGGAAGGGTGGAATCTGAGTGTCCTCTTAAACACTTACGGCCTAACTAATACTTTAAACCTGATCACTACCCACCCTGATGCAGTTGTGCCCTTGATTTAAAAAGGCAGAGGCTTTCTCTTACATTGAGGAGGTTTATATCCTTTTTTAATAATAACCATAGTATATTTAGTGACCATAATACTGTGACCATGTCACTTGCTGCCCCTTGGAATCAGTCCATACCCCATAGGATAACTGGTGGAATGATCTCTGCAACTGACCAAGGTAGGCGGTTACATTGGGCACAGGTCGATAGTGTTGCTTTTAATAATTCACATTTTAGTATAGGCAAACAGGAGATTTTGAAATGCTTAGACCCACAAGTGCAGGGGGAAGAAATAGTTCAGGCATTTATTGCTATTACACATTTAGTGGACGGTTTATTAACAGTGCCGGCAAGCTCCCCTAGCATGGATGTCCCAAGATGGTTTGACGGGCAGTGCTCTTGGGCCCTTAGAGATCTTAGGATGGCCCTTAAACGGACATCGAGAGACAGGGGCTGGGTGGCGGCCTGCCGTAAAATGTATAAGCAAGCTGTCAAGGGGCGGAAGCGCCAACTGCAAAAGAAAGTCTGGGAGGACCTAACAGAGGCATCCAAACTAAAGGACTCTCCCCATTTCTGGAGGGTCATTAACAAGCCATGTTTTAAAGATTTGAACAAACCAGGGCTAGGCCATAATATTTTACCAGAGCAATGGCAGGCTCACTTTGAGGGAGTGTATAATCATTCCCACAGAGAGGAGCAATTACAGGAACTAAACCCTGATCAGAGTTCTGATCCCATTACCCTTACTTTGGATGAGGAGAGATTAGGAATTGAGAGACTTTCGCGGAATAAGGCGCCAGGACCAGATTGGATCCCGCCAGACCTTTTCCAATGCAGCACAGAGATATGGGCACCTCTCCTAGTTAGGGTTTTAAATGCCGCAGTAGCATCAGCAATGCCAGCATCATGGTCTACCGCCACCTTCGTACCGTTTTTAAGAAGGGAGATTGGGACAGCCCACATTGTTATCGCCCCATATCCCTTATTGACATGACAGTGAAGGTTCAGGGTCGGTGCTACTGAATAGGTTGTCTGAATGGGCAGAGGCTAACCAAATAATATCGGATGTAGAATATTGGTTCCGAGCCAGTAAATCTACTACAGATCAATGCCTCAACCTTTACCTTATAATTGCAAAATACACATTAGCTAAATCGTGGGAGCTGTATTTAGCTTTTATGGACCTCACTGCGCCTTTGATCGAGTGAACCACTATAAACTCTGGAAACTCCTTGGAGAGCTCGGGGTGGATCCGGCAATAACTAATACCCTAATGGCCCTACATTTTAATACTACTGCAGCAGTTATATACACACAGGAGGGGAAAACCACGGCTCAATTTAACTGCTCAAGTGGGGTCAGACATATTAGCGCCGTTTTTGTTTACATTATACATTAATGGTCTTGACTCTGCCCTGACGGCCTTACAGGCTGACACCGCGAGGATAGGCACAAGACCGGTCTCCGTTTTGTTATATGCAGATGACGCAGTACTCCTTGCACGTACCCCGAAGGGCTTGCAGCTTTTATGAAATCGGTTTGTGACTTTTATGGATACGATGGATTTGTCACCCAATCTAACTAAATCCTATATAATGGAAATTGGAAAGCAGAGCAGGAAGCCCAATACATACATAGTAGGCACACATAGTTTAGGTAAAGTACCGGCCTTCTCATATCTGGGTATTTTATTTGAGGAGAAATTAAGTTTTAAACACTTATTAGAGGAGAAGTGTCTTGGAATGACAAGGTCTACTGGAGCAATTGCAAACTACACTCATAGATTAGGCAACTGGTCACCTGGGACAATTTTAAAGTTATACAACTCCTTCTGTAGGTCTAAAGTTTTATATGGTAGTGAGGTATGGGGATATAAGGTGGTTAATAAATTTCAAACTGAAGAAAATAAATATTTTAGGTGGATCCTGAAATTCCCTCATAGTACCCCTGCGTATTTTGTACATGAGGAATTGGGGTCTAAGTATATCTCTGATATGGTGGCTGTTACACCCCTCCTGTGTTGGGTGAAGATCTGGTCCGACGAGGAGGCAGGCTTTAACAGGCTGGTAATCCAGGACTGCCTCTCTCTGGATTATGCGTCACAAATCCTGTGGTTAAAATATGTAAAGGACACCCTCACCGCACTAGGACATGAAGATCTGTTTACTAATCATGACAAGGTGGGTTCTCAGGACAAAGCGATTATCAAAGATTTGTTTTTTAAACATGTCACTGCACACCGTGAGGATAGGGAGCTCAGGAAACCCACGGTCAGAGAACATATTCTAGTAAAGGCAGGGCATGGAACCCTATTTATCCCTCATAAGAAGTGCACATGATAGATTTTTAATTACATGTTTTAGATTGAATACATTTCATCACTTACTGGCTTTACCCCCCAGAATCACGGTACACGCAGAACATAGAGGACGCTGTGGCTGCGACAACAGGTCTCCACAGGACATCTTACATTTTGTCCTCCTTTGTCCATATTACTTACATCCTAGACGAGTGTTCCAAAAGGGGCTTTTAAAAAAGCTTCAATTTAGTCAGGCACGTGTTGCCTTACTGTTTTTACAACTTTCATCCGATGTTTTTACACTTTTTTGTGTTTCTAACTTTTTAAGATCTGCTATAAAGATAAGAACCACTCGAGGTGACTGATGGTCACAAGAGTATTTGCTAATTTTGCACTGTGTGAGGCTTCTATAAAAGTTTTGAAATGTGGGTTACTTTTTAGGATCAGGTGTAGTTTCACACATGTTAAATTAATGTTAAATTAGGATTTTATTGCTCATACTAGTAAGGGGAGAAAGGGCTGTTGGAAGTACTATGAATTTCAGAGACCAGTGGGGGTAACAATATATCATGGATCTCGTGCTGTCTCACCTGGTACACTTTGTTGATTTACGGAAAATGTTTACATTTGAGGTATGTGTATTTTAAATTGTCGCTTTTATGGTTATATTTTTATATGCTGAATAAAGATTATTAATATTATAATCTAATAGGTTTAACAATGTGTCAAACCACCACTACGCAAAAACAAAAGGTGGGACTGGTGCACAAGCGTGATCGTGTATAATAATAACCATATATTAGATATATGTTTGACCTCACCTTGGAGAACTATGACCTTATGAATGAACTTTGCCTTTCACCCTACTTATTTAGGTGGCCATTAAATGTTTGATGTTTGATGTTTGATGTTTTCATTATTATGTCAGGGATCTCGCTAGTTCAGGACACTCTGGCAGGAACACTAACTGATCTCATGGCAAGGCAATGAAGGTGCATGCACTATGCAGAGACAAAGGCTTTCTAGAGAAAAAGGTAAATATGAGAGTACTTAAAAGCTGGGAGGGAAGGAGGTTGGAACAGGCAGTGAATAGCAAACTAGAGATCTGCAAGGGAAACTATGTAATTAACACTAGTACACACAACAGGGTAAACAGGTAAAAGCAGGGAAACCATAGACAAACTATCATAAATTATAATTGTCTGCTCCTTGGAAGTGATTTATCTGTGAGGTAAAAAAGATCTTACAAGAAGTTGCGCAAGTTAATCACACAGAGTATAGGGAGACAACCAGCAGCTCAAATGGAGAAGGAGTGCTGGTTGTTTTTTTTGTGTTTTCTTTTATTAGGTTTTATTGGTAACAAAAGCAGAGACATAGCTTATTTGCAACAATATACACAGTACACAAAGTCCAACACTGTGGAGCAGTACTAGTATCTTATAACATACAGCATCAATATAATCACCTTTCAATTCGCAACAATAACATTCACAGATCAGTTCAATGTTGTATTTGCCTAGTACACTGTACAAATCCTGAGGCACTTAAGGGCAACTACTATTCAAGGCATGTCTCTCAGTCCGGGAATCAGAACATGTTATGCAAACCACTCTCCAGCGCTATATTTCAATTGAATCAACGTGATTTGAGCCGCTTGCCTTGGCAGCCAGGTAGGCCTGATACAGACCCCAGAAATTTTTAGGCCGATTGCGTGGAGGTAGTAGCTCACTATAATATTCTGTTTGAGTGCTGCTATACGTCATGTCGTGTGTCCAGTTCATAACCGTAGGGAACGGGCCCGAGACCAGCAGATCGCAACTCTACGTCTTGCCACCAGAAGCCCCATATCTACCAGACGTCTGATTCCCTTAGGCAGCTATTTGGAATACCCCAATAGTGCGAGCATAGGGTCCGGTTCAAGCGAAGTGTCCGTGATTTCCCCCAGTGTCTTAAATATCAACGCCCAAAAGGCCGCCTTCCCAGGACATAGCCAGGCCAGATGATAAAAATCTGCAGGGTCCGCACCACAGCGTTCGCACGCTGCCGAGTCACGCAAACCGTATCTGCAGAGCCTCTCTGGTGTATAATAAACCCTATTTAAAAATTTGAAATGTATCAGTCTATGACGCCCATTTAGTGAAATGCGTTTCGTACTCTCACAACAGTACTTCCACATTGCGTCATCAATCAGTCGACCCAGGTCTGCCTGCCACGCTAACCTAGCCTTGGTGTAGTGGTTGGCTCTGTAACCCTATGCTATGTTATAAATCCTTGAGACAATTCGCACTGGCGATTCAGCCCTAATAACATATGTGAGCAGGGCAACCTCTGGTGGCTCATCCATCCCGCTACCCAGGAGCTCCCTCAGTGCATGTCTCACTCTGTGGAAATTGAATTGAGTCAATGGAGTAGCTGTCCGATCTTCCTGTACAGCGACTTCCCATGCTATCGTTTTACCCTCCGCAAACAGCTCTCCTATTGTGCTAATATTTATAGTGTTCAAGGCCTTAATCACCCCTTTTTCCCTGCACGGGGGCAACCAGTGGCACCACTCTAGCGGTGTCTTTGGAGAGTAAAGAATGGCGCCGGCTTGTAATTTCAAAAGGTGAAGCCAGGCGTGCGTTGTCGCGCTAATAGAGTCAAGGATACCAGTCCTACGATCAGGAGGCTTAAACAGAAGCGCTGGCAATGGGGTTGGGGCCGCCACCACATTCTCTATACGAAAATGCGGAGCATCGGTGGGACCGTGCATCCAGTGGTGCGCATGGGCACCCTGCGCCACCCTATAGTACAGCTCTAGACCCGGAGCACCAAGCCCACCAAGCTGTATGGGAGCGTGAGTATCTCCCACTTAACTCGAGCATGTTTCCCAGCCCAGGCCAACCGCACCATCAGGGTCGTCAGTACCCGAAAAAAGGACCTCGGGAGCACAGTAGGAATATTAGTGAATAAGAATAAGAACCGTGGGAGGACTACCATTTTCATAATCGATATTCTACCCACTAATGATAGGGGCAATCGTATCCATCTGTCCACATCGTCTTCCAGTTTGGACACCGCTGTCCCATAATTTTCTTTGAAGACCACTTCTGAGTCAGTATGCACTCTAATGCCTAAATACCTAACTGGCTCGGTCGTCCAGCATAGGGGATAGTCCGGCGTGAACTGGGCCGTTTCCGCCGTCAGCGGGAAGATAAGCGATTTATTCCAGTTCACCTTGAGGCTGGATCGGGCCCCAAAAAGGACCACCTCACGCAGTACCGTCGAAAGATTCTGCTCAGGGTCTCTAACATATAGTAATGTGTCATCTGTGTATGTAGATATAATCAATTTATATGTCGGAAATCTTATACCCCTATGACTATGATATTCACGCATCGCACAGGTGAGAGGTTCGGCAACCAGAGCGTATAGCAGTGGGGAGAGTGGACATCCTTGGCGTGTGCCTCTAGTGATGCGGATAGGGTCTGTAACCAAGTCCCCAATTTTTATCCTGACTGTAGGGGATTTGTAAAGTACTCCCACCATTTTCAGAAAGACACTGCCGAGACCCACTCTCATCAGCACATGGGTCATGAAACGTCACTCCACAGAGTCAAACGCCTTCTCCATGTCGAGGAAGACCGCCACCGCCTGCGTGTCTTGTCGGGTATGTTGTATAGCCCCAAATACAGTTCGTAAATTATAAGTAAGGTTTCTACTCAGGACAAAGCCGGCTTGTTCCGGCGATACCAACAGTGGCACCAGGGCAGACAGTCTAGTTGCCAAAACCTTTGCATAAATTTTGGTGTCCACATTGAGGAGTGACAGCGGACGATAAGAGGCACAGGCGGTCGGAGGCTTTTCCGGTTTGAGTATGGTAACAATTAGCGCTTCCCGCATTGAAGGAGGCATTTCGCCTGCCTCAATGATTTCCTCAAACAGTGACTGTAGGTGCGGAACCAGTAGGTCCCTGTGTAGGAAGGTGGAATCTGACTATATGGTTGCCCCCACTTTTTTCCTGGTGTTTTGCTGGTTTATGACTTAGTTGGACTGGGATCCTGCTATTCAGGGCCCCAGTCTATCTGCTTCCTCTATAAAATGGTTTCCATGTACCTTAGGTACATCTTTGATTGGAATCTGGAGTGCCCTTATAAGTCCCTAGTATATGGTATACTATGTACCCAGGGCCTAGGTACCCCAGAGGCCTGCCAGGGGCTGAAGCATGTATTATGCCACCCCTGGAAGGCCAGCCAAAATGACACCACAGGTCTGCTACTGAAGCCTGGGTAAGGTGGTGCATGCACCCCTTATTGTGATATAGGCTACCTATATCACTACACTTGCACACACATATAAACCTATAAGTCACTCCTATGGCAGGCCTTAACAATCCTGAAGGCAGAGTGCTTGGTTTTTATGTGAGAGGGTGCCCCTGCATGAGCAGAGCCCCTCTGCAGCGTTCAGAGTCCCTCCTCTGATGCTGTTTGTGGTACAGCCTGACCATATACTCTTAAGTGCATTATATCCTTGCGGTACAATGCTAACTTTGGGCTGGCTGCACCAAAACATGTCGTGTTTGGTGTCAAACATCTTGGAATACAACCCCCCCGCCAATTCTGGCGGCGGGGGTAGCATTCCACCCTTCTAGAGGGAGAGACATGTACACACCGGGCTACCCGGTAACTTCTTTCCAGAGCCCAGGCATCACAAAATGGATGCCGCGGCCACACGGGTCTGGCCTCCTGCTGCTGACTGAAACTCCGGCAGGGGAGGCCTGGACAATAGGTTTCCTGTCGAAGGGAGGTGTAACCACCTCCCCAGACAGGATAGTGTGTATTGGGGCTGGGCGGAAGCACCCTCTGGTGCTTTGAAGTCCTGCACTGGGGGCACATTTGGTGTCCCTGTGCATATGCCAGTTCAAACCGGTTGAAGGGGCTACCTGCCCCTGCTCTGGTGCGAAACTGGACAAAGGGAATGGGTGTAACCACCCCTCTTCCCTGACCCTCCCCTAGGTGGGTCCCCAGAGTATGTCCAACCCCCTAACTTAGTATAAGTATGGGACCCCAGTCCTTAGGACGTTAGATTTCCCTGGACGAAACTCTGACACTGAATCCTGGACCTTCGATGCTCTACTTGAAGATTAGAGGACTGAAGAATCTCCCTTGGGGTCAAGGAGTGACTCCCCTGCTTGGCAGGCACCTAAGAAGCAATTGTCCGGTCTGCATCGCTGAAGCTCCTGCCGGACGCCGAAGTCTTTGCATCACCAGAGGTGGATTTACAGACTTCCCCAAGGCTGCCCTGAGTTCCCAGCAAAGCTGAGGTCCGTAGCTGTCGTGGGTAACGTGGAACCTTGACCCCTGGACACCGAGCACATTTGCAAGTGCATCCTCTTCCTGGTCTCCCACAAAATTGTGCTTTAAGATCCAAGTAGCCCCCGCCTCCAGCACCGAAAGCACCGAAGATCACTGGCCTCCACTCAACGAGTGTCCTGTGAGCCAGCTCCAAGTGCGTCCACTTGAGGCTCCTTCACAGTCGCTAGTCCGTTGGCTAGTGGGCCCTCCCGAAGGCAACTCTTCTTCTGCTTGAGCTTCCCTGGTTGCTCCAGACGTGCCCTGACTTACCCTTGCTGGGTGAGTCCCTCAGACCTTGCTGGTCTG
This sequence comes from Calotriton arnoldi, assembly GCA_963921515.1. NCBI lineage: Eukaryota > Metazoa > Chordata > Amphibia > Caudata > Salamandridae > Calotriton > Calotriton arnoldi. The sequence goes on along the minus strand of CAWUFW010015549.1, from coordinate 58,033 downwards.
TACCACCGTCCTTCTTCTATTTCCACAAGACTTGCCGTTGCCAAGGCTTGTTGGGTCCAATCCGGTCGCTGACACCGCAGCAATCGACAAACGTTGTGGGACAGCTCGAATCCAGCTCCTGGTTGTCGTTGACGCCTCCTGGACCTCGTGGCTGAAGAGTCAAGAAGACCGTCAACCTACCTGAAGCACCCGACATCGGTGGGCATCTGCTCATCGCTTTCCTGGTCACTGGCTAGTGACCCAGACTCTGTCCCCTCTGCTTTCAGGTTCTTCAGATCTTCTATCCACCTTTGGATCCACCCGAACACTTTCGACTTGGTCGCCAGCAGCACTTTGCAGCAGATCGCATTGAAAACGACGACGAAACCCGACCCCGAAAGACACCTATGCACCCGGCTCCCCTGGGTGAGGTAACTCGAGTACTCTGGTGCTCCAGTGGGTTTAGACTCTAGAACAGCCTAGTTCTAAAGGGGTTTGCTCCAAGTCCTCCTCTAAGTGTCCTTTTTCTTTAAAACTCCAACCGCGACATTCCCCATAGAAGTCAACGGTGGCTCACGGCTGTGTTCTCACACTGCACGCGTCCCCCGTGGGTCCCCTGTGTCACTACATTGGGTGGTTCCTTGAGGGCCAAGCACTTCTACAGGCTCTAGGCCTTGTGTCTAGTTCAGTCGTGGTTCTTATACCACTTTATTGGTATATGGTTTGGTACGCCCCTAGGGCTCAAACGTGTATTTGTGCTATTACTGTTGATAACTGACTTGTAACTTATGTACTTCGAACTCTAGCCTCATAAAGAGACTAGAGGGGTGTGTTTAAGACTAAATACATATATTTTAAATATATACCTGGTGTGGTCCTCTTTCATTTGGTCACTCAAGAGATTATAGACTGGTAAAACAAGCTGCTTTACATTCCTTCAAGACTTAGCCTGAAGGCTGCTCTCCATAGCTACCACTAGGATAGCTTTCAATAAAGGTTGTCTTTAACCTATCTCCAATAAGGGGTTGTTTGGACTGGTGCAAGGTGCCCACTATAATTAGTGGACAGCATATACCAGGCCAACTTCTCACATTGGTGTGCAGCGTGTGGGATTCCAGCTTGCTATTGTTTTACCAGATAATCTCAATTGAATTGATCAACTGAAAACCACTAAGGGTACCTTAGGTACATATAAATCAAGCTTAGGATACAGTAAGTTCTACTGAACTTAGAGTTGTGTGTTAAGGGATAGCACACCCTTTCTACAACTCAAGAGAGTTTAGTAGGCCACACTAGAGTAGGTAGTGCATACACCACACCACACTAGTAATGTCTTCACTGCCAGGAACCAGGGAGCTCCTGCCATCCAGATATGACAACCTCACATTCTTGGAATTGAGAGAGTTGTGCAAAGTTAGGAAGTTGAAGACATTCTAAAGTGCCAACACCCAACTCCTGGAGATGCTTCTGCTGGATGATCTTAGAAGACCCATAAGGTCTGAAAGGGTAGGCAGAGAGGGTGGGGCAGAAGATGAGGGAGAGACCAGGGATGAAAATGCCCAGGACCTGACCTCTGAAACTGGCCAGGGGGATGACAATGATCCTGACCAGGAAAGTGCAGCTACTCCTGAGGAATAGGAGGAGGCCCAGAAGGACCTCCCCTTTGTCCCCCCAGGAAGAGTTGAGAGTGTGCCCAGAAGGACTAGATCTCCTTCTCAGGAGTCTAACCACTCTGACACCTCAGTAGGGACCTCTGTCTCCTCCCATGGGAGGGAATCCTCTCATGAGAGGAGAAAAAGACTGATTCAGTATGAGCAAGCCCAGCTTGAGCTCAGAAAACAGCAGTTGGCTATAGACAGGGAGTCCCTAGATCTCTCTATAGACAGAGAAAAAAGATGGGACTAGAGTCCCATGGTGGCAGCAATTTTCCCAGAGATAGGGAAAGGTCTTATGACCATAGAAACCTGAGCAAGGTTGTCCCTCCCTACCAGAGTGGGGATGACAACCACAAATGGATTACTGCACTGGAGAGGGCCTGTAAAGTACAGAGGGTCCCTCAGGAGCAATGGGCAGCAATCTTGTGGCTCTCCTTTGCAGACAAAGGTAGAGAAAAGCTCCTCACTGTAAGAGAAGAGGATGCTGACAATTACAAAGTCTTGAAGAGTGCTCTGATTGATGGGTTTGGCCTAACCACTGAACAGTATAGGTTGAAGTTCAGAGATACCCAAAAGACTCAGACTCAAGACTGGGTTGACTTTGTTGATTGTTCTGCTAAGGCTCTGGAATGGTCGATACATGGCAGCAAAGTGCATGACTTTATAGTATTGTACAATTTGATTATGAGGGAGCAGATCCTTAATAATTTTCAAAACCAGCTTTTACACCAGTACCTGGTTGTCTCTGATCTGACCTCTCCCCAAGAATTGGGAAAGAAGGCAGACAAATGGGTCAGAACCAGGGTAAGGCCTAAGAATCAGGGTGGTGACCAGAAGAAAGATTCTACCAAGTCCCAAGAGAAAGGTGGGGATAAATCTAAGGATAAGTCCACTACAGGGCCCCAAAAGACCTCTTCTGGGGGTGGGTCCCAAACTCCTTCCTCTCGTGAAAAGAAACCCTATTGCCATGCCTGTAAAAAGCCTGGACACTGGAAGACAGATCCCAGTTGCCCCAGGGTGGGCAATAAAGAAAATGTTCTTCCAACCACTACTACCACCCCTCCTGATACTACCAGTAGTAATCCTCCAGTTGGGAGTAGTGCACCCAAAAAGTTAGGTGCTTTTGCAAGAGGAACAGAGGTGGGCCCTAGTTTAGACAGGACCCCCTCAACAGACTCCTCTGACTCTGATGGTGGTATAGGATTTGCCACCTTTACCATGGGTCCCAATGCATTGGGAAGGTACAGACTGGAGCCAATAATTAATGGTCAGAAGGCTGTGGCATTCAGGGACACAGGGGCTAGTGTCACCATGGTGGCAGGGAAACTAGTCCCCCTCACTAGCTTTTACCTGAGTTTAAATACCAGGTAACCAACATTGATGGTGTCAGAACAGATCACCCCATGGCCATAGTCAATATCAGCTGGGAAGGGGTCACAGGCCCAAAAAGAGTGGCAGTGTCCCCAACCTTGCCTGTAGATTGCCTGATGGGCAATGATCTGGAAATTTCAGCCTGGGCTGAAGTTGAACACCAAACCCATCTGAGAATGCTGGGCGTCCATGTAAAGGTTAGTGGGGCTGTGATGGCCACAGCCCAAGCCCAGGGAAATTTTGGAGAGATGGAGCCTGGAAGAATGGCCCACTCTCCCCCAAAAGAGAGCACAAGGGTTGAAGAAAAGTCTTCTTCCCTCCAGACAGTAGGTAAGGGTCAGCCTCCTCAGGGAACTGACCCTACCCCTAGTGAAGGAACTGCCCCAGAGGTAGTCAGGCCTGGCCTGGCCACACCCGTGATGGCAGAGGACCCTTCCAAGGTGGTACCCAGTCTGGAGCAGGTAACCTTCCCCTCTCTACCCTGCCTCAGTAAGCCCAGGGCTGCAGAGGTCAGGGAGGTCAGTGGACCCCCCAGCGCCCCCTGTCCAGAGGAACCCCCCCATCAGCAGATTAGGGGCACCCAGTCTAGTAGCCCTAGCCAGGTGAAAATTCCTCAACACACTGAGGGATCCCCCATACCTTTGTGTAGGGACCTCCCCCAGAAGGACTCTGTTAGGCAAGGGCAAACCTGGGACCAAAAGGTTCCAAACCTGCCATGTCCCTCCAGTGGTCCATCCAAAGGGACCCAACCCCCAGCTGTAGGCAGCCAAAAGTTGAACCTTAGAGCAAAGTGCAACTCAGTCATGGAAAGACAGGCATACATGGTGACCAGTGATCTGAGGAAGCTGAGACCAACCTTCCTAGGGCCTCACTTCCCTACTCAGACACCTCACCAGCCTTGTACTTTACCAAAGCACACCACAGGTAGTAATTCCCCATGGTGGAGACCCTCTCATACCCTTAGGGCGAGGGATTGCTTAGTGGACCATAAGACAGGGGGCAACCATGCTAGTGCAGGTGCTTCCTTATATGGCCACTTAGTCAATAAAGGCTCAACTGGCCAAGGTTAGCCTTATCTCCTTTCGTTTAGGGGGGGGTTATGTAGGAAGGTGGATTCTGACTATATGGTTGCCTCCACTTTTTTCCTGGTGTTTTGCTGGTTTATGACTTAGTTGGACTGGGATCCTGCTATTCAGGGCCCCAGTCTATCTGCTTCCTCTATAAAATGGTTTCCATGTACCTTAGGTACATCTTTGATTGGAATCTGGAGTGCCCTTATAAGTCCCTAGTATATGGTATACTATGTACCCAGGGCCTAGGTACCCCAGAGGCCTGCCAGGGGCTGAAGCATGTATTATGCCACCCCTGGAAGGCCAGCCAAAATGACACCACAGGTCTGCTACTGCAGCCTGGGTAAGGTGGTGCATGCACCCCTAACTGTGATATAGGCTACCTATATCACTACACTTGCACACACATATAAACCTATAAGTCACTCCTATGGCAGGCCTTAACAATCCTGAAGGCAGAGTGCTTGGTTTTTATGTGAGAGGGTGCCCCTGCATGAGCAGAGCCCCTCTGCAGCGTTCGGAGTCCCTCCTCTGATGCTGTTTGTGGTACAGCCTGACCATATACTCTTAAGTGCATTATATCCTCGCAGTAAAATGCTAACTTTGGACTGGCTGCACCAAAACATGTTGTGTTTGGTATCAAACATCTTGGAATACTACCCCCCGCCAATCCTGGCGGCGGGGGTAGCATTCCACCCTTCTAGAGGGAGAGACATGTACACACCGGGCTACCCGGTAACTTCTTTCCAGAGCCCTGGCATCACAAAATGGATGCCGCTGCCACAGACACGGGTCTGGCCTCCTGCTGCTGACTGAAATTCTGGCAGGGGAGGCCTGGACAATAGGTTTCCTGTCGAAGGGAGGTGTAACCACCTCCCCAGACAGGATAGTGTGTATTGGGGCTGGGCGGGAGCACCCTCTGGTGCTTTGAAGTCCTGCACTGGGGGCACATTTGGTGTCCCTGTGCATATGCCAGTTCAAACCGGTTGCAGGGGCTACCTGCCCCTGCTCTGGCGTGAAACTGGACAAAGGGAATGGGTGTAACCACCCCTCTTCCCTGACCCTCCCATAGGTAGGTCCCCAGAGTATGTCCAACCCCCTAACTTAGTATTAGTATGGGACCCCAGTCCTTAGTGTAGGAGAGTAGGATCTGCTTCACATGGGTACCCCCACTTTTTGCTGATGCTTCACTGTTTTTCGACATTAGTCTGGCTGGGGCCCTGCTAATCAGAACCCCAGCCTAGCTGCTTCCTCTCTAAAATGGTTTCCATGTGCCTTAGGCACATCACTGATTGGGATCTGGAGTGCCCTTATAAGTCCCTAGTATATGGTATACTATGTACCAAGGGCATAGGTACCTCAGAGGCCTGCCAGGGGCTGCAGCATGTATTATGCCACCCCTGGAAGGCCATCCAAACTGACACCACAGGTCTGCTACTGCAGCCTGGGTAAGGTGGTGCATGCACCCCTTACTGTGATATAGGTTACCTATATCACGAAATACTTACACACATATAAACCTATAAGTCACTCCTAAGGCAGGCCTTATCAATCCTAAAGGCAGAGTGCATGGTTCCTATGTGAGAGGGTGCTCCTGCATGAGCAGGGCCGCTCTGCAGTGTTCGGAGACCATCTCTGATGCTGTTTGTAGTGCAGCCTGACCATATACTCTTAAGCGCATTATATCCTCGCGGTAAAATGCTAACTTTGGAATGGCTGCACCTAAACATGTCGTGTTTGGTGTCAAACATCTTGGAATACTACCCCCCGCCAATCCTGGCGGCGGGGGTAGCATTCCACCCTTCTAGAGGAAAGACATGTTAACTCTGACTAGTCCGGTAACTTCTTTCCAGAGCCCTGGCATCACAAAATGGATGCTGCTGCCACAGACACGAGTCTGGCCTCCTGCTGCTGGACGAAACTCCGGCAGGGGAGGCCTGGACAATAGGTTTCCTGTCCCAGGGAGGTGTGACCACCTCCCCAGACAGGATAATGTTTATTGGGGCTGGGCGGGAGCACTTTCGGGTGCTTTGAAGTCCTGCACTGGGGGCACATTTGGTGTCCCTGTGCATACCCCAGTTCAAACCGGATCAGGGGCTTGCAGCCCCTGCTTTGGCGTGAACTGGACAAAGGAAAGGGTGTAGCCACCCCTCTGCCCTGACCCACCCATAGGTGGGGCCACAGAGTAGTCCAACCCCTATTTTTAGAATAAAGGTAGGAACCCAGTCCTTAGGACTTTAGATTATACCTGGACGAAACTCTGAAACTGAATCCTGGACCTTCGACGCTCTACGACAAGATTAGAGGACTGAAGAATCTCCCTTGGGGTCAAGGAGTGACTCCCCTGCTTGGCAGGCACCAAAGAAGCATCTGTCCGGTTCGCATTTCTGAAGCTCCCGTCGGACGCCGAAGTCATCGCATCACCAGAGGTGGATTCTCAGACTTCCCCGAGACTACCCTGAGTCCCCAGCAAAGCTGAGGCCCGTGGCTATCGTGGGTGACTTGAGACCGTGACCCCTGGACACCGAGCACATTTGAAAGTGCATCATCTTCTGGGTCTCCCAAGAAGTCGTGCTTTGGGCTTCGAGTAGCCCTAGCCTCCAGCACCACCTGCACCGAAGATCACTGGCCCCCACTACACGAGTGTCCTGTAAGCCAGCTCCACGTGCGGCGTCACGAGGCTCCTTTGCGGTCGCTAGCCCGTTGGCTAGTAGCCCTTAACGAAGGCCAATCCTTTTCTTACTTGGCATCCTGATTGCTCCAGGCCTGCCCTCACTTATCCTCGCTGGGTGAGTTCCACAGACCTTGCTGGTCTGCACCATCGACGATCTACATCTTCACCGAGACTTGCCGTTGCCAAGGCTTGTTGGGTCCAATCCGGTCGCCGACACCTCAGCACTCGACAGACATTGTGTACCAGCCCGAATCCTGCTCCTGGTCACCGACAACGCCTCCTGGACCTCGTGGCTGAAGAGTCAAGATGACTGTCAACGCACCTGAAGCACTCAACATCGGTGGGCATCTGTCCATCGCCTTCCTGGTCACTGGCTAGTGACCCAGACTCTGTCCCCTCTGCTTTCAGGTTCTTCAGAACTCCGATCCACTCTTGGATCCACCCGGACACTTTTCTCTTGGCCGCCAGCAGCACTTTGCAGCAGATTGCCATTCGAATCGACGACGAAACCCGACCCCGAAAGGCACCTATGCACCCGGCATCCCTGGGTGAGGTAACACGAGTACTCCGGTGCTCCCGTGGGTAGAGACTCTTCAAGGTCCTAGATCTCAAAGGGTTTTGTCCTAGTCCTCTTTTAAGTGTCCCTTTCCTCTATTTTCCCGATCCCGACTTTCTCCATAGAAGTTAACGGCGTATCGCGGTTGTGTATTTACACTGCACGCATCTCCCGTGGGTCCCCTGTGTCACTACCTTGGGTGGTTCCTTGTGGTCCAAGCACTTCTAGAGGCTCTAGGCCTAGTGTCTAGTTCAGTTGTGGTTCGCATACCACTTTATTGGTATATGGTTTGGTACGCCCCTAGGGCCCAAACGTGTATTTGTGCTATTACTGTGAATTAATAACTTATAACTTATGTACTTCGAACTCTAGCCTCATAAAGAGACTAGAGGGGTGTGTTTAGCAATAAATACATATATTTTGAATATATACCTGGTGTGGTGCTCTTTCATTTGGTCACTCAAGAGATTATAGACTGGTAAAACATTCCTTCAAGACTTAGCCTGAAGGCTGCTCTCCATAGCTACCACTAGGATAGCTTTCAATAAGGTTGTCTTTAACCTATCTCCAATAAGGGGTTGTTTGGACTGGTGCAAGGTGCCCACTATAATTAGTGGACAGCATATGCCAGGCCAACTTCTCACACTTAGGACTTTAGATTTCCCTGGACGAAACTCTGACATTGAATCCTGGACCTTCGAGGCTCTACTTGAAGATTTGAGGACTGAAGAATCTCCCTTGGGGTCAAGGAATGACTCCCCTGCTTGGCAGGCACCTAAGAAGCAATTGTCTGGTCTGCATCGCTGAAGCTCCCGCCGGACGCCGAAGTCTTTGCATCACCAGAGGTAGATTTCCAGACTTCCCTGAGGCTGCCCTGATTCCCCAGCAAAGCTGAGGCCCATAGCTGTCGTGGGTAACGTGGAACCGTGACCCCTGGACACCAAGCACATTTGCAAGTGCATCCTCTTCCTGGTCTCCCACGAAATTGTGCTTTGGGCTCCAAGTAGCCCCCGCCTCCAGCACCGACTGCACCTAAGATCACTGGCCTCCACTCAACGAGTGTTCTGTGAGCCAGCTCCAAGTGCATCCACTCGAGGCTCCTTCGCGGTCGCTAGTCCGTTGGCTAGTGGGCCCTCCTGAAGGCAACTCTTCTTCTGCTTGGACTTCTCTGGTTGCTCTAGACGTGCCCTGACTTACCCTTGCTGGGTGAGTCCCTCAGACCTTGCTGGTCTGTACCACCGTCCTTCTTCTATTTCCACGAGACTTGCTGTTGCCAAGGCTTGTTTGGTCCAATCTGGTCGCCAACACCGCAGCAATCGACAAACGTCGTGGGACAGCTCGAATCCAGCTCCTGGTTGTCATCGACGCCTCCTGGACCTCGTGGCTGAAGAGGCAAGACGACCGTCAACCTACCTGAAGCACCCGACATCGGTGGGCATCTGCTCATCGCCTTCCTGGTCACTGGCTAGTGACCCAGATTCTGTCCCCTCTGCTTTCAGGTTCTTCAGATCTCCGATCCACCTTTGGATCCACCCGAACACTTTCGACTTGGTCGCCAGCAGCACTTTGCAGCAGTTCGCCATTGAAAACGACGACGAAACCCGACCCCGAAAGACACCTATGCACCCGGCTCCCCTGGGTGAGGTAACTCGAGTACTCCGGTGCTCCCGTGGGTATAGACTCTATAACAGCCTAGTTCTAAAGGGGTTTGCTCCAAGTCCTCCTCTAAGTGTCCTATTTCTTTAAAACTCCAACCGCGACATTCCCCATAGAAGTCAACGGTGGCTCGCGGTTGTGTTCTCACACTGCACGCGTCCCCCGTGTGTCCCCTGTGTCACTACCTTGGGTCGTTCCTTGAGGGCCAAGCACTTCTACAGGCTCTAGGCCTTGTGTCTAGTTCAGTCGTGGTTCTTATACCACTTTATTGGTATATGGTTTGGTACGCCCCTAGGGCTCAAACGTGTATTTGTGCTATTACTGTTGATAACTGACTTGTAACTTATGTACTTCGAACTCTAGCCTCATAAAGAGACTAGAGGGGTGTGTTTAAGACTAAATACATATATTTTAAATATATACCTGGTGTGGTCCTCTTTCATTTGGTCACTCAAGAGATTATAGACTGGTAAAACAAGCTGCTTTACATTCCTTCAAGACTTAGCCTGAAGGCTGCTCTCCATAGCTACCACTAGGATAGCTTTCAATAAAGGTTGTCTTTAACCTATCTCCAATAAGGGGTTGTTTGGACTGGTGCAAGGTTCCCACTATAATTAGTGGACAGCATATACCAGGCCAACTTCTCACACCCTGAACTCCTTGTAAAAAGAGACAGTGAGACCGTCCACTCCGGGGGCGCTATTGGATTTCATCCCGGCTAGGGCTGAAGTAATCTCGTCTATTTCTAGTGGATGCATCAGGTATTCCCTGTGGCCATTCAGCAGCCAAGGTAGTTTAATATGAGTGAGGTAGTCCAAAATAGCATCGTCATCACTCCCACCCTCCGAACTGTATAGTGATGAGTAATATTGCTTAAATCTGTTGGCTATGTCGAGTGGAACAGTTAAGGGCTCCCCCTCCACATCATGAAGAACTGCTACATTAGACTTCTCCCTCCGGTTTTTAAGCAGGGAAGACAGGACCGACCCCGGACGGTCCCCATCCCCATATATGCGAGCTGTCGCATATTTGCCCAAGTGCTTTAGTTCAGCGTCTGCTGTAGTGTGATACTCTTCCAATGTCCGGTGCAGTTCTTGTGTGATATCGTCGCCCGCCCCCGTTAGTAGTTGCTGCTCTAGGGTTGCTAGAGTGGCCTCTAAATCCGTGAGGCGCCTACGAAGGGTACGGAGGACACCGGAGTGCTTAGCCATGGCAATCCCACGGATGTACACTTTAAAGGAGTCCCACACTGTGGTAAAAGAGTCCACCGACCCGATATTAATCTCAAAAAATGTCTCAATGGCTTCAGCCAGTTCCGCTTTAAAGGCGGGGTCAAGTAAGGAGTACGGAGGGAACCGCCAAGTAAAGAGAGGAATACATTTTTGCGGGGTGTCCATATCTAACTGGACAGGAGCGTGGTCCGAGAGCGTGCGAGGCAGAACCACACAGTCACGGATCAGGTTAAACAGATCTCTGGAAATAAACAGGTAGTCAATCCTAGTGTGGAGGTTATGATATGCTGAGTAGTGTGTGAAGCCACTCGGGCTCTGTGAGCGTCTACGCCACACATCGCATAAATCTAGTTGGGTGGCAGCCATCATAATGGACCTAGAGGTGGCAGTCAGGCGTCTACGCTGACCCCCTGACCTGTCTAAATTGGGATCTAATACACAGTTAAAATCACCTCCCCAGAGGAGGGAACGCGTGTCGTAGCGACTCATTCTATCTACTAAGTTTCCAAAGAAGGTGGGGTTATCAAAGTTGGGGCCATAGGTGTTGACTATAACCAGTCCAAACCCTCTCCCACTGCATCGTGAAACAGCGAAGCGACCCTCGGGGTCAGTCTCCAGTGCTTCCAAGTGAAGATCCGATTTGGGATTCACCCACGTTAATACTCCACGGGCATGAGAGGTGAACCCCGCAGCATGTGTGTTACCCCGCAAACCCCTGTGTTGCAACAAAGCACTGTGAGTAGGCAAGTGTGACTCCTGCAGGAGAGCAATGTCGACACCACACCTAGTAAGAGAAGCCAAGACTTTCCGCAATTTCCTATAGTCATTGAGGCCTCGGACGTTCCAAGTTAAAATTTTTAGCTTAGGAGTCTGAGAATGCATCTAGGAAGTGAGTAAAGATCGAGTTGCATAGTGCGTAGCTGCCACTGTGCGACCATGTGAAACTTTGTGTCCAAACACCAAGTTGCGTTGTATCAAGTCAACCATTTCAACATATTTAGAAACAAAGGACTGTTGTCTCTGCGTCTCCCCCCCACCCACGGCGTGCCTTCCCCAACTGTGCACGCACGAAGTAGCTCCCCCACCCTCCACAACATTAGACAAATGACATTTCTAGGTACCCGTGCCATGGCGGAATACTGCAGAACTTATCCTGTATAACATCTAAATATTCAGCAAAAGAAATAAACCACAAAGCAATAGTCAAAATAGTTCCCCAAGGGCGTGCTACGCACGTAGGCGGATGTTGCCAGCCTGATCGGTTAGCTGAACCTACCTAGACTAATAAGCCCCGCTACCGTCCGCCATCTTGGAAAATCGGTGCAAGATTAAATATCACAACTGTGCCCTCCCTGCCCCATACATTGCTATCCTAAAACATAACCTCATATACGCTATGAGCTGGAACTCTCTGTGTTTGTTCCCGGAGCCTCCAACTCTGTACCTTAGTAACTAGTAGCACCCAGCAACTTCTTACCAGCCGCCACTGCTGGATCCCCAGTATCAGTTGCTTGGCCCTCACAACCACCCACGCCAGCAACCATCTTATCTGCATATCAATCGGTGCAGCCATTTAGTCCTGGTCGTCCAGGCTGCCTCCAGCAGCACCATCCGAGGAGGTCTGCACAGAGCACTGCTGCTTTTCTTTGGACCACTCCTTCAGGGCCTTCTGCAACATCTTAGGATCCATGAAAATCCGCGATTTGCCCTGTCGATTAACACGGAGTCTCACTGGGTACAACATGGCATAATTCAGATTTTGGTCCCGCAGCTGGCGCTTCAGCAGAGCAAACTGCCGGCGGGCCTCCTGCACTCAAATCATAAAATCCGGATATAAGGAGATAACAGAGCCCTCGTACTGCAAAGACTGTTTCTCCCACGCTACTCTCAACACTGCATCCCTGTCCCTGTAATTCAACAGTTTTGCGATGATGGGCCTCGGAGGCGCCCCAGGGGCAGGGCGCGGGCCCAGCGAGCGGTGCGCTCTCTCCACCACAAACATGGGGGAGAATGCCTCACTTCCTAGCAGCGTCATCAAGAGTTTTTCAACGAAGAGCTCCATGTTCCCGACCTGAGTTGTCTCCGGCAGGCCAGTGATGCGGATGTTGTTTCATCGGGACCTCGCTTCAAGGTCCTCAGACTTGTCTTGCAGAACTTGTAGCACCTTACCCATTTGTTTGTGCTCCGAGTCCAGCTCTGTCTGAGCCTTTTCCACCTCCGTGACCCTACGTTCGGCCATGTCCAGTCTCTCTACCTGTTTATCCATTCGTTCAGACATTCTGTCCATTCGATATGATAGGGAGACCAGTTTGTTGCCAAGGGGCGTTAGACTGTTCTGCAAACTTTTTTCCATGGCCTCAAGCAAGCCGCGAATACCTCCTTCTGCCATGTCTTGCAACGCTTCCTGCGCGTTGTCTCCCTCTTCAGAGGTATCCTCCCTCACTCTAGATTTGCGCTGCTCAAAGTTGAGTTTGGGTTGCGATTTATCCACTCTCCACATTGTGGCTGGGCTGCCGATGACTACGGCAAACTTGCGCCCTCCGTCGAGTCCGCGGAGCTCGTTTGACCAGGTAAGAGGTGCTATGGACTCCCCCTCATGCCTGATAGCCACAGTAGACAATGCACCAGCCGGGAATCGTTAAAGGCGGGCCTCGTGGCAGATTAGCACCGCCGCTGCATTCACATACCCTCGCTGCGCACTAGGTGCATCAACAGGCGAATGAAGCGTCCCAGCCCCTCCGCAATAGTCTCAGAAGCAGGCCGCACTTCGAAGCGTGAACTCTGTGGGTTTTGATGGGGGCTAGGTAGCCGCGCCTCCGCAGGCTAGGTTCCTGGGCCAGTACCCCCCGGCACAAAAAGCAGCAGTTCACCCCTCACCTGGTCACTGCAGAGACTTGCGAAGTGAAGCAAACACTTCCACAGCACACCGCAACTTCGCGCTGGTTGCAAGATGTGTCCTCAGCTCGGGTCTGACCAGTGAGCCCGGCCGCCAGATTGAGTGCCACAATGACGTGTGGGAGCAGATGGGAGAGGGTGCGCTGTCTGCGCCGGAAGCTGGGAGAAGCAATACCGCCAGGCACCCCCGCAGGATTAATTGTGGCACAGCAATGTGTAGTGCGATTCCCCGTGTCTTCCGCTGCCAGGGGTCCCAAAATGGCCGCGATTGGCCGCGTTGCGCCTCCTCCAGCCACCACAGCACCATAGCCCAGCCCACAGTCTGGGGGAGTCCCACGAACAGCCAGGCAGCACCGCACACCTAGCGCGACCCAGCAATCAACCAATGGCGGCAGCGGCCCCTCACCGCCAGCACGGGGACCGCAGCCGCGCAGAGCGCGATATCCAGCACCGGGTCGCAACGGCTCCGTCAGCCGTTACCTCCAGCCGTCAGTCGACTGCACCGCTCTGCAGCCCACAGCACTCTGTGGTACTTCAGAGGGGGAGGGAAAGCCGCTTTGCTGACACTGGGACCGCCAATGACCCGGGAGAGTACTTCCACCCGGCACTCCTGCGGGTGTCGCCGCTGCTCGCTCCCAGCCCGCCAGCTCCACACTACAGCAGTCCGGGGATCGCAGCCCAGGGCGGGGATTGCCGTGCTCGACTCCAGCCGCGGCACACGTCGGAAGTCGGGTAGGGTCCAACTCGGCTCTCTGCATTCACGGGACACTCCGGGGCAGGAGGGCATTAAATTTAAGGCAAATAGTCAGCACAACTGCCGGATAACTGGCAGATAGTTAGATGGCATCACGGAGCGATCGGGGTAAGCGGCCATTTTCGGTTTAGGCAAGCTCCGCCTCCAGGAGTGCTGGTTGGTTACATGTGCCAAAGGCAGACGCCTTGGAGACTAACCAGCATCCTTGGAAGCAATTTAAATCAGGAAAATAATATAAACACACAACACAAAGGAGAACTGTTTAAGGTACACAGAAACAGGAAGTGGGCTCAGGGAAAATCTGGACTGGAATAAGGGTCAGGAATAGGACTGGAATTCTACACACTAACTAGGACAGGGCAGGAATCAGCAAACAGAACAGGAACATACAATACAAGACAAGGAATCTGCATATGCAAGACAGGTCTGGATATGTGCAGCCAGAACTAGAGACAAGGCAAACAGGGAAACAAAGAGGCAAGGAAAACAAGAGACAGGCAACAGAGACAAATAACTAATCAGAACAGGAAAATAGAATTAAACAACAATGAAAACTCAAATCAAAGACAGCCTGGAATATAGCTGCAGAATCTAACCGAGAGCAAAGAGGTAGAGCAGGAAGGTCAATTGCGAGCTGCTGCACTGTGATCTCACCAGGCAGAAAAAGCAGGATGCTACGGGGAGGAGCATAGGTGCACGGAGAGAGCCAGGTGCCAGGAATCAGCAAGGTGCAAGGATTCAGGGAGCCACCAATAAAGAGAAGGCAGAACTGGGAATTGCAAAAGGGAAGACCAGGTAAATCAGCAAACACAAGACAGGACTCAGAAAAGCAAGGAAAGGAAAACAGGTCAGAGCTAAGAGTGTAAAAAGTGCAAAAGACAGGTATAAAGAGGTTAGAAAGGCTTTGGGATCCAGGTACAGGAATCAAGACAGAGAATAAAATACCCCCACTAGTGCCTGATCGGGGCAGAGTTTGGAGACCGGAAGAACTACAGAGACCATAAGCTGCGGCCTGTGCAGGTAAGAACGGTGAGGCCGGGGGGGGGGGTGGATTTCGACAGACGATAACGAGGGAAAATTAATTATTTATTTAATTTTCCCTCGTGGTTGTCTGTCGAATCCCCCCCAACCCGGCCCCACCGCTCTTACCTGCACGGGTCGCTCCTGGAGACCATGATGCATCAGGAAGGTAGTGCAGAAGCCTGGATTGGAAAATGAAGTGTATTGAAGTTTATATATTCCCATTCAGAGACAAAGACAGGACCCCAGAGGGCCCTTGTGAGCAACACCTAGTGACCAGATGGCACAATTCTAACATATTATTGCAAAGCTTAAAAGTTGGTGTTCTAATCAGTATAATAACGCAAAATGATAGCCCCCCCCCTGCAATATGTGAAGAGGGTCCCTGAGCAGAGGTGCTGGAACAATTGCCAAGGTGAGGGTGCTACCATTAATGTTACCTGAGATCCAATCATCAAGGTCTTCTAGTCATTCCTCGCTTTAGTAAAGCAAGGTTCGGTTGCCGGTCATTTACAGTTAGAACCACACGGCTATGGAATTCCCTGCCAGAATATATCAGGAAGGCAAAATCTGAATCTGTCTTCCGTGGATTTCTGAAAACCTGGCTCTTCAATTTCCCCTAGTCTCGGTAGCTGGTGGCTTTCTACTCCTTCTTTTGTCTCCGTTAGCGCCGGGACACCTCCGTTGGAGGTAGCTGAGCGCTCTATAAGCTTCAAATTAAATTAAATTAAATGTTATGTCACTGAAGTCATAGGGATTGGGAAAAATTCAAGTGTCACATAAAAACAAGTGTAGCATATGTGCCACAACCTTTCAGCAAGAGAGGGTGTTGTATGTAGCTGATGGTGCATTTTGGAGCACTGGTGTAGCACCACATTGTCATTTATTTACATCACATTTTCCATTGAAATTGCCACTAAATGTGCAGAGGCATGCAGTTTTACTGACCAAACTACATCGCACACAAATGATAATGTGCGTGTATCATTTTCACATCACCAAGTAAAGTGTACTGAATTGTTTTCGTCCTATTAAAATCTGTTTCCAGCTCAATGCAGAACTACAAAAATGTGCTTTAAGTGTGCTTTTCCAATACATAATATATTTTGAAATATTTATATAGTTCATTTACAGGTATTTAAATGTGGTGTGTTGGAAAAAAATGTCAGTATTTCCTTTCACTCCCTGTGCCCCAGCAAGATTGTCAACTAGGTCACTTTTACAAACTACTCTCACTTTGCAGTCAAAGAAATACAAGTAAACCCCAGTTTCCTTTTTAAAAGAATAGAAGTAGTTTGTCAGAAGACAGACTGACCTGACCTTTGTCTTTGAGCACAGCAAATGTGACACGATAAAAAAGAAATGTAAAGATATCTTTATTACTCATTCATCTTCTGAACTCCAACATGGTTACTTCGGGGTGCTGCACCCGCTCCCCCCCCATACACACACACAACCCTACTTCCGGTGCCTATGCCCCTAAATCCCCCGCATCTCACTGAAGTTCATTTACATTGGGCTGTATCGGACCACCTGAAGAGTTGACGAGCCCTTGAACAGTTGAAGCCCCCCCTCTGTCGCAGAGGCTGCCGGGACCTGTATTAAGCCCTCCATTTTAATATGTGTACTTTGCATAAAGTATAAAGTGAATAGTCATTACGCAAGTGTCCGTTACTTTTAGAGGTCGAAACCGCATGCTATCGTGAACTAATTTCCTGCATTACCAATAATTATTTATTTATCATTATCGTAAGACAGAAGCACCATTGAGGTGATGGCATACACTTGATGAAGTATTACTGTTGTTATTGCCACATTTTCAGCTAAAACTGGAAGAAGCCTCACTCCTTTTCCCTGATTTAGAGAAAGCCTACAGGTTAGGAAAGAGTGAGTGACCATGCCTTGGTTCAGAGCAACTGTATAGAGTTGTGTCGCGTGCTCTGGAGCAAGAAAATTAAATGTGTCCCTTGCCCACTGGTTGGGTAGTAAAAGACCACCAAAAGTGGAAGCAGTAGGCTCCTCCTATCTCTGGGCCATGCAGTGCTTAATTTGAGCCGGTGGTTCATGGTGCTCTGCACTTAACTATAAACACCGGTGCTTTTGACACTCTGCCACAAGGTAGCACTGTCTGGCTAATTTAGCGATCACCACAACAACAGTTAGTTATTAATTCAATATATATTAAAATGTCTATTACCTGCCACCCAACCAGTCATATAGCTTTGGGGGCCTGGTATAGTCTGCATTTTCACGCTTGTAGGAGTGTGATGGTTAGTAGTTGTGTTTTTACCATCATTGGCAGCTGAACAGGGGCAATAAATCTAAATCTAAATCCGTATTTGTAAAGCGCGAACTAATCACCCTTACGGGTCTCAAGGCGCTGGGGGCCGTCGTGGGAATTAAGTGAGCTATTGCCCAGAGTCACATGGTGCTGAGCTGAGCTGAGCTGCCGCCGGAGCCAGGGATTGAACGGTGGGCCCTGTGCTCCGAAGTCAGCTGCCCTGGTCGCTGCACCACACCTCTCCACCAATGTGGGGCAATGTGCGGTGCAAGCTGCAGTGGGCTCCTGACTAGAGCCCTGGCACTTATTTCTTTACAAATTAAGCACCGGGGCCATGACAACGCTTCTACTGTTGCGCCAGTGATAGCCTAGAACTGCCGCGTGCTGGTCAAACACACGGACGAACCTGTGCTAAAGTAAAAGCTAAGAATGTCGGTAGGTAAAAATTAGAAGCATGTAAAAGAAAAGGTTTGATGTCAAACTCATGAACAAAGACTTCAATAGAACATAAAGACTGACTTGTTCGAAAAAGGAAAACATGGCATATTAAAGCTGACAAGAAATTGATGGAGCACCCACACCTGTATAGACACGGCATCGCCAACAGTTCATTTGCAACAAAGCACATTTATGTTATCAATATGCATGTGGATGACTTGTTTTTCTGACTTTTCGCTCTTTTTTCATTTGCATTATTTTTGATTCTGATTATAATGCACGGTAAGGATTCATTCCAAAGCAAAGGCAGAATCGCGAAAGCACCTACTGAATATATCGCAGGTAGTCTGTTTATTTTTGCCCCTGAGATCCAGATAAAGAAAACAAACATAACCTTTTCAGCTGTACCTCACAAGGGAAAACAAAATGCAACATTTGATTATAATTGTTTTAATGAGCTGTGATTCAAAATTATAAAGTTAAATAGACTGGTTAAGAAAAATAGTTTGTTAATGAGTTTTTATTTCCATCCAAACGTGTAATGTGAATAATCCTCTGTGGAGGAAATGAAATTATGATTTTATTTTCTGTTCACAGGTTTAATAGAAATGGAAATCGCTTAAACGTTGCATTGCAAATGCCTTTATACCTCTTGGGCATGTTACAAGTAAAACATGACTATTCGTCAAGGGACAAGAGACTCGAGATACAGCGACCACATTAGCAACTTGAAGCAGGTGGATCAATGATTTGCGAGAGATGTGGCTGATTTTGCATTAATGAAAAGCTAGCCTGCAATATTTTCAGCAGACAGGTACTCGAGAATGGGCGGGTCTTGATGCTATATTCAAGCAGTAGGCAACAGCCGGCACAGCCACTGTTTATACCTGGCTATGTCTTGCCGGTTAAGGCAAGTCCTCTTCGTGGGGTAGTTTAACAACAGTGCTGCTGCATGCGACCGCAACCCCGCTCCTGCTACGAGCGCACCGCACCTGCCAGAATCAGCCGAGGATAGGACGACGTCGCAGGCAGCCAGCTACCCATCTACTGAGAGAGCGGTGAGTGAGCAACAAGCAAGCCCTGCCCAGCGCAACACTGTGTGTACTCCCGGCGGCTCCCTGCCAGCAGCACCAGCTCGGATACTGACCGACAGGCACACCCCTATCATCAAATATGCCGAAGTCCCGGGGGGGTGGGGGAGGGGGGAGCCTGAGAGTCTCACATAGAACTGCAAGAGAAGGCTAAAAGAAAAAAAAAAGAGAGGGCAGAACAGTGATCAAAGAATACTGCACATGACAGAAGGAGAGATCTAGAAGAAAAAAATTATCTACATTAAAGAGGGAAAGAGGAAACAGAACCCCATGAGACTAGGGTCAAGCCAGAACACGACCCCAGCAAGCCCAGCACCGACCCACCAGTGGGCTCAGGCCCAAGAAGAGGAGGATGAACAGCAAGAAGGCAACAAAATCAAATAAGTCAAGGTGACATCCCGGAAGGTGACTCCCTATGTTGAATGAAGCTCGAGCCCCACCCCAGCAGATAGCCCCGGTGCACAACGCCCTCACTGGGGTGCTGCCACCGTTCAGCGAACTAGAGGACCCAGCGATGGCTGATCGAGTGTCTCAAAAACTACTTTGTCGCCACAAGAGAGACCGACGGAGTCGTCAGGAGGTCACTGCTCCTCCACTATGCCGGAGAAAAAATATTCTAATTATTCTAACACCTACCAAACACAGGTATCGCCACAGACTACGATGCAGCAGTGAGAGCACTTGATGCCCACTTCGACCCACAGCTCAACCTGGACTTCGAGAGGATCAAGCGGCACCAAGCTCGACAACGTGAAGGAGAGTCCATTGATGCCTTCTATGCCAGGTTGCGCGAACTAGCCAGCACCTGCACAGCGGACGACCAGCCCAAGGAGATCAGAGCGCAGGTCATCCAAGGATGTTGAGACAAAGTGCTCAGAGGCCTAATCCTGTGCCAAACCAACATCAGCCTAGAAGACATCCTGATCTTGGCACGAACGCACGATCTGTCGGCGGCGAGAGCCAGCTAGATGGACTAAGCCCTCACAAAGCTCAGGAAAAATCAGTAAACATCAAGATGAAGCAGGCTCAAGCAATCCAAGTGAGAAACAGGGGCGAAACGAACAGAAAACAGAAATTCTCAACAACCAAGTCAAAGTGCGGGTAATGCAGCCGTAAAGAACACCCCATCGGCGAGTGCCCCGCACAGGGCCGGACCTGTGCCAACTGCAGAATTCCTAACCATTTTGCGGCGATCTGTCGGAAAAAGTCCTGAGGAAAAGACACTAGAAGTCAGAGACCACTGTCAAAGGCGGTGCACCAGCTATGTGGGCAGAAGGAAAGGGGGCATCGGGTCCAGATTTTTAGCAAGCCTGCATCAAATAGAGCACATTTAGAATAGATTACTTGTCCTTGGCAATGGGAGACCCCTTCCCCATCAATTATACAGAACTTCGAATTATGCCAGGACAAGTAGGAAAGAGTTGTTCTTTGTATAGAGATAATTCCATTTATTTCCTCTGTAGTTTTAATGCGGTGCTTGACCCTTTATAAAATTCAGAGTCATTCAGAACTAAAGTTTTCATAAATCCCAGTGAAGGACAGAAGCATGTTGCAGCCAGCTATTCATCACGAACATAGCACAACAGGATGACCCCAGAGGGGCAGGGAAGTTAAACAGGCACCTCCAAGACTCCTCTGCCGAAGAAGAAGAGGAAGAAACATATCTCATCTCTTTCACGCCGGAGGTGAACCGCAGCTGGAGCCTGCAACCAACGTGTGTCTTCAAGGTAGCTGGATCAGAAGTCAAAGCTATTATCGATACAGGGGCATCAGTCAACGTAATAGGGATCCAGCAGTTCAACTGTTTTCAACTCAAGCTGCCCCTAACACCATCCTGAACCAGGATCTTCGCCTACGGGAGCCACTCCCCGCTACACCTCAAAGGGCAGATGTCTGTGCCTGTATGGTCTGATGAGCAAGAAGTCATGACCACGATCCTTGTCATCGACCAAGAGGCAGACACCTTGATCGGTAGCCACACCGCCGAAGACCTGGGTCTAGTGTCCTTTACCTAGAGCGTCCAGACACACCAAGTTGATGACCTCCTTGCCCGACCCGTGGGTTTCCCTGATGGTGATCACTGAGAAACCCAAACCTGGACAGTCACCGCAAACAATGGCACCATGGTGACGGACAGGAAGGGACAGGAAGAAATTTCAAAGGAACATCTCATTGTTCAAAGAGGTTATACCATCCCCATCAGCCCCAGGCCTGACTGCTGAGGAAGACAACAGTAGCTGGCAGGAAAATGAGGATGGCGATACCGTCAAGAGGGGCCAGAGGGTCGAAGCCCAACAGATACACCAAACCCTCACCAAAGCACTCTTCTGAGTACACCCTCGCATCGTAAGCCACCTCTTCAAGGCCAGTCTCATCGCTTTAGTCTCAGGCCAAATCCCCAACCGAGCCAGCGGCTCAAGGACTTTGCATGTTGAACACCATGATCTCTTTTCAAGACAAAGTTGGGAAGGGATGTAGCAAGTAAGGAGTCCTGCTGTCATTGTCACCCACTGGATGTACAAGCACATCATCCGCTGGCCAGGCGTGGCCAGCGGGGAGTTAATAAATGGGAGTGAACCACTCGAGGTTCATCTCCGGCACTACCACACCTAGTGCGAATGTGTGGTTATTTTGCATATGTCCATTATACTGAGCAGGTGCCCCAATAGGCCTAAACAGGCCACTACACTGGCGACGAGTGGGCCGTGCCCCGCGCACCCTCATCGGGTAAAGGGCAGTGCTCCCCAGTACTGAGTAGGTGCCCCACTAGGCCTAAACAGGCCACTACAGTAGACTCATTCGGAGTACCCAGGACTTTTACCCAATAACTCTACCCCATCTTACTAATAATGGGTACAAGGTAAATTCTGGGGAGGGGTGAGTTACCAGGTATTACGTGAAGGAGGTCCTCTGTGTGTGCCCTTTAGAAAGGATTATCAGAGGAATCGATAATTTGGTCCTGAATCCCCTCATTCCTCTTTTTTAGGCATGGGAAAGATGGAACTAGGTTTGGACAAGATCAGCTAGGTCGAATTTTATTGAAAACGCAGATCAGTCTTTCTATTTTTTAAAAACTGTGTGATTTGCGTACTAGTGTATCTTTGGAAAAATCTCAGTTAAACACATTAAATGATTTTCACTTGAAATAATCAATTTCTGCTGCTGACATTTTTTTTACCAAACTCTGTCTGAAATACGGAGTGAAGTAATTTTTGTTTGGTTTATTCCTTATCACAAAATCATCCAAAAAAGAGCAATATGGTTTGCTCACTTTTTGCTGCAATGCAAGGTTTATGCAATATAGTCGCAAGGGATGGATGTATCATGGAAAGTTGTGTATCGCATTCCATAGTGGAAAGCCAACTCTAACGTCCTGTTTTATATCCATGTACACAGGCTGCACATATATGTAAAGGGCCTCATTTATGAAAAGTGCTTTTCATAGCACCATCCTTTCGACACCCTGGTTGCGTCTTATTTAATGTACGGCGTTCCATTCCACAAGGATTTACAGATACGTCAGTATTCCTGACGTATCTGTAGGCGCAAAATTGACGCATTGCTGGAGAGTGTCTGAAAACAGATGCAACTCCTGCAATGTGTCCTTTCACATGGGGCAAGCCCATGTGAAAGGGCTTGCATCAGTCTTACACCTGCTGTAAGGCAAGTGTAAGGATTTGACGCAGTGGCGTCCTAGTAGTGGCGTAGTGAAATCTGATAGATTTCACAGTGCCACTTCCATGACCCTTTTTTGCGGGGGAACGCCCACCCTGCATACATTATACCTGACGCAGGTATAATGTAGCACTGGAGTTTACAAAGTGATGCATCTGCTTAGATGCGTCACTTTGTAAATATGTCGCAGTGTGGCACATATTTTACGCCAAAGGTGCGTCACCTTTTGCGGCGGCGCAATCGACTCATAAATAAGCCCCAAAATGTTTTATCACTAACTATAATGTGGAATTGCCTTACAATCTTTGTAGTACTGTAATTCCACATTATTAGAAGTGGGAAAACCCATTGCAAATATGTCAATTAAGTTTGTGCATATGCTATCAAAGCCTTAATTTAAACGGCCAATTCTTCTAAACAAAATAAACTGCCAAAAACGAATTTATGGTTATGAGTTAGAGGTATACAAGGTGCCACTAAGACGTGCAAATGTCGCTTGCACATGCATATGTTTTTAGGAAATGGACTCAGATCTTCCAAATAAGTTGAAATGCAGACTGAGTGCAGTACAGATCACCCTCTGTTCGCGAACTGTCGTCCTGTATCAACTCTTTCATTACATTTCAGATTTTAATGAAAACATTTCAGTATAGCATGGGACAAACTGAACAGTCAAGCAGTGTAGAAAACACTTAAAATCGGGTATAGCAGCAATAAAAACAATATTTAAGAAAACTGAATGATGTAAATGTATTTAGTGGATTGATTAAACATTACGTTTACAGTAGGGAGTAGGGGTGGGCGTAACTCACACAATGCAGTGTAGTGTAACCACGCAGAGTTACGAGAGAATTCTTTCCACATGAGACTATGCATAATTATGCGAGAAGTGTAAAAATGCCTCTACACGTCCAAAATGGGTGGAAGAATGCATTTTGCACTAAGAAATAGCGCTAAATGTGCTCTTGGGGTAGGATTTTCCCCCAGTTTACAGCCAGCCTTAAGCACTATTTTTTGGTGTACAAAATGCGCCCTCACACGCAAAATGGTTGCAAGAATCCATTTTGCACTAAGAAATAGCACTAACTGTGCTCTTGAGGTAGGAATTTATCCCAACTTACTCCAGGAACTTAGGGGGATATGTACAAGGAAGTGGCAGAGAGAGGCGTTAGCGGTCATGACTTAACACCTCTCTCCGCCACTTCTGAAACGCAAGGCTGCACCATATTTACAAGAATGTGGTGCAGCCTTGCATTTCCCCCTACGACCATAGTGCAAGGGTGTCTGCGTGCAGGGGTGGATGGCTTTGTAGTGTAGCTCCTATTTCCCTAATAGGCTCTGCGCATTGGAATAATATATCCTATAGGTTTGACATAGGACTAAGGTCAGTATGTCCCTATCGAGTATATTAAACTTAATTACTTGTGCCAGCTAGCTCAGAGGCGACTAGAAACTCCTTGACAACAAGAAGGGAGTAGTTTCTGGCAGCCGCAAAACATGACCACTGTGTTTCCCTTTAGAATCAGAACGTGTCCCAGAGTCGTGGAAACAATAGATAACTATTTCACTCAGCTCAGTCGTGCATGCTTAGTTTTCTCCAAGTTACACAGAAAGAAATAGACGGGCGTTTCAATAAAGGATTTATTGAACAGTCTTGTTTCTGGTGTAAGTTAAATGTGCTGTTACGATCACAAGACAGTATGCAAGATAAATAATGTACAGGGTGAGCAGTAGAAATAAATAATACTGCGATAGCATTATCTTTTAGTACATATGCTGTTACATAAATAACACAGACTAAAAATGTGAGTACTCATACGATGCGTTGCTAAGCTAGTTCTACCCCAATGTACCTAACCTGACCTAGGTGTAGGAAGAGGGAAGAAGTAGGTGAAGTATTCCTTACTATGGTATACTAAGAGTATGTTAAGTCTAGTATGCCTAGTATGCCAAGAGTCCCTCTAGGTTCTAGTCAGCTCCATACCTGAAGAATGAGAGAGGTAGGAATCTCTTTGCCAGACTTGAACTCCAACACCCCGCAAGGGAAGTCAGATCACTGGAAGCTGGAAGCTGGGCTCTCTGCGTGCAGGGATGACAGCGTCTTCTCAGTGCGTCAGGCCGGGAAATGGGCTCCTCTGAAGTCGAGGTCTCCTCTGGTTTACAGGGGCTAGGGAAGGTATATTTATACCTGAGAGCACCTAAGAATGTTAGCATTGACGTGAGTTGGACAGCGAAAGACGTCATGAATGAACCCCCTAAGGAATAATGGTTCATGCATAATATATGAGTTCTTGAAGAAATCAATAGTCCTGGACTAGGGAAACTCCCGCAGCCTAAGGGTCTGTTCTTCATGAACTCGTTGTGACGTTTAGGGTGGACGGATGTCAGAGACCATGCCTGTATTTGGAGTGCATGGTTTAATGCCTAAATAAGGGCTGGGATTTTATGCCTATATAAGGGCAGGGCGAATTGTGCCTATATAAGGACATGATACTGGAAAGCCCGTTTATGGATACCCTAAGAGGAATACAACACCCACTCCTCTTTCGTGTGTATGATAATACTAAAATGCTAAACATTTAAAATGCTAAACATTAAAATGGAGTACCGCATATTTCTAAAATTTTTCATAAAACCATTTAAAAAAGGCATTTAAAAAACCTATTAGAATGCAAAAGGTACTGTACATTTGAAGCATTGCTTTTCATTACAGGCATAAAGTTCGAAAATAAATGCAATTGGAATGAAATAAGCAGTAATATTTACATGTGACAAAAATGATCGATAAGTTTCTCAAAAGTCAGTCATTTCATGTCATGAAAATTAATGAACTGTTTTAGACACACAAGATGACTAAGTGTCCGTGGAAGTACCTTGAAGTCTGTATTATAAGGCTTGTTCTACTTTAAGCGATCAATGTGCCATTTTCGTTCAAAAAAAAGAAATGGGAAAAAGTTCAATTTTGGTAGAGTTCCAAGTTGTTTAAAAATGAAGGCCAAATTGTCACTGCATCTCTGGAACACTGTATGCCGAATCAGAGTTAGTTCACGGGTCTGGTGTAAACATGAGATCATCTATTTCAATAGACAAAACATCATCCACTGTTGTTGGTGTCAGTTGGAACACCTCGTGTAGTAGGTTAATTGCACAGAGATGGGAAGCATTGCTTCCAGCATAGGTTGCCTCAGCTATGTTCGCGTCCGTTGTTACCTGTGTGCCTGGAGTTCTTTCTCGTACCTCAGCAGCAGCCGGAAGCGTCTGTGAGATCTCAATGAATGCTGACAGCAGGATAGGAAGCCTCTGGGGACAACACAGAGCATGGGCCGTTATCGGGTCCAGCAGAGTATCGACATCCGTTGGCGTTGCTGATGGAAATGTTAGACAGGTGTCCAACACGCATTCTTCACCGCATAGCAGGCATCGTAGAACAGGTAAGATGCAATCTTGCCAGATTGGTCTGAATGACAGGAACCAAGTTGTATTAAGGTCCCGTAGACGAGTCATGCCAAAAAGCTTTACTATTTGCTCACGGCACTTTCGTTCAAGGAGAGCTTTCTCCAGTTCGCTCAGAGTGATGTCTGCGAATAGGCTGGCCATAGTGCAATAGCAGGAAGAGAAATAGAATTCCGGCAACAAGTGCTAGAATTAATGGTATGCCACCAAACACCGAATGTGCAAAGTTCGGGATGATTCCGAGTATTGCCTGGAAAGGTGCTAACAGACCTGAGCAGATGCTCTTAAATACATGTACAATTCCGGTTGTATCAGACATGTTAAAGATACGTGATATCATTTCCACGAAATGTATAGGGCAGTTTGTACGTATTAAAGTCTGTATCTCGGCCGAAGTCCTTGCTACTTGTAGATCATAGGTTTCTTTGGCCGAGGTCAAAGGCACTGTTTGCTGTAAAAGCATGGCTTTCATTCTGCTTAGAGTATCAAATCTAATAAAAGAGACGTTCAGCGAAGGCCATAGAGGCGACTCCCTGACTGTGTCTATTGGGGAAACAATACTTGCATACAGCAAGTGACCCTGGAGTTGACCGTTACTAGATATGGGATGCCTGGCAGCATTCCGCAGCAGCTTTGATCATTCAACATGAGGTAACTCCCATTAGAAAGTTGTCCAAACGTTGGATTAATCACAGCAGCTGGAGTACCCTGCTGATGGCAAGACAAATTTTCCACTGAACCATTACAAGCCCCGTGCAAGGAAATGGCTTGACATATAAGTGAACCACTCAGTGCAAGTTTACAGTTTGAACCGCTCAAAAACACTTCACGATCCCCACTCCAACATCTATATGTATACGGTAAATCCCAAAATGTCTTAATGTATTCCTTACCCAACCTTTCATATTTGCCTGCTTGCATTTGTCTGAGGCAATACTGAAACTGAAAAGTACTCACAGGTAATGTTATTTTGCCATGAATAAGCCATTCTGTAGCTGGTTTTTCTGCCACAGTGAATGGTAATTTTTCCAGTTTTTCAATGCTCAGCACTGTATACTTTGCTCCTCTTTGTGCCAGTTCGATCTGTTTATCAGTGAGATTGTATTCTGCAAACAGAGCCGTTGTGTTGATGAAACGCCAAGGCACATAGCCCGCTCGCAAAGATTGCAGCGTCCAGCTTAATAACATAATAGAACGTAATTGAGATTGGCCTTGTTGTAACATCGCCAAATCTTGTTCTAGGATGTCGATAGCAGAGGATACAATGCCATCCAATGAATATATTCTGGAGGACAAAGTTGTTAACCCATTGTCGACCACAGAGAGTGTTTTCTCTAAATTAATACGATCAAGTTCACGTATTCGTTCTGCGGCCTCTATCTGTGATACCTTCCAAGGTTCATTATAAGCAGCATAAATGCCGGCATATATGAAACGTTTTTGACGCGGTTTTCTTGGTCCAAGCAAGAATTCCCTAAGGTCTGCGTCCTTTTTAAGTAAGGTTAAGTGTTGTTTCACATCCTGTAGTGTAGACTTATGCAGCCAATCGAGGCATAATTTACCTACACTGTATGTTGTTACTACCCCCGGATGTTGTCTTTGGACGTATCTTGGGTCTGGCCTATGAATAGTAAAGCCCTGAGTTTTATTCAGGAATCTTTCCTGACAGTTATTCGTGTCTGTGGGCCAGATCAACCATTTTTTCCAAGTAGGATTAGATCTGTTGAGTTGTAGTATATTGTCAACTGTCACCACTGCCTTTGTATTATTTTCACTGGCAGGTGTTGGTACAGAAGGTGTGTTCATCTCTTTTATCTTGGCTAATCCAAGACAAGATGTTTGTTGGATAGTTTCATTCAAAAACATTATTTGTTCTGGGATGATGCAGGCTCTAAATAAAGCTTCTATCCCCTGCACTTGCCAATCTTTAGTACCCCACACAGTTTTTGTGTCAATTGTGTCTTTCCAAAAGTCGAAACCCTGTCTAGACAGTTGGGCATTAAAAAATGCAGAATAAATCTGTTTTGTATTTGTTAACATCATTTTCATTCCTGTCTTGTTTACATTTTTATAGTAAAACATTTCTGGTTCAGATTTATTGTATCCTGAAAAATATGGAAACTTATTAGCAAATGTTTTTGAACTGCTTTTAGGTGGTGTAGGACAATGTTCCCATTGGTTAAACATAAACACATTTCTTGGATATGCAGATTTATGCAAATAATGATGACCATAGTGATTATAACAATACATTTGTTCATAGTCTGATGAACCCTCTAAATATTCATGTTTAGAAAATGCAGCAGATTTTTCTAGGTCAAACATTATATCGTTTACAGTCTCAAAGTCCCAATCATCTGAATAGGTACTGGACGTAATTAGATCACTTAGTGAAATTTTAAACAAATGTGGAATGTTCAATTGTTCATTTGGGCCGAAGATATCATAATCTGTTTTGTCCCACACTATACCATCCTGTATAGGAACAGCTGTGATGTTCACTGATGATAAGTCTCTTGCTTCACGATGGGAAGATTTATGAGGTTTCAAAAGTACGTTTACGTCTTTTCCTTCAGTGTTCACATGGATGTATCTGCCACTTATAAGCACGCTTACAGTTGTGTCCAAAGCTAGCCAGAGCAGGAAAACAAAAAGTCCAGATGTAATCCAGAGTTCAATCCATGGAGAAACCAAATAAGTCTTTTTCAGAAAGTGAAGACAGTCTTGTACTTGCTGCTTGAATTTCAATGACACTGGCGTCGTTTCAGGTTCACTCGGATCTTCTGAGAACGTATCAAAGTTAATGAAATAGCCAGAAGCAGTTCTGTCAATTGTTGGAATTGCATCAGGATTTGTAGAAATCACTGGAACCAGTTCATCACTTGTTACGTTGGTGTAGACAGGTGTATTTGGACGAACTGTTACTTGGTGTTCAAGAGGGATGAGTTCCATAGCGTTGTTGCATAGTCCTCCGTCTGTTACAGCTGAATTCTCGATCGTTATCAGTCTTTCAGTCTGAACCTCTTGGATAGTAGCGAGAGGAGTGTGTCTGCTACTAGGTCGGAGTCCACGAGGCCTACTATTTAGTATTGGCCACATACTGTGGTTTGATGAGGTCGATGGACACAAATCTTTTCTCCTTTCTTCCAGCAAGGGGCGGCAGAAGTACTGTTCTTGTTCCTTGAACTGCTAGGACAGGTACTGGTTGTCTGTAAGAAGGTCCAAATTCCTTCTTGACCGCAATTTTTTCTCTGACTAGATCCCCAACTTTTGGAATCCAGACAGGCCTTGCTGGGACAGCCGGTTGATCCCCAGTGGTGGTTGACTGTAGGAATACGTTGCTTTGTTTCGATCTTAATTTGTTTAAGTCCTGTAAAACAGCCAAACGATCTTTGATATCAAAGGGTTTATTTTCCACCACTGTGCCTACATGTTCAATGTCTGGTACCCACATTCTTGTCCCAAATAGGATCTCATATGGAGTGACCCCCCCTAGAGAACTTCTTGGCAGGTTGTTCAATGCACGTTGAACCCCACTAAGGTGTTTGACCCACCCATCACCCGAACCTAATACCCTAGCTGTTATAGACTGCTTTATGTCCCGGTTTTTCCTTTCCACAACCGAATTTCCCTCAGGATGGAATGGAGAGGAGTACCGCAATGCAACGCCCAGACTGGCCATGGCTTCTTTGTAAGCCCTAGAGCTAAACGCAGGACCCTGGTCAGAATGTAGCGTGCCTATTGCGTATGTGCCGATAAAGACTCGCAAATCTTTTATAACAGTTCGAGCGTCAGCCGAGCGCTGAGGCCATAACCATAGGAACCTAGATTCAGTATTTGCGGGAATGCCTTTGTCCAGTAGGACGCAGGCGCGTAGATAGTCGAATGCTGTCTAACATTGGTGTCTGTACTGGGCTGCCACATTCGCAGCATGGTGTCTGGTGGCTCTCTCGCTGTAATTTACAGTCTAAGCAGTTGTTGATGAATATGTGTATTTCTGTATTCATTCCAGGCCACCAGTACATCTCTTTTAACGTCAAAATTGTTTTAGAGATCCCTTGATGTGACAGACCCTCCCCCAAATGTGTTTCATAAATCAAGGCTGCTCTACGTTCCATGTTTGGAATTACCCTATCCCCCACTCCAGGGATTCGAGCAAAAGGAACGTTGTTCGCATCAATTACATAAGAGTACTTGAGTGGAAACTTTTTTGGTAACGCTGCACTGCTGCCTTTGCTTGATGCATTGACAGCCAACATTATCTCACCGTCTATTTTTGTTTTGGAACGAGTGATCGCAGCTACGGAAGCCGTTTGCACAGCCCCCTTTGCGGCTTCGTCAGCCAATGAATTCCCTGCAACGTGAACGCCATCACGTTGATGACTCAGTGTGTGTATCACGTGAGCCTTTGGTAGTTCGTTTTTCAACTGAACTACTTGTTCCCAAAGCATTTTATGTTTATTGTGCCACCTTTCGCATCTTTGAAACCATTTTCAAGCCAGTTTTGTATATAGTCATTATACGACTGAACACAGTAAAAGGAATCGCACACTATTAGTGTGGGGAATTCTCGCTCTGTACTTTTAAGTGCCAGTTTGAATGCTTGTAGTTCAGCTCGCTGAGCTGTACAATCCCCTAGAGATTGTGTTTTTGTGACCATAGGTCTGAAGATGCCATTTCGCATGCGACCTTTAACGATTGCACACGCTGCACTGTAAGCTTGCGTACCCCCTATTGCGGGTCCGTCAGTGTAAATTATAAATTCGTACTGATCAAGAGGCAGAATTTCAGTAGGCAGAGGACATTCTTGTTCATATTGTAGGAATGCTTGTGTTTTTAAATCTGGATCAAAAACATATTCAACATCTGTTGCAGCAAGAGAATTAACCCATTGTATCCATCTTGGATGTAATGCTTTAGCATTTGGAATGCTTGCTTTTGTAACAGCTTCTAAAGCCGGTACCGGGGTTACGACAATAATGCGTTTCCCTTGAGCTAAGGCTCTTTCTTTTGCTACAGCGGTTTGAACTGCTGTTAGAATTTTTTCAGTTGAACTGAAGCGCATTTCCGCTTGTGTGTACAAATGGGATTTGTATGCGATTGGTATTTTCTCACCCTCATTGATGGTTAAGTAGGTGAATCCACATTGACCCGAAATTATTCGGATCACCAAATTTCGTTGACTTACACGTGTTTGTAAGTGATTTGTTGCTAACATGTTAGCCTGGAGTGAACGCAAGATTTCTGTGTGTTCCTGTGTCCAGTTTTTGATTGAAAAATCGGGTTTGATTAATGCGTAGAGAGGTTTAACCCTTTCTGCATAATTTAGAATGTATGTTCTTCCAAAATTTAGGAAACCCAGGATGGATTGTAAGTTTTTTTGCGTTTTTGGAGGTTGGAGCAGCGCACACTTTTCTAAAAAGTTAGCTGCCAAGCTCTTGCCTTCACTTGAAAGCTCATATCCTAGAAATAGGACATTGAGATGGGCAATTCTGGACTTTTTAAAGTTGAACTTATAGCCCTCAGAGGCGAAACCCAGTATAATGGTGCTCACCCTGTTCAAGTGTTTGTCCAGGTCATCGTCTGTCAGATATATGTCATCGACATAGGACAATGCCTCATTGTCATAAATTTGTAGTAACTCCGTTACCCTCGCTGAGAATAAACCTGGGCTATTTTTGAACCCTTGTGGGAGTCGACAAAAGTGACGCTGGGTCCCCATTATGGAGAATGCTGTTAAGTACCTGCTTTCAGGTGCTATGTTTTGACAAAAGAAACCATTTGAGATATCTAATGTGGTTTTATATTTTTTACGCACAATGTTATTCATTAATGCTGTGCTATGTGCATTTTGCACTGCAAAAGTTTTAGAACAAGTGTTTAGGTGTCTGTAATCCAAAACTAGACGATATGTATTGTCTGGTTTGGAGACAGGAAACAAAGGATTGTTCATTGAGGAGGTGCATGTTTCAATCACCCCTTGGTATTCAAGTTGATCTAAGATCTCCCTGACCTGTTTTTTAGCTTCTTGCTTTATAGGGTACTGCCGTTGTGCAGTTGGTTCATGTTTCAGATGTATTTTATGGTGAGGTGAGTCCTCATCCCATCCTACATGATTTTTATATAATGCTGGGGCCTGGGCCACTGCCCATTTCCTGGCATATGTATATTTGAGATGTATAGGAATATGGTTGGAGAAGGCAGGCATAATAATGTCCTCGCCATGTGGGCACTCCCTGACAAATTGTGGTGGCCAGTCCTTTTCTGCTAGAAGTATGTCATAGCCTCTTGATAGTCTTTCCCAAAAAAGTGCTTTCACCTGTCTAGGTTTGTCTCCCTCCATCCGGAGTGTTATGTCATATAACTTTTGTGGAGTACTAACCCTGGTGTCTACAGTCTCTACTGTGATGTACTCATTCAAGTCCACTATCTCCAGAAGTTCCTTCACGGTCTGGCGAACTATTGTGACTTCTGCTGCACTGTCCAGCATGGTCTGAGCCCATTCTCCGTTCTTGAGTTGTGTTCTCAGTATTCTCGGCATGTCTGATCTTCAGACCTGCTACCTTCTTTTTGGAGAATTGAGGTTTTATTTTAGTTTTTGAAGCGTGTTTGTCGTCTTTCGATTTCACGCGTTCTTCTCTATGTTCTGTTTGTCCTCTTCTTTCCGAAGTCTGTGATGAGATCTGAAAGGGACGAGAGGAACGTGTATCAGTATCTTGATACCTATCAGGTTTTCTCAAATTATCCCTATTCCTGAGGTTATACCTCCTTTCAGAGGGCTCCTTTTGAGGAGACCTACCTCGGGATTGAGAACGTTTCTCGTTTGATTTTTGTTTAGTAGACTCCCACTTCTTTTTAGAAGATGTAGGAGTTTGTTTTATTGAGTCCTTCTCAGGACTTTCAGATAGTTTCGGCTTCACTGGTCTTCCACCCAAACTATCTCTGCCTAATTCTGCATAAGATTGTTCTATTATTCTGGGTAGCTCAGTTTGATGTTCTGTAACATCGAATTCCCTCAATTTTTGGCAGATCGCCACTGCTGCTGCCTCCCCTTTAATATTAGTTAATATTATTGCTGAGACCTGGTCGAAATTTTTCAGTAATTTCATACCTAAATTTAGAGCAGGCTCTGCCCCATATTCGTTTTGAATTTGTTTTAGGACATCAGGTATTACCGCAATTGACGGAATACCATGTGTTTTAGTATAGATGGCAGCAAAGACTGAGCCCCAAGTGGTGCAGTCTTCCAGTTGTGGTGTGATCCCCATCGGTAAACTGATTGTTAGGATTCTGTGTTTCTCATGCGGGCTAGTATTCGGAAATACTGCTTCATTTTGAGTAATTTTTTGAGCTATCCAAAATGGAATTTGCTCACGTTTTGTGGGCATTTTACCTATGACTGCGTATAGAGTCTGTGGTGTAATTTTTAGTGTATTCCCCTGTTGGGGAGTTGGATTTGGATATGTCAATGGTGGTCGGACTGTAAAAGTCTGCATGACATATTGGACCAATTGTCTGTAAATTTTATTAACTCTGTGAGTTGAGTAAGTAACTCCTCATCTGACATTATATCCAGTTCAGGATGAGGTGTGTAGCCGGCTAAAATCGGCCATGTTGCTCCTGGTCTACCTAGTGGACCGAGCCTGGTAATGTTTTTGTGATGTTTTAGGGCGCCTTTAAACCAGAGCTGATGCTCTTGGTATGTTAATGGAATTTCTATATCCTCGAAAGGAATGTATTCCTCTGGTGGTTCATCTTCTTTGTAGAAGTGAAACATCTGTGTTATTGGATTGGATTCAGGAAATATTACCCATGAATAGAATACCTCTGTCTGAAAGGATTCATGTGCCTCTATCACGAAAACTGCTCTACCGCCTCTTGGTGGTAGGCTATGTTTCATAAGTTTTAGAGTGATGGCTCTTCTTAAGTTTTGATGGATGTGTATAACACCCTCCTCGGTTTCATTTAAACCGGTAATGTTAAAAACTACTGGTAGGGCTGGATCACCCACAGTTACACCGTCTCCGGTTTCATTGTCGGAGCCAGGCATTTTGTTGTTTGAAAAATGTAGAACAAGTTTCAAGGAAACAAAGATAAGGTGCACAATATTGTGGAACACTGTATCCTTCAACGTTGAGCAAACCAAACAGCTAATATATAGGGTACTACCCTATGTAGCCTTGGTGGATGCTTAACCCTGCCCACTCCAGACGTCTTTTGGAGTATATAGGTAGGGGTCTTGAGAGAAAAAGCACGGCTGAGTTACTCAGTATCTAACGTTGAATTACTGCCTTACCAAACAGTTGGGCGCCATGTAGTGTAGCTCCTATTTCCCTAATAGGCTCTGCGCATTGGAATAATATATACTATAGGTTTGACATAGGACTAAGGTCAGTATGTCCCTATCGAGTATATTAAACTTAATTACTTGTGCCAGCTAGCTCAGAGGCCACTAGAAACTCCTTGACAACAAGAAGGGAGTAGTTTCTGGCAGCCGCAAAACATGACCACTGTGTTTCCCTTTAGAATCAGAACGTGTCCCAGAGTCGTGGAAACAATAGATAACTATTTCACTCAGCTCAGTCGTGCATGCTTAGTTTTCTCCAAGTTACACAGAAAGAAATAGACGGGCGTTTCAATAAAGGATTTATTGAACAGTCTTGTTTCTGGTGTAAGTTAAATGTGCTGTTTACGATCACAAGACAGTATGCAAGATAAATAATGTACAGGGTGAGCAGTAGAAATAAATAATACTGCGATAGCATTATCTTTTAGTACATATGCTGTTACATAAATGACACAGACTAAAAATGCGAGTACTCATACGATGCGTTGCTAAGCTAGTTCTACCCCAATGTACCTAACCTGACCTAGGTGTAGGAAGAGGGAAGAAGTAGGTGAAGTATTCCTTACTATGGTATACTAAGAGTATGTTAAGTCTAGTATGCCCAGTATGCCAAGAGTCCCTCTAGGTTCTAGTCAGCTCCATACCTGAAGAATGAGAGAGGTAGGAATCTCTTTGCCAGACTTGAACTCCAACACCCCGCAAGGGAAGTCAGATCACTGGAAGCTGGAAGCTGGGCTCTCTGCGTGCAGGGATGACAGCGTCTTCTCAGTGCGTCAGGCCGGGAAACGGGCTTCTCTGAAGTCGAGGTCTCCTCTGGTTTACAGGGGCTAGGGAAGGTATATTTATACCTGAGAGCACCTAAGAATGTTAGCATTGACGTGAGTTGGACAGCGAAAGACGTCATGAATGAACCCCCTAAGGAATAATGGTTCATGC
This sequence comes from Calotriton arnoldi, assembly GCA_963921515.1. Lineage (NCBI taxonomy): Eukaryota > Metazoa > Chordata > Amphibia > Caudata > Salamandridae > Calotriton > Calotriton arnoldi. The sequence goes on along the minus strand of CAWUFW010015549.1, from coordinate 22,950 downwards.
ATAATATATGAGTCCTTGAAGAAATCAATAGTCCTGGACTAGGGAAACTCCCGCAGCCTAAGGGTCTGTTCTTCATGAACTCGTTGTGACGTTTAGGGTGGACGGATGTCAGAGACCATGCCTGTATTTGGAGTGCATGGTTTAATGCCTAAATAAGGGCTGGGATTTTATGCCTATATAAGGTCAGGGCGAATTGTGCCTATATAAGGACATGATACTGGAAAGCCCGTTTATGGATACCCTAAGAGGAATACAACAGCTTATGTGTAGGAAGGTGTCCCTTCCTGCACATAAACAATCCTAAAATGCCAATCTGTCACTGTCATGTGTGCTGCTTCATGCAGCACACATGAAAGTGACAAAATAGCATTTTTTTTAAGGATTGTTTATGTACAGGAAGGTGTCTTAATTTTGGCGCTGCCTCCTACATATGCCACACTTGTACATAGGGGGCTGCATCAAATACAATGGGTGTTGCAGTGGAACACCCACCGCAACACCCACTGCCCACCTCTTTCACACTAACCATAGCGTGAAAGGGGGCCTTATTTACAAGGCATCGTTAAGCCACGTTAAGTGACTTAACGCTGCCTTGTAAATAAGGCGCAGCCCCTATCACCACCACAAAATCGATTAAAGTGACGTTGTGGTGGCGATACGGGCTTGTACATATGCCCCTTAGTGCTATTTGCTTAGAGCAAAAGGCACCCTTGCATCCATTATGGACATGAGGATGCATTATGAGCTAAGAAATAGAGCTAAATGCAGTAGAACACAAATAGTGAGCACGAGTGGCAGCTTGTGCTTGTTAAATGTGCTCTCCCGGTACTTCCCCCCAAATTACTCAGAATTATGCAAGCAGGAGTAATTGCTTAATTATCTGTAATTCAGCATCAAAGAGTAACGCAGAATTACTGAAAGTATTCCAATTACTCTGGCGTAATTGAAATTTACCCTGGGCTTAGTTTACAGGACACCACAAAGTAGCAACAATGCAAACAACATAGCAACATGACACAACAGGAACACACTAATACAGCAATACACACCAAGGCACAAAAAATACAACACAATAGCAGAACACCAAACCAACCAGATAAAATACTACAACAGGTCACCAACACAAAACATCACTTATCAAAATAACAACATACAAATGCAGCTTATCAAGCAACAATAGAACACGGTAATATAATTGTGTTTTGTGCTATTTTGCTCAGTTTTGTTCAGTTGAGGGTTTGTTTTGCTTTTGTAATGCAATATTGGTTTGTGTTTTCTTGGTAATGTGGTTTTCTCCTATTGCTTCTTTTTTTGTTATAGGTTTTGTTGTCATTTCAGAGTGTTAACATTATGTTGTATTGTTTTGTTGGTGAGGTACTGCATAGTATCCTTTTCATCCTGTTTTCCTGTGTATGTAATGCAGTACTTTTATTTTGCTGCTGTTGTGTTGCTCTTGATCATTGTCGTGTCTCACTGTGAGATGCATTGCTTTATAAGTGTTATTTTGTTGTATTGCTTTGTTGATTTTCTAATTTTGTTATTGTTGTTTTATATAACTCCAAGCTTAAAATATTATGTCTCATTTCCAGCTCAATGATTTAACCGTAAGAAATTGGATTATTAATTGAGGAGAGTGTCTACCCACCTCAGGGAATAATCACAACCCTTCTCATGGTGAACCCGTTGTCACTAAATTAACCTGAGCCCAACCTCCTGGTAGCTATGTCAGAGAGCAGACAGGCTTAACATACGGCAATGTCTAAAGAACTTTTACAGTGCCAAAACAGTAATGAAGTCAAGACATCAAGCAATAAAAATCTCAAAATGAATTACCAAAATATAATAAATTGTAATAAAGACAATGACACCAAAATGGCAGAAATCCAATAAGGAGAACTGAAGATATGATTTTTTTATTTAAATAAAAATAGGGCTAAGAACACTAAGCACCAGTGCTAGCCAACTGGTTGAGGAAGAGTGGGAGCTAGGTGAGATTTCAGGCCTACCGCAATGGAGCACGGGTTGGACATAGCAACCAGGTTCAACCCGGTCAGAGAACAAAATCCTTCAGTGAGGCAAGCCAGCAGACTGTGTTGAGGAGGGCTCCACAATGTAGGATAGCCATAGGACAAGGTCCAGGTAAAGTCTTTGGTTTAGGTGGGAAAAGCTCTAAGGGGAAAATTCTAATTTCATGCCCAAAGTTTTCTCACCAGTCGGTTAATTTTGGTGCCTTCCCCCAGTCAAGATTTCTACATTCCTACATAGTCTGTTTATCGGGGCTCAGAAAACCTCCAGCAGAGTAAGGATATGGGTTACAACCAACAAGGGCTCCATGAGGATGGATGCCTTCTCACATAGTGTAGCACTGAAATCTGATTTGCTGCAGCAGAGACGTTCTGAGTGGGAGACACCCGTTTTTTTGGTCCAGCAGAATGCGGACTGGCTTGACAGGGTGGTCCTGGTCTGCCGGAGGTCTTCAAGTCCAAAATGTTTTTAAGTCCCAGGTTTTCAGTGGTGTTAGGAGAAGTCCAGCCAGAGACAGCAAAGGGCTTTATGACCTAAGGATGAGCACTTGGCGGTCCAGACTCACTCCAACCAAGGCCACCAGCAGGGGCCATGTCAGGTCCAGTAGCAACAGTCAGCTGGGGGTAGCAGGAAAAGGCATCTTGTAGCTTTTCGTAGCCTGGTAGCCAAACAGGAGGTCTGCCAACTGTTTTTAGAGTCCACTTCTGTGTCTTGGATACAAGAAGAAACAAGTCCAGTCCTTTGGGCCTCCTCTCAGGTCACAAACAGCAGGTCCAGTACTCTTCTGTTCTTCCTCAGGTCTAGCAGTGTTCTGAGAAGGGTGCCAGGGGATGCCACATTTATGCACGGCACTAGCTTGTAGGTGGAGTGGCTCCTGACCCTCTCACTGGAGTAAAATATACCAGGGGTAACCCTACCCACTTTTGTAGCAGTTCTGGTCTACCCGATTGCAAATGTTCCCACAGTGCCACCCACTCCTAAAATCCAAGATGGGGCGCCCTTCTCCCCTTGTGCAAAGCCTGGGTGCCCACCCAGAGGTGTGGCTAAGGTAATTAGAAGGCCTCTCTGTGGTACCTCCAATCTAGTGTTGGGGCAGGCCCCCACTGGGTTTGTTGCCTACCTGACTGGGAGGATAAAACAAGATGCTATCCGGGTGTCATCTCACATCAGCTTGTGATAGGGGAGGCTCATTTAAATTAAATTAAGACCAACTGGTCATTCTGCCAGAGGAACAAAAATACTTCAACACACCCAGGCCTTTGTCTCTGCTCTGGGAGCAGTTTTCACATCTAATTCATGGCCATTCACGAGCCGGGTGACAGTTGGAAGGCTTAGGTAAATTAGCCTTAAAAAGTTTCAGGCAGGGAAAAGATAACTTTATAAAAGCTACTTTTTTCAATATTTATTAAAGGTCATACATCACCATTAAATTAGGCATTCAATAAAAATTAAACAGAGTTCATGATTCATCGCTCTAGCTGGTCCCTACTCTGAGATGGCAGAATTAATATGTAATATTGCTACCCAGTGTTTGTCTGTTGGCCAGCCAACCTTCTCACAGACATGTTAACTTTAAATTTTTACATATCCTTTTTTTAAGTGCAATGCATCCTACCTTCTAGGCTATAAGGCGTAAATTGGGGGGAATTAGCAATATTTAAAAAAAAAAAGGTTTTTATCAGTAAAAAGGGTTTATTTTGAAAGGTCGCAGTGCTTGTATAGCACTGTTACAGTCATGCTACAATGATAGTCCAGAAGCCATGCTTGCACTGCCGCTATAGTTGATGGCACAATAGGTGAAGAAGTCCACAAGGGACATTTATCTTCCAAGCCCTGGTTATATTTTGCACCATATACTAGGGACTTATAGGCAAGTTAAAAATGGCAATTAAGAATAGGCCTAAGTTAGAGAAGGGGGAGCACAGGTACCTTACTATTGGTTAGCTAGGGTAAAGTGCACAGTGTTTTAAAGCCAGAAGAAATATAGGGTCCAGCAAAAGGCAAAAAACCTGCGATGCCCAGGCAGAAAAGGAAGATTTCTTGCAATCACATTGCCTTAAAGTTCAAGTTCAGCAAAAACAACTGTGAGAAATTGGGTTGTTGGTTAAGGAGGGTTTGAGCCTATAACAGTGAACCACTGAAGTCTCTAAATTAACCTTTGCTTAACCTTCTAGTAGCTTGCCACAAAAGCAGTCAGGTTTAAATTAGAGGCAATGTGCAAAGTAGTTATGCATTACATCAACAGCAATAAAGTGAAAAGACAACACAAGAAAAATTCCTAAGGAACTTAGAAAAATGATGTATATTTTATTAAAACATTTGACACCAAAATGACAAAAATCCAATCAGTAGAACCAGCGATATGCAATTTCAAAGATTTCAGGTAAGTATAGTGCCTAAAAGTACAAATTGCCACTCACAGTTATCTAGTCGTGCACGACTGGGTGAAAGTCAAAAGAGTGAGGCTGACCACGATGGAACGCAGGCTGGATATAGGGATGGGGTTAGTCCAGCTAAAAAAGTTACCTTCTAAAGTCCAGCGCAAAGAGTTCCATTCTCGGTGGATGAGGCCGCCGTCACTGCAGCACAAATATCCTGCTGGGCATCTTGGATGGTCATTAATAGACATTTATATTGGCACTCACTGTGGGCATCAATGCTGTAGTGCAAAGTGCAGATTTCGCATTGCCGGAAGTCACTGGCAGTCGCTGTAGCACGAAGAATTGGTAACCGTAGCGTTACATTGGTGGTTGGTGCAGGCGGCAAGATCTTGGCATAAAGAGCCCAAAACCTCAGGATTTCTCCTTTTCTTCAAGGAGGAGCCCAACCAGTGCTGCACCCAGCCGCGGCTGCTGCAGGTAAGAGCGGTGGGACAGTGGGGCCGGCTGGGGGGATTTAGAGGGACGACCACGAGGGAAAATTAATTATTTATTTAATTTTCCCTTGTGGTCGTCTCTCGAAATCCACCCCACCGGCCCCACCGCCCCACTGCTCTTACCTGCAGCGGCTGCGGCTGGCTGCACCAAGGGTCTAGTACCCATGGAGCACCTCTTGGGGATTAGGAACTCACTCCAGCAGAGGCCAGCAGGGCCCAGGGAAGTCCAGTCACTGGTCTGGGCAGGTGGTCAGCTGGGCAGATGTAGGAAGGCCTCTGGAGCTTGTTATAGCCTAGTAGCTCAGAACAGGAGGTCCGTCAGCTAACCCTCAGAGTCACTTCAGCCTGTGATGAAGGGTGTAGGTCCAGTCTTCCTTCTCAGTAAGCAGGGCAGGCCTCAAGCAGCATGCTATCAGCGTGTCCTTCTGTTGTATCCACAGGTCTAGGAGTGTACTGAAGAGAAGGTCTGAGGGCCCCCTTTTTATACCTGTCTGGATGCTTCTCCACGCAGAACCTCCTGCCTGCCTGTCCGGGATCTAGGCTTGCTACAGGCACAAAAGGCTTTGTGTATGAGCAGGGCCCAGACTACTGGTGTGTAAGTAGAGCTGTGCACTGCTCCACCCCCCACTCTGCCAGTGATGGCTCATTCAGACACACCTAGTTTCTCTATAGTGTGGCTCTCTGGGAGAAATATACAAAAGGCAACTGTCACTCACACCTAGTCATGTGACCCAAGAACGGGCTGAATGCACCAAAGGGTGTTAGAACAAGAAAATGCCAAAGTTCTAAAAGTGGCCTTTTCAGAATTGTGACTAAAATTCGATTTTACCATTAAAGAGGATTTTAAATCACAATTCCTCAGATACCAAACATGTCTTTTCTACATGTTCCTAATCAAAAGTTAGCTCCTATTACATGTAATAAAGTAACCCAGTGTTATCCAATGTGAAAGGTAGGGCTCACAGTAGTGAAAAACAAATTTGTGAGTTTTTCACTACCAGGAGAGGTGAACTTTAAAGTACACGTCCAATTTTTAAATACAACGCACCTTCAGGGTCTAACGTATGGGTGACTTATATGTAATAAAAAGGGAGTCTTGGGCTTGAAAGGGGTTTATTTTGCCAAGTTGAGTTGGCAGTTTAGAACTGCTGGCAGGCTACAATGGCTAGCCTGAGACACGTTTTAAAGGGTGCACAGACATAATATCGAGGTTTTTTTTTCGAACTACAGAAATATCGAGTTGGAAATATCGAAGGGACAGAATATCGACATCAAGAATATCGGTGACCAGAATATCGACCTAAAGGTAAGAAATATCGTTTTTGTTAATATCGAAGTCAATAATATCGTTTGCAAAAATATCGTTGTTAATAATATCGATGTTTATATTAGTGTTATGTATTTTAGTATGTATTTTATATGTATGTGTTCTATATTTTTTGTTAAGTATTGTATTTTTTTTAAAATAGATGTATTACATTTTTAGAAGTTAGTAACTTTTTTTAAAGTATATTTTGCGTTTTAGTACCGTAGCGGGTTGTGGGTTTATAGGGGAATAGGGTGGGAAGTAATTTAATTATAGTAAATTAAATAATAATTTTTAGAAAATATTAATTATTTTTAATTACATTTTGCATTTTAGTTCCGTAGTGGGTTGTGGGTTTATAGGGGAAGAGGGTGGAAAGTAATGTATTATAATAAAGTAATTATTAATTTTTATTTATTGGTATATTAATTGGTAATATATTTTTATTAATTAATTGATTATTATATTAATTGTGTTAATTTATTTTAGGAGTGGGTTGTCGGTTAATAGGGGAATAGGGTGGGAAATAATTTAATTAGAATAAAGTAATTATACATTTTTATTTATTGGTAATGATAATTAATTTATTGTTAATTAATTATTAATTGGTTATTTAATTTAAAAAAAAATTAAATTGATAAGCATGTTAATTTTAACCCTCTGCTATCCAACACTTTCCCTACAGTTACAGTCTCTGGAGTGGGAATAGTAATTTTTACCCCTACGCTATCCAACACTTTCCCTACTGTTGCACTCTCTGGAGTTGGAATAATAATTTTAACCCCTTCCCTACCCAACACTTCCCCTACTGTTGCACTCTCTGCAGTGGGAATAGTAATTTTTACCCCTATGCTATCCAACACTTTCCCTACTGTTGCACTCTGTGGAGTTGGAATAGTAACTTTTACCCCTACGCTATCCAACACTTTCCCTACTTTTGCACTCTCTGGAGTGGGAATAGTAATTTTTACCCCTACGCTATCCAACACTTTCCCTACTGTTGCACTCTCTGGAGTTGGAATAGTAATTTTTACCCCTACGCTATCCAACACTTTCCCTACTGTTGCACTCTCTGGAGTGGGAATAGTAATTTTAACCCCTTCGCTATCCTACACTTTCCCTATTGTTGCACTATCTGGAGTGGGAATAGTAATTTTTACCCCTACGCTATCCAACACATTCCCTACTGTTGCACTTATTGGAGTGGGAATAGTAATTTTTACCCCTACACTATCTAACACTTTCCCTACTGTTGCACTCTTTGGAGTGGGAATAGTAATTTTAACCCCTACGCTATCCAACACTTTTCCTACTGTTGCACTCTCTGGAGTGGGAATAGTAATTTTTACCCCTACGCTATCCAACACTTTCCCTACTGTTGCACTTATTGGAGTGGGAATAGTAATTTTTACCCCTACGCTATCTAACACTTTCCCTACTGTTGCACTCTTTGGAGTGGGAATAGTAATTTTAACCCCTACGCTATCCAACACTTTCCCTACTGTTGCACTCACTGGAGTGGGAATAGTAATTTTTACCCCTTCGCTATCCAACAATTTCCCTACTGTTGCACTCAGTGGAGTGGGAATAGTAATTTTTACCCCTACGCTCTCCAACATTTTCCCTACTGTTGCACTCTCTGGAGTGGAAATAGTAATTTTTACCCCTACGCTATCCAACACTTTCCCTACTGTTGCACTCACTGAAGTGGGAATAGGTATTTTTACCCCTACGCTATCCAAAACATTTCCTACCGTTGCACTCTCTGGAGTGGGAATAGTAATTTTTACCCCTACGCTATCCAACACGTTCCCTACTGTTGCAGTCACTGGAGTGGGAATAGTAATTTTATCCCCTCCGCTATCCAATATTTTCTCTACTGTTTTAGTTAATGTAGTGTATAATTTATTTTAAAAAGATTAAAAATATTGTAATTTTTATTTGTTATTTATATTTTTTATATTTTGATTTATATTTTGATTTTTTTGTATATATGTATTTATAATTTTTTTAATGTTTTTTAACAATTTATAAGTTATTAAAATAATTATTTATAAATATTATTAAGTAAGTATATATATTATATTTTATACGTATCTATGTTTAATTTATTTTTACATTATATGTATTAGTTATAATTTTAAACATTTTAAAATCATTTTAACTATGTTTCTTTTAAATATATGTATTATTTACTTTAATTTAATTTATTTTTTAAACATTAAAAAAAATTGATATTTTTAACAACGATATTTTTGATAACGATATTTTTTTTCTCGATATTTTTGTACTTACCATAATGTAGATAGGACTTCGATATTGTGGACATCGATATTTCAGCTCCGATATTTTAATCGTCGATATTTCTGTAGTTGATATTCTGTCAGTGATTCGTTTTAAAGGGCTACTTAAGTTGGTGGCACAATAAGTGCTGCAGGCCCGCTGGCAATATTCCATTCACATGCCATGGGTATATAGTATATCACTTTACTATGGTCTTATAAGTAAATTAAATTTGCCAATTTGGAATAAGCCAATTTTACCATGTTTTAGGGAGTGAGCACAAGCAGGTTTCGTCCTGGTAAAGTGCACAGAGTCCTAAGGCCAACAAAAAATTAATTCAGAAAAATAGGAGGGGTGAAGGCAAAATATTTGGGGGTGACGCTCCAGAGAGGGCAAATCCAACAACAAACCCTGCTAAGCATGCTTAATTGTTGCAATTATGGCTCTACATTGTTACATGGTATCAATCAACCAAAAACAACGTCACCAATAATAATAAAATAGTATTTCACAACCTCATATTATCGGATTCTTTCCACCATTGAAAGTGTGTCTTGGCCTTCGGTCTAGTTAAATCCTGTTGTTGAAACTTCTAGACCCTGGTTACAGTCACTAATTTCACTGTAATCCTTGCCACATAAATTTCTCCAGCGGTGAAATTGGCTTTTAATATTTCACCATCATTACATTGACATTGTACGCTTTTTACTATATATTGGAGTGTTTCTAAGCACTATCTTAGACAGACGGGCAGCTTGATTAAGATGTGAAAGGGATAGAAAAGAGGAACCGAAATGGAGTGGTAGGTTTTCTTCCGAAGCAACGCTGTTAGACCTGGTACCATTGGCGTGGGTCTCCCTTCCATTTTTTGCGCTATGCCTCCTCTGTTACTGACCTGTTTTTGCTGGATTAGATGCTTTGGGCACTTTGCCACTGCTGATCAGTGCCAAAGTGCAAGTGCTCCCTATGATAAATTTATGTATGGATTAGTGACTCCATGGTTGGCCTATTTGATTCACTGTCAGACCCTAGTACAGTGCACTGTTTGTGCCCAGGGCCTGTGAATCAAATGCTGCTGGTGGGCTTGCATCACTGGTTGTGCCGCCCACAGGAGCAGCTTGTAAAGTGTGTCTCAGGCCTGCCATTGCTGAGCCTGTGTGCAGTCTGGTACTGCCATGTCGACTTGGTAAGTGCACCCACTTACCAGTCCCCAAACCTTCCCTTTCCTGCATATTAGTCACCCCTAAGGTAGGCCCTAGGGCAGGGTGCATTGTATGTGTAAGGTAGGACATGCCCTGGTGTGTGTGACATGTCCTGATAGTGAATTACAGCCAATTTCGTTTTTCACTATTGCAAGGCTACCTGTCCCCATAGGCCAGAATAGGCAGTTTGATTATAACATCTTATAATCCTAACTGACCCAGGGAACATGGTAGAAAAACGAATTTAGTATGCCTGAACTCAGAATGATAACATACATCTTTTAGTGAAGTTGGTTTTAACATTCTGTGTTTGAAAATTCCACTTTTAGAAAGTAGGTATTTTCTTGCCTAAACCATGCAGCCTGCCTCTGCTAGTTTGTGTATTGTATGTCTGGTTTTGTGAGTGACAGGGGCTGGGGGACTCTAGGAGACAGGGTGAGTCAGCAGAGGGCTGAATAGACCTATCTGCATGTAGAGTGGTGGGAGGAGTGGCACCTGGGTCTGAATAGGGCTGTGCCTGCCTTCCACAATGCTGGCTCCACCTCCTGTGGTGTGTCTGATGACCCTGGCCCACACTGACAAAGAGAGAAGGTGTGCCCTGGCAGAATGCACCCAGAACTGGTTTGGACTAGGTACAGGACCCTCTGCCTTCAAAGGACAAAGGATTTATGGGCATAAATACTGGGGCCCTGACCCCAAGACTTTAGATCACTTCTGGAACAAACAAGACGAACCTTTGCTGAGGAGAGGAACCAGAGATGCTGAAGGAGGAGACTATCCCTATGCTGTGTGCTGTTTGAGGGATTGGCCTGCAGTGGTTGCCTGATTGCCAAAGAAGGGAGAAAGGAACTTTGTGCTACTTTCATCATCTTGCAGAACATCTCCAAGGGCTTGAAGATTGAGCTTGCCTCCTGCTGAAGTCTCAGGGACATAAGACTTCACCAACCAGCTCCCCTGAATTCCCTTGCTGGGAATTTGAAGTGCCTGCTGTTGTGTTGGGCATTCTGAGAGACTGCGTGTCGCTGGGACCTGGAAGCGCGACTCACGAGGGAGAAGCGTGTCGCCGCCGAAGCCGCTGTTGTCACATCGCCGAGAAAGCGTGCCGCCGCTGACGCTGTCGCCATCGCATCGCCGAAGCGCCTCGCATCTCCGGAGAAGAGTGTCGCCGTCTCATCAGATGCCGTCGCATCATCGGAGAAGCGTGTCGCAGGGCCTGTCGCGGCTCAGAAGATTCACCGAGTCGCCGCACGGCCATCGGGCATGCACGCATCGCCCCCTGAGTGTCGCATCGAGAGGAAGGCGCCATTTTGTTTCATTGCACCGGGTCGCCATCGCGGCGCTGCTGGTCGCATCGCCACAGAAGCGCAGTAAGAAACCGACGCATCACCGCCCCATGCAGTGAAGAACCGAAGCATCACCTCCTCTCCGGTAAGGAACCGACGCGTCACCGTCCCCTACGCAGCAGTAGGGAACCGACGCATCACCTCCCCCGGAGCAAGGAACCGACGCATCACCGTTCTTGCGTGTAAGGAACCAACGCATCACCTTCCCTGCAACTCTTTTGTTTCTATCGCGTTACGCATCCAAAGGTACATTGAACATTGATTGTCGCATTTACCATCTTTATTGAACTGAACTATTTTCTACCATTGACAGTCATATTTTTCATAGTGTATTGTGGAGTTTTTGTCGTTTTGGGTCTTGTGATAAGTCTATATAAAAATACTTATTTTTATAATACAACCTGTGTGGTGTCCATCTGTAGTGTTGTCACTGTGTTACTGTATGTGTTCACAAATGCTTTACACACTGCCTCTGAGATAAGCCTGCCTGCTCGTGCCAAGCTACCAAGGGGGTGAGCAGGGGTTATTTAAGAAGTGTATCCCCCTTACCCTGACTAGAAGCAAGGGTCCCTATTTGGACAAAGGTACCTACCTCTGCCAACTAGAGACCCCCAGTTCTAACAAACGCCATATGTAATCATATTGAGGAGTGTGCCAAAACTGCGACTAAATGTTTCAGAAACTTGGGAGGAGCTTAAAAACAAGGTGATACATTGGCTGGCAAAACAATCCTGGAGTATAAACTGTCTTGCTCAAGAAATAATAATGGTCAGAAGAGTTGGATGGCTAGGCCCTTAAAAAAAAAACAGCGAGGGTGATTGCGTGGTTGTGAACTTTCGCCCCTCCCAGCTGGTTAGAACTTTACTCTTTGGACTGCAACGCAGTCGCAAATCTTGAGATCACAAAAAGGGAATATATTATCTGAACCGCTGGGCTTTTTCTATAGGCCACAAATGTTTTTAGAAAAGGTCAATACTCCTGCACAATCAGAGTTACTGGTCGAGCATAATTTTACCCAACACCAACCTATTTCAATTACCAAACCATGGAGAACAAACCTGACTACGAATAGGTTCCTCCCACTCACGAACATCGTTGGACAGGATTGACAATTGGGAGGGGAGGAAAGGAAGGATATAAGCCCCACTGATGCACACCATGTAGGCTGTGAAATTCAGAATTTAAATTGGGGTAACTCGACCTGTGCAAGTAATAAAGACTTGGGGGCCGATTCCGATTTCGGCTGGAAGGGAACCGAACGATGGTCGGAGCCCTTCCGACCGAATCGGAACGTGCCGGCCAGATTCCTTTCCGACCGTGCCATTCCGATGGGCTCGGTCGGAAAGGAATCCGACTCGGATTTCCGGATGGCTTACGACGGGCTCGGAGAGCCCGTCTGCCGTCCGGGAATCCTTCAGTACTCCCCCGGCCGCCTCTTCACGACCGAAGGAGTACGATGGCAGTATTTCACTGCCTTTTCATGCCGGTCTTTCCGGCACAAAAAGGCAGTCGGTAACTGTCTTTGGGGGCCCCCAGTAGGGCCCCCATGGGTGCGAGCCCGCCGAATGGCGGCCTGGGGGCACCATAGGTGCCCCTCTGTTGATCCCTGCACCCGGTGGCAGGCACCTTGGGGTGCCGGCCACAGGGTGCAGGGATGAACTGCACCCCTGCTTTTCACAATGCAAGCATGCATTCCGCTCGGAATGCATGCTCCCATTGTGAAGTATACGAGTGTGACCGAACAGGGTTCGGTCGCATCGTACTTGCAGGGCCGTAACCGACGACAGCAGGTCGGTCGGTTACGGCTCCTGGACGATGTCGGACGGACCTGAGTCCGTCCGACATCGGAATCGGCCCCTTGGAATGTTGCGGAGTAAAAAACAAACTAGTAAATACAGAATGTTTGGAGTACTCCCCCGGCCGCCTCTTCACGACCGAGGGAGTACGATGGCAGTATTTCACTGCCTTTTCGTGCTGGTCTTTCCGGCACAAAAAGGCAGTCGGTAACTGTCTTTGGGGGCCCCCAGTAGGGCCCCCATGGGTGCGAGCCCGCCGAATGGCGGCCTGGGGGCACCATAGGTGCCCCTCTGTTGATCCCTGCACCCGGTGGCAGGCACCTTGGGGTGCCGGCCACAGGGTGCAGGGATGAACTGCACCCCTGCTTTTCACAATGCAAGCATGCATTCCGCTCGGAATGCATGCTCCCATTGTGAAGTATACGAGTGTGACCGAACAGGGTTTGGTCGCATCGTACTTGCAGGGCCGTAACCGACGACAGCAGGTCGGTCGGTTACGGCTCCTGGACGATGTCGGACGGACCTGAGTCCGTCCGACATCGGAATCGGCCCCTTGGAATGTTGCGGAGTAAAAAACAAACTAGTAAATACAGAATGGTTGGAGGCCATTAGTCAATCTCATATAGTCTGTATGCAAGAGACGTGGGCAATAGATGATTTTTATGTAGAGGGTTTTAGGTCATATCTAACCCCGGCAACCCCCTCAGAGGGAGGGCGGGCAAAGAGAGGTCTGGCAGTTTTGATATCAATCACTACATCACTGAAATTACTTAGGTCTTATATGTCCTCTCCTTACAATTCAATTTTTCCATTTACAAACAGAACGGAAAATAAATTTGGTCTTAATCAATTTTTATAACAATGTTTTTGATAGAACCAAATTAAATGTTTTTATGGATTTAAGTAAGAAGATGGAATCCTTTCTAACCCATATTAAGGATGATTATATCCTAATATGTCTAGGGGATTTTAATCTGAGTGTATGTAGTAGGAGGGGATCTAAAGGGTGCGTCGATGTAAAAACAGATGGGGAAGGAATGATGCATTTTTTACACAACCCATATGGAGAGGCATTCAATGAACTAATTTTTAAATATAGCTTGGATTTGCTGGAACATTATAAAGGGGAAGATCAATCAATAGTTCCAACATATTATGGAAATGGTAGAAGCTCCTCAATTGATCATATTTTGATGACTGAAAATGGGCAGCGTCTAACAGAATCTTTTGTTACTAGCCCAAATGTTCTCAGTGATCATGCGATCCTGACAGCGGTCCTTAAAATAAATATTGCAAGCTTTAATGGACCGCAAAATATGAATCAAATTGAAATGAAAGGGCAGAAATGGAATTAGCTTAAAATGGGCAAATATAGGTAGTATAGCTATTACAGGGAAAATTATGGCACAAAACCTTAGAGATTTTTATATATGTACGGATCTGGAGTCCCTACCAGAATGCCTTATGATATCCTTCTGTAAAATGATGGCAGAAATTTCAGAGAAATTTGGGGGCATATTAACAACCAGGCGATAGTCAATTATCGCCGCTTTAGCGTCCGTTTTCGGACGGAAAGCGGCGATAATTCTATTGCCTAATCAGCAAGGTCACGCTATCGCGTGAATCCCTGCACTATCGCCCTTTCCCCCAACGCCCATCCTGCATCTCTAATGAGATGCAAGGTGGGCGTTACTGGGCGTACCCCAGATGGGCTACGTTGTAAATATCGCCGATGTGCACATCGCGATATTTACAAGGCAGCCCACAGGATGATAGCAGACGTTAGATTTTGGCGAAAACGGCCGTTTTCGCCAAAATCTAACGTCTGCTATTATCCCGACTTAGCCATCCCTAACATAGGGGGTGGATTGTGCTGATACGACCACAGGGTCGTATCAGCAAGGTTATCGCTGTTTTACAGGGAACATCGCTGGAAAACCAGCGATGTTCCCTGCAAAACGGCGATAACCTCGCTATCTCCGGAATTTTTATCGCCCTGGCGAAGCGTGTTGTTAATAACGCGCTACCAGGGCGATAATTTCCAGAGATAGCTAGCGATAAGAAATCTATCGCTAAGCACGGCCAGCGATAATTATCGCTGGCCGTTGATAATATGCCCCTAAGATGCCTCCCTAGAAACCAAGGAAATAATAAGAGGGGATGGTTTAATAAGGACTGTTCGGCTGTAAATAGAAATCTAAGGAAAGCCTTACGGGACACCCCGAGAGACAGGGACAGGGACACAATGTGCAAACTAACAGTAATGTATAAACTTGCCCTATTAAAAAGAAAGAGGGAGTTGAAAGAAAAAATCTGGGATGACTTACTGCAGGCTGCTGATTTAAAAGATAATTCCCTTTTCTGGAAAATAATAAACCAACCCTTTTTGAAGGACAGAGGTGAACCTGGGGTGGAGTCATCCATGGAACAAGGGGATTGGTTAGAACACTTATGTCTTATTTTCAGTCCAGAAAATTGCTTGAAAGAGTTGGCAGCGCCATCCGTGTTTTGTATTGATGCTGTTGAAATTCCATCTATAAGTTTTGAAAAAGTCCCTAATGCCTTAATGAAAGCTGCAAATGGTAAGGCTGCATGCCCGGATGGGGTCCCAATAGATACCTTTAAGACACATGCCCCTATATGGGCTCCTTTGCTGACACAAGTATGCAATTCTACAGTTAAGGGTTTCCTCCCTGCATCTTGGACAGAAAGCATCATTGTCCTAATCTTTAAAAAAGGTTCTAGAGGGGACCCAAGATGTTATCAACCAATATCCCTTCTGGACTCCAGTGCCAAATTAATGGGCAGAATTCTCCTGGGAAGGTTGGAACAATGGGTGGAGGAGAAACATGCTCTTACTGATACTCAGTATGGGTTCAGGAGTGATATTGGTACGATAGAACAATGCGTTAATCTACACCTCCTAATTAATAAACATACAGTTGCAAAAAGAGGGACACGTGCACCTATGTTTCGCAGACCTAAGTAGCGCGTTCGATCTGGTGAATCACAATAAGTTATAGGCAATCCTCTCGGATATGGGTGCACCAATGGGTATTGTAAATGATGTGTCCCAATGGTACTCTCACCTGACTGCACGGGTGTGCTTCGGTCCGAAGGGGGAATGTACTGAAAGCTTTAACGTTGCACGAGGGATCAGACAGGGGTGTGTCCTTGCCCCTCTACTTTTTTCACTTTATATAAATGGGGTGGATGAATGTTTACAAAAAGTAAAGGTGGATGCTCCTATGGCTGGATCTCGTCCTGTGCCAGTTTTCTTATATGCAGATGATGCTGTCCTCCTTCCAGAACATCAAATGGCCTTCAGCTCTTGATTGATAAATTTGTCACCTTTATAGAAAACAAACATATGAAAGTAAATGTAAAGAAAACTGTTACTATGGTGTGTGGAAAGGGAAAAACTAAAAAGAGGACACATCAAATAAAGGGAGCGAGATTAGTTGAGACTCAAGTATTCTCTTATTTGGGAATACAAATTACGGCATCAGGGAGCTGGGAAAGTCAAGTAAATATCTCCAAAATGAAATTTCTCAGATCTATGGAATCCATTTTTAGATTTGCAAGCAAAATAGGACAGAAACCAATCAGGGAGATGTTGACTCTCTATAAAAGTAAATGCCTCTCAGGTGCTGGATATGGTGCAGCTTTGTGGGGGTGTATTAATTGTGCCCCGCTGCAAACTCTTGAAAATATGTTCCTGGCTCGTATGTTGGCTGTTCCAAAAACGAGCTCAGTATATATCACAAATAAGGAAGTGGCAATCCCCTTTTTTGAGGATGATTTATATATCAGTCCCATCCCCATGTGGTATAATATATGGAGCAAAGTAGGGACCGAGTTTACCAAAGTGATAATATCAAACTGTCTAATGTTAGATTCTTGGAAGAAAATAAAATGGTTGGCATATATAGACAGTCAACTAAAAAAGGTGGATAATAGCATCAGAGTCAAGGATAAAGATAAGGGAAAGAGAGACTTGGAACGAGACACACATGAAAGGAAAAAATCTATGGTGTGTAGATGTCTCTCAGGCCCAGTACAGGCGGGACTGCAAAATTACTTGACAACTGTAAAGAACAGTCAACATAAGTTTTATCTTACTAGACTTTGTATAGGAACACTGCATTTAAGGGTTGCCTTCCCAAAAATTGGGACACAGAATAATATCCTACCAAACTGCCCATGTGATGATAGAACTAGCCAAAGCACAATGCACTTTATCCTATTTTGCAGTTTTTACAGGGATCTTAGGAAGCGTTTTTTAGCACCAATTTTTAAACCTGGCAGCTATATTTATTATCAAGATGCTTTTTATTATTTATGTGCTCTGGAAAATGGGGATATTTGCTCACGTGTTATAGCTTTCATCATATTTGCCCCGGGTAGAAGGAAAAACCTTGGACATTTGGAAGCTTTAACCTACAAGCCTATTTTGTGATCCTGACTCCCACAAATTTTCTTTTATGATAAATGACACTTGTGGATTTGATTAATTTGTATGAGTAGTGGGAGAGCCTGGTGATTGATTTTATTATTATAATTGGTTTGTTATATAGGATTTCGGTCTGCTCTTTAAGGGATGGTTTTCATGATGTACTGTTATAAATGTCATAGGCTTCTGACTATGGGAACGGGCATTCATATATGAGTCTCTGCCTTTTTAAAAGCTATTTATTAACTGTGATATGTTTTACTGTTTTTATTGTGTACTTTTATGGCTTTATTTCTATAAACCAAAGAAAGTGATTTGATTTGCTACCATAAGGTAGAAGGAAAAAACATGGTGGTACAGGACAGGTGCTGGACGTTTGGTGTGCAACAAACCTTGTTTTAATAACAAATGGGCTACTTGTGTGATTTCTGGATGTGAGTTTGGGACCTTTTTGAATCAAAAATCTATTTTCAAAAAAGTTTCTGCATGTATTCTATGATTTAATTGATTAAAGATATTTCTGGTTGCTACATTTGAGTTTGTTGATAACTGCTGCAAATCTATTCTTTTGATTATTTAAGAATATATTGTGTGGCATTGTCAATCACAGTGACTTTGTGGTCCACCATATAATCACTCAGTATTTTTGTTTTTTCTTACCTAGTTAGTGGACACTTGATTAGTCATTTTTTCCACATCCAGTTAGGTACAGACATTTGTTTCTGCACTGAAACATATAACATAGGGGATAGGTGTGTGTGTGAAGGTAGATTTAGCTTTATTGGTACAGAGTTAGTCACATGAATGATATGAAACTGTCAATTGAAATAAGGTTTTAACCTAGCGTGGGTACCCTGAAGTGAGATTGTTTTAGTCACGACCCAGACTTCATCTTGCACTTGATATTTTGGAATGTTTTGCATCTTTCATCTGCTTGTTATATGCATCATTTTTGTGTGGCTTGTTGTTAGCTAGTGATTTGAATAACAAAAGTTTTTGCTGCAGGAATATTGATTATGGCTAAAGACTGTAGAATCTCTGACAACATGCATGGATGTTTGTCATAATTACTGAAGAAAGGTGTGGATTTAGTTGACACGTGCCTATTATTCCTGTAAGCAAATGCAGAAAGAGACAAATTACAGACCCAATCAGATTGCGTAGCACAAAATACTGGTCTGTGGTTTGATTGGCATGTGTAGTTTGACCATCTCTTATGCATGAAAGAATGTGGAAAAACCAAACTTTTAATTGAACAATTGTATTCAAAATATTCTAAAACATAGCTGTACACTGAAAACCATGATCCTTAATCATGACATCAGGTAAACTATATATTATGTAGATAAGATGGATAAACAATCTAGCCAAAACAGAAGCAAATGGACGTTTCTGAAGAAGAACAAAATGGCCCATTTACTTTAGCAACTGTACCATAAACAACATTAAACTTTTATTCTCCGAGCCTGGTGGATTGGTTACAACTTCCACAGTAAACTCTTGCCATGACTGTGCTGCAGTTTCTAAAAGTTGTGGCAAGCCATCACACTTACTATGACATTAGTTTTGGTTATATGTTCAGGATTCTGCCATCAGCGAGCACTCATAGGGCCCTGTGTGGTCCAGCTGTCACATCATTATACAACAGTAGACTCTTCTACACCTTGCATTCCTGGCTCCACTTTACACTCCAGACCAGGTTTCCACACCATCTTCCTGATGCAGCATGGTCCTTGTGATCCTTTCGGTCTCCAAACCCTGCCTCGATCACATCCTAGTGTTGGATCTTATTCTAGGATTTTTTCCAGGATCCTGTGATCAGCACATTTTTTAGTGTTAGTCATCAACAGTAAGTAGTTGACAAGGGATGCCATCTATCTTTTGGACGTGAAGTCACAGGTAATTCTTCTGCATATACCTCTAACTGTGCTTTGCACTATACCATGCCTTCCACCCAGTGTTGCAGTTTAGGAGCTCGCTTGCACCCTCATTTCATAGCTACTGTCCTTTTAGGAAGAAGTAGGGCTACCGCTATAATTCTACGATTGGACGGTTGCAATGGTTTCACAAGACCTAGCAGGCAAAGTTGGAGAATATTGGGAACAATTTCGGATACCATAGTATCTAAAGCATTCTTCACATCAGTCCAGAAATGGTGAATCATTGGGCAGGCCCAGGCAATATGTAAAAAATCTGTCTGCACATACCTACAGCACTTATTCAATCCATGCGGCGTACAATACATTTGTTGTAGGAATTTAAAGTGGGTGATACGTAGATTGCAGTTTGGGGTGAGCATACCCGTAAGTATGCATCAGAAGCCCCATTCCTCAGTAGTTAAGGGTGCATTTAGCACCACCTTCCATCTGTCCAGGGATTTATTCGAGTCCATGTGGGTTTCAGCTTGGGAGGCAGAGTATAACTTGGCGATGAGGCAACCACGTGTGGGGGGTAGTGAGGAGTGTTTGCAGAGCCTGAAGGGCAGGAGGTTCCAAGGGAAAGGATGAATAAACAGCTTTAATTTCCATTTGCAGACACAAGTAATTGAACACAAGCAGCGGGATTTGAGGCGTACCAGGAGATAAGTCTGCCAGTCTTATGAAGGTGCCCTCTTGAAACATATCCTCCATTGTGCGCAGGCCACCCTGTGCCAGCATATTGCGGGCCTTTGGTTCCTGCATAACTGATATATCCGGATGTTGTATTAAGGGTAGAGCAGGAGCATAGAGTGGGGTCTAATGGGTTCACTGTCCCAGGGTCTGCCATATGGTAGTTGTGCATTGGATAGTATTAAACTCAGAATGAGACACAGCAAGTCGTCTTTGAGATATAAGGGCAGACAGCGGGGTGGGATATGCGTCATCTGCTTCTATAGCAACATGAGGGAAAAACTTGTGAGGGTGGTACCAATAATGTGCAAGTGTGTGTGAGTGCATAGAACGTATAGATGCATGTCAGGCACTCCAAATCCCCCCAGGGCATACAGCAATGTAAGTGCTTCCCAATGGATCTGAGGTTGTTTACCAGCCCAAGTGAGTGTGATCATATGGGAGCGTAAAGTTTTGAAGAATGACAAGGGTAGGGTAATGGGGATGTTGATTAATAAATTTAAAAAACGTGGCAAGATTACCATTTTTTGGGGTGCTATGCGATCAGCCAGCGATAGTGGCAATCGGATCCATCTGGCTACTTGGTCTTCTAGCTTAGATATTGCCCTTCCATAATTTTCTTGTATACCCATCTCTGGACCCCTCTAGACCCAGATGCCCAAATACCTGACTAGGCTCTCTGAGCTTAAAGCTATTTCAGTTCAGTGAGCTCAGTGCGCAGTGGCTCAAACAGTCCTTATTGCTGATGCTCCTTGTCCTCAGACACACTCCTGCTACTCTGCTTCCAGACATATTCCTTGATTTGGTTTCCCTTATTACTTGTTCCATCTCTCTTTGTATTGTTACTAGTCTTATTTGTTTCTGTTCCTTGTTATTTTTGTCTATGTGGATGCCCGGGCCTTGCAGCATTTATCAAGTGCTGCAAAGCCCAGGACAGGTGGCCCCTCTCATGGCCCTCACAGTGCTGGATCAGGCTGCAATGTCCAGATGTGGGACCCCTGTCCCTGGACCTTACAGCCATTATCCAGTGCTATGAGGCCCTGGGCAGATGGCCATTTTCCCTGGGTTTGTCAGAGCTGCACTATGGCTGTGAAGCCAAGGGGATGACATTTCCTCCCCTGGGCCTTGCAGCACATGGAGTAGCTTAATGGAACCAGTGAACCAGTTTCGAATCCCATCATTGGCCCAACATCCTCTGACTCTGAGAAAAGCACTTAATAGCCCCATGACTAAAAAAAATAAATCTGACCTTTTGCAATGTAATAGGTGCTCCTGCAGCACCCCCAAAATAACTGTTTTGGAGTTCCAAAGGTGAAGTTAAAGATGTCTTTAAATTTTGATTTTATCTTGATGCAAGTGGGACCTTTCCTGGGCTTCATAGTACTACATTATGGCTGTGATGCCAAGGGCAGGATAAAGCATTCATTAAAAGGCAACGCTGAACCAAAACAAGGTGGCCAGCATACAGCCAGTGTTAGGGCTTTCAGTGAGATCGGTCCGTCTGGGTCTCAAGTCCAGCAGCAAATAAAATCAGTCTTTTTAGAGAGTCTATATTATGCTCTTTGCTGAATTCCTTTACAGTGCAAAACACTGATAACTCAAAGTCTGAGGGCAGTGCAAGGTTCTCACTGTGGCTGCCAGTGGGTCATAAATCTTTTTGGAAAACCTGATCATTCAATCTTGCTTGGCCCTCTATAGAGTGTATAGAGCAATGGTGATAAGTGCCAGTTGTACTTGTAATTATATGCAAAAGTGTGTGAAGGAGATACAAAGCTCCCGTTGAAATATTGAAAGGGCAGAAGTAAAAGGGAATACAGTGCTCACAGTTGAATGTGTGTGTGTGTGTGTGCAGGAGAATTAAAGTGAAGCAGATATAAGAAAATATAGGACCTAGATGTAAAATGCTACTTGTATATCTTGTATATCGTTGTTCACCAAGAGTGAGACTACTGGTTTTGTATGTTGTATCTGTTCTAAATTATTCAACACCTAAATTCTTAATAGTTTTCACTGTATCACTTGTTGAAACGCAGTAGCATTTGACATCTAGGTCCTGAAGAAGGCCACAACGCCCTTGTGGGTCACACTGGCCAAAACATGTAGACCTGTTTATTTTGATATATGCAGTAAACATTTTTTATACTGCACATGCACTGTTTTTAATCCTGACACTAGGAGTGAGCTAATAAAGTTTTTTTCGCTCTTAGTAGTTAGTTTTAGCATCACACACATAACTCGGTTGAGTATTTTTCTGCACTGCGCCCATTGCCCAACCAGCTTGGTGTTTCACATCTGGAGGATTTTAGTATATCCTTTCTAGAGTAGGAATCAAAAACATCCCTGAGCTCCTCCCTCACAGTGAGGGGGTCATAGCCCTTGGCGGTGCTAGGTGTCTCCGCCAAGAGGAGAATCCCAGATGATGAAGCATGCCACCTCGGTGGGTGATGGGATTTGGTCCTAATTAAAGGACCTCTTCATTAGTGACTAGTTTTCTTTGCTTGTGTCCTTTTATGGTGCTATTCTAGCATGCTAGACCCGTGGATACTTTGGGGTCGATTCCGATTCGGGCCGGAAAAAGCACCGACCGACTCGGATCCGGAAAAAATACCGACCGACACGTACCAGTGGCGCCCGACACGCCAAGTACGATGCAAGCCGCGATAAATCCGACCGACACGTCAGGAAACCAAGCCGACCGACCGAGCCGCTCGGAAAATAGCAATCCGGCCGGAAAAACACGCGAATCCAACCGACCGACACGCACCCGGAACAAATCCGACCGAATCGTACCCGCCAACTCCAACCCGCAAAGTACGATGCAAGGCGCGAAAAACACGACCGAGTCGGACGGAGGACAAGCCGTACGACCGACACGCATACAAAACCGAGCCGAAGCAACACAATACACCGCGACCGACGCGTACGCAGCATACAAAACTGCACAAACACAGCGTGAACGAAACGGAAAACACCGTACGAGACCAATTCAGGGTCCGACTCGGTCACAAGAACGTTTCCAACATACACAAACAGCACAAAGGACAAATCACCCAAAAAA